>CM055904.1:11386725-11709225 GCA_029582155.1 Panopea generosa | reverse complement strand
TGTTACAATAACGTCCGTGTTTTTCACTGTTGTTTCGTAAGTTTTGATCTAGATATGAATGACTTTGGACATTGTATTGTTTAATATCTATTTTAAAACATATCGCGTGTTTCAATAGCGTGCTAACACGATATTATCTGTAAGAAATATTTTTTGAATGTTTAAGTGTTCACTTCATTAAACATGAAACAAAAAAAGGAATTCCAAGCTTTAGATAATTGCAGTACACTATATTACTAATCAAAACAAAGATATTTGTGAAACTGCTGCGTAATATGTCAGCCATTCACATTTATAAGCCAACTAAAGTACTCTAAAGGGACACACTGCACATTTTCATTTTAAAGTATTATGTAAATATGAAGATACATCACAACAGCATAATCATGCTAAGACTACTGTGTTGAAAAAAGTGCATAAGTCTTGTTAGTCTAAAGAAAAACATAATATATGACAGATCTTCGACAGCAAGTGCAAATCATATATTATTTCCTGAGTTGTATCGGTTGCATCTGAGTTGTATTGAACACATTCCAAGTATATCATGATTTATAACAAAATGAATACAGAAGATCTTTGATGGCTCGAACCCGACGGGACTGGATAAAATAGTTCGAACAAAGGGTGCGAAAATACAGGTAAATATGTTGGCTGGACTTATTAGTTTCTAGTTCGACTCTTCTAGCCATCGATGTTCTAGCTATCGGAGGTAGAATTATAGAAATTAAGTAGCAATTCGACTGGGGCCAGATAAGTGGTTCGAGCCATGTGTAGTGTTCTAATGAAAACTTCAACGTATTCATATATCTATGTCAAGACTTATAAAACATCTTTAATATTTAGTACAATACACTTAATAAATCAAACCATCCCCAAAACAAAAAAAGTAACCAAAAGCTTAGTTTTTATTGTCCGATGTGGATCTTAAAATAAACTATGTTTTATCTGAATGTGGCAATGACAAATGTTATAATGACATTTTAATCTTCCTGAAATTAATATGCTACTAGTTGTATATCAGTCAAATAAAAAGATGGGCGCACAATGGGGCACGGTAAGACAAATTTATATTCGAACGTAGGCTGGAATACATGTCCACTACGGACTACATTACTTGAATGTACGCTCAACATATCAGAACTCTAGTATATTTATAAACTGTGAATTGTAAACTGATATGCATTTAGCACGGCTCAGCAAATACACAATACAGGGCAGTTGGTTTGTAATGCAAACATATTATTTTACCTGTTCACAAAAACTATTAACGGCCATCATAACATACATATAAAATATAAAACGCAGTTAAGTTTACATAACATAAGAGATTAAACAGCGCGGTGTATTACTTAACAAAGCTTAATAGAATATGTGTTGTTTAAAGTGTAGAACATTGAAAGTAACTTCTTTAGAATAATAAAATATGTTTAATTTTTGCTAAGGTGCTAAGGTAAATCATAGTCGTAACATAATCAAGCCGTTTCATTGTAGTGTACTATGTCAATTTGTGGAAGCGACAGTGTGAGCGGCTGCATGCTGTATATCCCTGTGCTTATTTGCATATTCACTTACAATGTAACATTATACACATATCATGTAAACTATTATTTAAAGTCAATAAAAGTTGATGTGATATATCTATATAGTTTTAAATCCGAACAAACGGTAACAGTTTGTCATTTGTTTAACAACTACAGTCCATGTAGGGAAAATACAATTACGTTTATTAACAATTAGTCGTAAGAGTGATTCCCCTTATTAACAATATAATATTTGCTAAACTAAGCTTTAATAAGCAATGTTTTAAGGCACAATGATGTTCCATATATGAACCGTTTTGTTTTTAATTATTCGATAATATGACGAGAAGAAACGTACGTTAAAATGCTATAAATATCATGTTGTAACGCAATGCCATAATCAGTTAAATATACACAAACTGCAATTCAGGAATATGCTTAACTCATGTGTTTGCTATTAATCTCCTTTCTTTTGATATTTTAATGACAATAGTTAATTAATATCAGTCCAATAAATGGTCTGATGTCCGTTTCTAAATTCAAAACTGAGCGTTTTCATTTTGAGAAGCAATCAAGTCGACACTGGAATCGAACAAACGACATTGGACATGACGGACTAACACTATACCAACTGTATTGCATCCGTCTAAGCATATGAGCTACTGTAGTTATGTGGAAATTATAAGTATCTTTGTATATTAATTAAACAAATACAATATGATATATTGATATATTCTTCAGTAAGTTTGAGAGTAAAGTACATATTAAGTACTTATTTATAGAAGATGACGAAATTCAATTTTCAATGAGGTCCTCTTCAGGGAATAGGCGGTTATAATAGTCATTTGAAACGGTTACCAATATTATACATATTTATAATAATATATCTGGACTAAAGTTAAATATTTCCAAATGTATTATAATTTTTATTAAGATCTGATTCATTGAAACATTCTAATATTTCATTTCATCAAAATAGAAAATTCATAAGGATCACCAAGTTTGATAGTAAAAGGCACATAAATAAAGAAATTCAATTGGATACCACAAATATAATTATACATGTAGTCTACATTCGTTTATCTACAATAATTGGTGTGAAATAGGAACAAACTTATACTTTATATATTTAGGGGGGCGGGAAAGGCTTTATCGTTTGAACGAATTTAAAACTTTATATAGAGTATCTAGTTCATAATTTCTTAGGTACAACCAGGTGTTACCACGCATAAAACACGATGGAAAGAACGATTAAAACATGAACCAATCGGTAACTAAGGCTCTGTTGACCTATTTCAAAAACTACTGTTATACAAACAAACAAATCAATTATATATAGGTATCGATTAAAGAAAGAACAAAATCCTATAATCTAACCGAAATTAAATTGGAGTCAGACTTTCAATATCTTCAGTTGGACTAGAAGAAGATATGCACTATTCCGATAAAATTCACATGTCATCAAAAATAAAGAACGTTCAATGCAAAAACTTGATTCGAATAATCTGAACCAACGCATAATCGATGCTACGTGTAGTTAATTCAAATTTGTAGGGATATTGTAATGGTTAAATCAGTTTTTTCTGTGAATGGTTTCATGTAAAGACATTTTGACATATTTAAGGATATATTTAGGCGATATCAACTTTAATATAGAATATATACAAAGACAGAATTCCCTTTTGAATTATAACAAATAAATTCTAGTATAATTACTTAAATTTATAAAACTTTATTCTCAAATGTACAAGCAAATTAAAAATGAGTTCTAAAATATATTTGTTAACAAATATATGGAAAGAAGAATCGAGATAAAACAAGAAGTAGCTCTATTAAACATGAAAAATTAGAAATGTATGAAACAAAATGGAGACATTATTCCATTAGAATATTAAAAAAGCTGTGTTTCATTTTTGTTCAAAATTGGAAAGCAGTTATTATATATGATAAATGTTTACGATATTTACATCGGTGAAACTGTTTCAATCTTTCTGTGGTTGTTCGGTAACTATGTTAAGCAAATAAATGATAAACATATTCTTTTTTATTCTTTGTAAAAAAATACAAATGTTCATAAAACTCTTACTAAAATGGCGACATTTTACTTATTGGTACAAACATCGAGATGGTGTTATTGAAACTGTGTTGATATATATACAATTGCTTAAGTAAAAATATCTGTGAGTTATATACGATACTATTGTAACCATATTATGTAAATAAACATTAACATGTTTTGTATCGTTTATAAATAAATATTGATACATTGTTGAATTACATCAAATACGATATCTATGTTGAATATATCTTTTATTTAATATTCATAATTGTCTACGATATCAATAATCTTTAACATGCATTGTACAGGAGAGACAATCCAGGTGGACACTATCTATGTCATGCTATTTTATATTATAATCACTCTATCCGTTAACAACGAATTTTAATCCACATGTAACGAAACAAATGATAACAACATCAGACGAAACATGGGGCTATGTGTACGGATGCAGCAATTGTAGTTCATTGTCAAGACGGTAAACATATCATGTACGACAGTGGCTCTGATCCAAGTCATGCCTTATAGGTTGGTCTTGCACACTTGATTATGTCAGGTTTACTTAGATGTTGTATTCATCGAAACATCGCAATATTGGCCCAACAACTTTGGGGAAAAAAGAAACGATGTTAAAAGATGAGACCGTACCATATTACATGATACCGTATGTAGTCAATTATTACTGATACGTTGTATATTATGTTGTATTGAACATGAATATTCCATACACAATATAAGGTTGGCAGTGTAACCGTTTTTTCGGTTCGTTGACCATTTACATTACATATTTACATACATATAAGATAAAAACAGTATTACATGAATATATGCAATTACAAATGGATTACATGAATACAAATATAACGAAAATGATGCACATTTTCTTATTCCAAATGGACAATAAATGTGTTTTATATATGATCGATTCTTATTAAATCATTATATTTTTTTAAAATATTTTTTTAACGTCTTTATAACATTTATATATGTTATTCAACCACTTGTAAATATCACTCCTTTGTTTATAATTCTGGTAAAACTGTTAAAGTGCAATAATCTCGTATAACACATATACGTGTGTAACCATTGACTTGACACAGACTGTCAATCAAAAAGGGATGTGATCCATTCAGCTTTCGATATTTGTTTGAGCGTCACCAATTTTCTTAGACAAGCTGTCGGTGTATTTGAAAGCACTATATTGTATTTACCAGACAGATGGATCCGGTTTAGTAATAACACCGGCACTTGACCGATAGTCGTTTTACGTCAGGTCAAATAAACATATAATGTAAATGCACTATACACTATGTAATGCGTTAAATATTTGTTTTCAAACGTAAAATTTATTATATGTTCGGCTTCAGGTTAACATAAACGTTTCTGTCGTCTTCATTGGTTTGTTCTTCAGCTGGAACAAAAGGAAAAAATATCATTTTAAACATTCAACCTACCATAGGCTAAGAATAATTATATGTATAAATATACATCCTCATTTGCAAATGAATACAATTTAGTGCAGATATTGTAAGAAGTACTTGTTGTCGTTGTTTTTTTTTATTATTTTACAAGACTTGATATTCTGTTCATACATTTGCAAGAAATGCCATATATCTATAACATACATGTGTATAGAAGATATATGTTTACATATGTACACATAATATAGATTTTGTTACCTTGTTCCTGATTCATTTCTAAATACATTTTCTCCGTTGGTGTGTCAGAGTATTGATTGAAAGTAAATCAGTTGATACATATTATTAACTGTTAATATTGTTCTTTACATACGTAAATGCTGGATAATACCAACTTTATATTAATCTTTATCATCTATTATTGATAACACTTTTACAACTTGTTGTAGACCTATCTGTAGATTTATATATATATATACCATTTTACAGTGCTAAAACTTATAACGAGATATCCTTAGCTAGCTTTCGGCTTTACGCCTTCATCAGAGGACAAAAATAAAAGAAAACAACAAAACAACAACACAAGAACAACCACTTTTCTATATATAAAATACTGCAGACAGACCTCTGTGTGATGTAGGTCACAATAATTTTAACAACTTGTTGCTTATATGTGCTTCTACCATCTTTAAAACAACAAATTTATGGGATACTACCGTCATATGGGTTATGGACGCGTGGATGTGCGCATTTGTAGTGTATATAGTTAAATGTTTTAGTTTGTAATATTTCGCAGTAGGTTTCTCTGTCTGTCTGCAGTATTTCTTGTTGTTTCCTTTTATTTTTGGCGTAAGTGTTGAAAAGCCACACAGTTTTTTATACAATTACATGCCGGAAAAATATGTTTCAAAAAACTTTGGACACTATGGCGTCACAAAGCGTGAGCTAATCAGTGACAGTGGGTTATTGTATTCCCCTCGTCACAGGCTGTGGGGCAATGTGAGATAACAGCAGGTAGTATCGATGTCCAATACGTACTTTAAGAAAATCCACTTTATACCTCACTGATGGACAAATGAAACACTTGAGAACAGATCATAAAATCGAAAATCGAAATAATATTTTTAAAAACGTACGTCTATAATAAATTGCGAATCATATCATATCATATCATTTATTCAGAATATGTGCCAAACTGTGCTATGAAACTTTAAAACTTACGCGGAACAAAATTGTATCAATAAGGTTTAGGATATCGGTTTAAGTACATATATTTAAAGTGTAACGATAAAATACATTTTATAATCTAGGTATACTATTTTACTGGTCCACAGATGTAAAGAGTGCTTTTATACTGGAACGGGTAAGCTCAATTTGCGACATTGTCGTATACATCCCTTTATATTGATATGGCCCCGAGACATTGATGTATACTGATAATAAAAATCATCGGATAACGTCGTGAAGACTCATTCCCGATCTCGTTTTCGAGGCTTTGTTCGGGAAGTTTACGGAGCTCATTGTAAACATTGCGCAATACTTTATTGCGGGACGTATTAACATTTTGGCCAATATCCAATTACCGTTAATTTGATAACTTTCAAGTAAATAAAGGTTATACCTCAATACATAAGAATTGTTTTGTTCACACTGCATACAGGAAATGTCTGGATTAACAGCGTATTTGTGTTACTTGCCAATATAGTCCCTTTAAAACGTGGTCTAGTGATAGGGCGTCTGCTTCGAATACGGAAGGATCAGTCAGCCGGTGTCATACCAAAAGGGTACTAGAAACTTCCTTGCTTGGCGCTCAGCATTTAGAGGATAGTTTTCGGTCTTAGACCAGTTGGCCCGGTGCCGTTAAGATAATGTGATTGGGTGGGGTATCATACTGCTTGTCTGCGGCATGATACCCCAGTGTGGAAGATTAGAATACTGTCTCAAGTAGACACCGTCGCATTATAACTGAAATCTTGTTGAAAGTGAGGCTAAACACCATACAACAACAACGACAACCTATGTGTTAGCATGAAGAAGACCATGGTTGGTTGTGGAAATAAAAACAATTATTAACTTAAAAGAAAACCTTGATATACGTTAACCTAACAATGACGTTGCAAAGGCCATAACCTTCAACACAAGCATTTTATTAAACCATTCATCCTCGCGCATCAATCTCTTTTGTGAACAAAAGGGAAAACGATAGGACATGTTTATTAACTTTCATCAATCATGTATCAGTTATCCTGTAGAACAAAACCAAAATAATACATTTAATTCACTAGTTGACGACCCCTGTCACAACCTAAACACCGACACGCGATGTCCATAATACGTCATCGATTCGTAACTCATTGCTATAACATCTTTATAATTATTCACACAGTCTATTCAATACACCAACGTTGGATATCTGGGGTAGAATGGTCCATCGGAAGAAGATAATATAAAGTATAGGCATGGTAAACAAAGGAAATAATCCTGACAGGGTTATGGGAGTGTAACTTATATGTCTTTATTATGCGTCTATTATTTAACTACAGTCAAACCTGTCTTAAGCAGACAGTCAAGGGAAGCAGAAAAAAGTGGCATTTTAAGAGTTGTTGGTTAATATAGATTAATTTGCTATAGAGAAAATAGCAAATGCTGCTTCTTAAGATAAGATGCTGCACAATAGAGGTGACCGCTTTCACATCTGTTTTTGTTCATTAACAACTAATGAACTAACATACAATACATGTTTACAAAGTGACTGATTAAGATTATCGTGAGCAGCTCACACTCTATCCACTGCACTACCTCTCCGCTAAATCTTAGTTATACATTTATATATATATAATATCTTGCAACCTCTGTCGTAAGCATCCTACACTCTATCCACTGCACTACTATCCCGCTTAATCTTAATTATACAAGTATATATATAATATCTTGCAACCCCTGTCGTGAGCAGTCCACACTCTATCCACTGTTCTACCTCCCCACTTAATCTTAATTATACATGTAAATATAAAATATCTTGCAACCCCTGTCGTGAGCAGTCCACACTCTATCCACTGTTCTACCTCCCCGCTTAATGTTAATTATACATGTATATATATAATATCTTACAACCTCTGTCGTGAGCAGCCCACACTCTATCCACTGTTCTACCTCCCCGCTTAATTTTAATTATACAAGTATATATATAATATCTTGCAACCTCTGTCGTGAGCAGTCCACACTCTATCCACTGCACTACCTCCCCGCTTAATTTTAATTATACATGTATATATATAATATCTTGCAACCTCTGTCGTGAGCAGCCCACACTCTATCCACTGTTCTACCTCCCCGCTTTATTTTAATTATACATGTATATATATAATATCTTGCAACCTCTGTCGTGAACAGTCCACACTCTATCCACTGTTCTACCTCCCCGCTTAATTTTAATTATACAAGTATATATATAATATCTTGCAACCCCTGTCGTGAGCAGTCCACACTCTATCCACTGTTCTACCTCCCCGCTTAATCTTAATTATACATGTATATATATAATATCTTGCAACCTCTGTCGTGAGCAGCCCACACTCTATCCACTTCACTACCTCCCCGCTAAATCTTAAATATACATGTATATAATATATTGGACCCTCTGTCGTGGGCAGCCCACACTCTATCTAATGCACTACCACCCCGCTTGATCTTGGTTATAGATGTATCTATATATAATATCATTTAACCTCTGAAGTAAGTAGACCATACTCTATCCTCTGCACTAGCTACCCGCTTAGTCTTAGTTATACATGTATACATCGCCAGTATGACTATATGATATATACTGTCTGCTCCATTGTATATATAAATACATTCAATCCCGCCAGTATGACTATATGGTATATACAGTCTGCTCCATTGTATATATAAATACATTCAATCTCGCTAGTATGACTATATGATATATACTGCCTGCTCAACTGTATATATAAATACATTCAATCTCGCCAGTATTAATATATGACATAAACTGCCTGTTTCACTGTATACATAAATACATATAATTTCACCAGTATGACTATATGATATATATTGACTGCTCCACTGTATATATAAATACATTCAAACTCGCCAGTACGAAATTTATGATATGTACAGTTTGCTCCGCTGTATATATAAATACATCCAATGTCGCCAGTGTGTATATATGATATATACTGCCTGATCCTCTGTATACATCAATATATTCAATCTCGCCAGTATGAAATATAATGATAATACTGCCTGTTCCACTGTACACATCAATACATTCAAACTCGCCAGTATGAAATATATGATATATACTGCCTGATCCACTGTATATCTAAATACATCAAACTTTCAAGTGTGAATATATGATATATACTGCCTGCTTTACTGTATACATCAAAACATTCGAACTCGCCAGTGTGAATATATGATATATACTGCCTGCTCCACTGTATACATAAACACATTCAATCTCGCCAGTATGAATATATGATATATACTGCCTGCTCCATTGTATCTATAAACACTTTCAAACTCGCTAGTAAGAATATATGGTATATACTGTCTATTCCAGTATATACATATATATATATATATATATAAATATATATATGTATATGCGTTCAAAAACGCAAGTGTCAATATATGATATATACTGCATGCTCCATTGTATATATAATTGCATTCAATCTCGCCAGTATGAATATATGATTGATACTGTCTGCTCCACTGTATATATATATATATATACATTCAATCTCGCCAGTATTTATATATGATATATACTGCCTGCTCCAATGAATATATAAATACAATCAATCTCGCCAGTATGAATATATGATATAGACTGCCTGCTCCAATGAATATATGAATACATTCAATCTCGCTAGTGTCATTATGATGTATACTGCCTGCTCCAATTTATTCATAAATACATTCAATCTCGCCAGTATGAATATATGATATAGACTGCCTGCTCCAATGAATATATAAATACAATCAATCTCGCCAGTATGAATATATGATATAGACTGCCTGCTCCAATGAATATATAAATACAATCAATCTCGCCAGTATGAATATATGATATTAACTGCCTGCTCCAATGAATACATCAATAGATTCAATCTCGCAAGTATGAATATATGATAATTATATACTGCCTGCTCCAATGAATATATAAATACATTCAATCTCGCCAGTACGAGTATATGATATATATACTGCTTTCTCCAGCGTATACGTAAATACATTCAAACTCGCTATTATGAAATATAATGATATATACTGCCTGCTCTAATGTATATATAAATACGTTCAATCTCGCCAGTATGAATATATGATATATACTTCCTGCTTCTCTCTATATATAAATACATTCAAACATTAATATATGATATAAACTGCCTGCTCCACTGTATATATAAATACATTCAAACTTGCGAGTATTAATATATGATATATACTGCCTACTCCATTGTATATATAAATACATTCAAATTCGCCAGTATTAATATATGATATATATTGCCTGTTCCACAGTATACATAAATACATTTAAACTCGCCCGTATGAAATATAAGGATATATACTGCCTGCTCCTCTGTATATATAAATACATTCAAACTCGCCAGTATGAATATTAAGGCTATACGTGAATCGAAGTGTCTAAGTAAGCCGACGTATTTTGAAATAGGGGTAACTATGATGAGTAAAGAGCAAGGTGTATTAAGATTTACTTTTCCTTGGAAATTATATGATGAGAACTGTTATTAATTTATCACACAATAATATTTTAAAATATTAAAAATGAATGATAATTGATTCATTTACACCAACTTATGATTATTTAACATAAATGTCGATTTGATTTTAAGAAAAATATGCGATAATTACTTGAATTTTGATATTTATGATTCGCACATGAGAGTACATGGTAATTGCATGCTTGATAGAAGAGTTATAATTAATTTTAATATATATTATTTTACACTGCACTATTATCATGTTTAAACATGGATTCAGTATTTAATAAATTGATTTTATAAAAAGTATATAAATAATAAAAAAATATTTATATGTTAACATTACCAGCAATATTCAGGTAAATTATAACAGATTATGAATGACGTCATCAATATCGGGGTTTGTATTGATTTGTATTGATCACTTTACCTGCAATATTCAGGTAAATTATAACAAATCTTGTGTAGTTTATGAGTGACGTCATCAATATCGGGGTTTGTATTGATTTGTATTGATCACTTTACCTGCAATATTCAGGTAAATTATAACAAATCTTGTGTTGTTTATGAATGACGTCATCAATATCGGGGTTTGTATTGTAATCAAACGCAATAATGTTTGTTTAATCGGATAACTGAAGGAGAATTGCACGTAAATTACAATTCAAATAAACACTGGTCATCAATATGAAATATAATCAATAATGCCTTTAAACAAACATAATGTATGTTGATCTGGTTTTTTGTTGTTTTGTTTGGATAAATATACTACCAGTCTAATATTAAATTGTAATGATCCTGTTGTATTATTTTTATAAAATATTGTTCTTTATGTGTCTCTATGCCGTGAGCAAGAAATCCAAGACATAGTAGAGGGCCTGGAAGAGGTCAACGTCCACTGGCAATTCAAGTGGCCGAAATGAGGGCTGGCCACCAACCACCAACCGCCAATAGACCAATTCCCAATGGTACCTGACCAAGCACTGGATCAACCTCCACAATCAGTGCCTGACTAACTACCGCTTGTGCCGGACCAAATGATAGTTCCGTCTCAGCAACAACAACAGCCTGAAAACTATGTGGGGCCTCATAGCCCCATTGACCACTGTACCCACAAGATATTGCTCAAGATGCACAACAGTTTCAATATGCTCATATATATATAAATATATGGCACAGGCTGCACCACTTCAGCAGGTTTACCAGGAGCCACTGTACCCACCCATGCAGCCTCAGGTTGATAACATGCAGGCACGATTAGTTAATAATAATAATAATCAAGGAAATATTAACCCATTACATTCTATAGTAGTTGACAATGCTTTACATGCATCCCGACAAATTAAGCCAAAAATATAGAATATATTTAACTTCCATCATTACTAGCAAAGATTTGCAGTGGAAACTCCGTCAATTAGTAGGCCATGTTTTGACAACAAGGGATTTTGCCGTCAATCAAAATGTGATTTCAAGCATAGTTGTTCGAATCAAAGGTGCACATCCGCTTAATGTGTACAAAACGTTTTCATTAAAAACGACACAATCTAGATCACTCTTGGCTTTCAGACTAAGGTTCCAGCACAGCCAAACACAATACAGGCGGTGATTCTCTGCTCCTCAAAGATTTGTTGGCACTAGGCTACACACACAAAAAAAGTTAAAAAGTTAAAACTATGGTTGGATAGGTATGATAAAAACATTGATGCTTTCATTGACTCTTGATGCTTCATTTTGGTGAAAGGTTTTAGCTCAGGTTTTAGTCTCCAGTATTCGGGTCCATATATCCATATAAAATTATATTCAAAAAAAAAATAAAATCTGTTGCAATGCACCCAGAAAATTTAAACATGAAACTTAAACAAGAAGTAGTATTTGGAAGGATTTTAGGACCGTTTAATAAGATGCCCATTTCAAATTTAAGAATAAAACCAGTGGGTTTAATACCCAAGAATACTGGAGGATGGCGTTTAATTTATAATCTGTCCTATCCTCCAGGTTTTAGTGTCAATGAGTTTATAGATGAAATAAATTGTCCTGTAAGCTATTCAAGATTTGATAATGTTATGGAAATTTTACAAGTTTGTGGGAGGTCACCTTTTATGACAAAAAAGACATAAAATCTGCCTTTAATTTATGCCCCATATATCCAGGGGATTTTGATTTATTTGGCATATGTTTTGACAATCAATTTTGAGTTAAAAAAATGTTACTTCTAGGAGCATCCATATCTTGTTCAATATTTGAAAGATTTTCAACATTTGTACAATGGGCAGTATCTGAAGAAACACATTCAAACAATTTTGATCACTATCTAGACGATTTTTTCTTCGCCGGAAAAAATGATAGCGATGGTTGTCATATTCTTATAGACACTTTTGAATACGTATGCAATGACATTGGTATTCCGATTAATGATGACAAATCAGAAGGTCCAACTACAGAAATGCAATATCTTTATCTTGAAATTGATACTGTAGAAGGTACAGTCAGAATTCCAAATGATAAAGTGGAAAAAGCAAAAACATTATTACAAAATGCATTTTCCGTTAACGAAAATTCAGACAAGAACATAACAGTCAATCGTTGGTTTATTGAATTTTCTTTTCAAATGCCATTCCTTCTGGAAGAGCATTTAACTGTCGCTTTTACGAAGCTATGGCATATGCAAAAAAGCATCCACAGTATATTAGAATCACAGATGGTATAAAGAAGACATGATGTCAGTATTATCAGTGACATATTATGGATATCGGTTGATGGTATTGAGTTATTTACCGATGCTGCAGGCTCCTTAGCTAGGCTGTGGTGCTTATTTTCAAGGTAATTGGATATTTTTTAAATGGCCCGGGTACTGGAGTGATGAAGTATTTAGGGATATTACTAACTTAGAATTAATACCAATCGTGCTGGCTTTCAATACATGGTGTTATCGCCTCAAAGGTAAAAAGGTGACAATACGGCCAACTTATCAAAAGTTGAAATTATCAATAAAAAGTCATCGCGTAATACACGAGTCATGTCATTGATTCGTTTGTTAATTATTATTCTACTAGCGCATAATATTCAAATTAGAGCTGTACATATTCATGGTCATCAGAATAACATTTGTGATGGTATATGCCGTTTTCAGTGGACAATACTTTGGGAGTTACTTCTCGATTGGGCATCCAGAACCCCACCAGCAGTTCTGGACTCATTTCGTCGCCCTTTCAACTTGAAATAAACAGATTGGTTGATGCATCGATGACAAAAAAAACACACAGAAAACGTACCAAGCGGGAAAGGCTTCATTTGAAAACGTTAGATTAAGCATGTCGTACAATAACACATGGCCTTCTCCTTTGTGGCATTTTGTTGAATATATTGCTTTTATGTCACAAAATGATTATGCATGTAAAACTGTTAGTTGCTATATTGCTTCTGCATGCATAAGCTCCTTTAATAAAATTAATAGCGATGAAGATAAAACGCAATCCTTCATTGTTAAACGAATGTTACAAGGCATGAACAATTTATAGCTTTGAAGATAAAACGCAATCCTTCATTGTTAAACGAATGATACAAGGCATGAACAGACTTCAAAAAAGAAATTATGATAGAATGCCAGTCACCATTACTCTTTTAAGAAAATATTTGCCGAACTTAATGAATGTCTGTGCATAAAATATGAAGTATATTTGTTTTTCATGGCATACATATTGGCTTTTTCTGCTCTTTTAAGAGTTAGTGAAAAAGCTCTATCAGATAAACTCTCTGCAGACGGAGTTTTGCAATTAAAAGATGTTGTTGTTAATCAGAATAAAATCACTATTTTCATCAGAAATTCAAAAAATGACCAATTGGGTAGGGTTGCATCAATAACCATTCAGTTTTCTTACCGCAGCTCATTTTAAAGCATGCCCTTGATATATATTTAATCCAGGCGTGAGCATGCACGAAATTCTAGATAGATTTTACAATCTTCTTTCATTCAATTCTGCTCCGCAAATTCTAGTCATACATTGCACTGGAAATGATATTGGCCAAGTTAATTTATCGTATATTATAAAAAATTTAAAGTCGGTCACAAATGATCTTCTTACCAATCTTCCGGGACACACTTCTGGTTTGGTCTGGATTTCTTCCACGTCTCCATTATAGAAATGAAGTCAATTATAAACATCTTGAAGAAGTCCTTGCACGAGGAGCTAGCAGCTGCATCGGCAAATATTTCATAAAAAATGGTATAGTGGAAAGTGCTACATATTTATATTCAGACTCGGTTCATTTGTCACAAACACGCTATACTATCATGTTAAATGTACTTCAAGGAGGCATTTATAAGTTTCTACAGACAGATGCGGCATATTATCCTGAAACTGCAGAAATTGATTCGTGGCTGGTTTAGATACATACTGTTCCGCCACTTAAGAACTAGCATTCTTCTTTTATGGCGGGATACTTATACATGTGGCTCTGGTCACAAGTCTGCGTGTCTTGGCATTGACAGCCAGTGTCAATAAATAACTTTTGATGAAAAAGATATAAATTATAGATTAATTTAACATTTATCTTGTGCTTTCGATACCCAGAGTATAAATCTGATAAATAAATATTTTATAACTTGATAGAATATTTTCAATTAATATAGTTGCAAATGACATTCAGTCAAATGTAATGAAAAATTAATCATTATTTACGATTGTTCGGAATATGTATTGAGATATTTCTGATCGTCCTGAACATGTTTTTATTTATTTCCGATTGTCCGGAATATAAATATAAGTTTGACTGGAACTAGTTACTCTATAAGGTCACGCAGTCAAATACTTTTTATTAATTCCGATTGTCCGGAATATTTGTATAATACATACATACTGCCTACTCCACTGTATATATAAATACATTCAAACTCGCCAGTATGAATGTATTATATATACTGCCTGCTCCATTGTATACATCAATACATTCAAACTCGCCAGTACGAATATATGATATATACTGCCTACTCCACTGTATATATAAATACATTCAAAATCGCCAGTATGAATGTATTATATATACTGCCTGCTCCACTGTATACATCAATACATTCAAACTCGCCAGTACGAATATATGATATATACTGCCTGCTCGACTGTATATATCATTACATTCAAACTCGCCAGTATGAATGTATTATATATACTGCCTGCTCCAGTGTATACTTCAATACATTCAAACTCGCCAGTATGAATATATTATACATACTGCCTACTCCACTGTATATATAAATACATTCAATCTCGCCAGTATGAATATATGATATATACTGCCTACTCCACTGTATATATAAATACATTCAAAATCGCCAGTATGAATGTATTATATATACTGCCTGCTCCACTGTATACATCAATACATTCAAACTCGCCAGTACGAATATATGATATATACTGCCTGCTCGACTGTATATATCATTACATTCAAACTCGCCAGTATGAATATATGATGCATCCTGCCTACTGCACTGTATATATAAATACATTCCAACTCGCCAGTATGAATGTATTATATATACTGCCTGCTCCACTGTATACATCAATACATTCAAACTCGCCAGTACGAATAATGATATATACTGCCTGCTCCACTGTATATATCAATACATTCAAACTCGCCAGTACGAATATATGATATATACTGCATACTTCACTGTATACATCATTACATTCAAACTCGCCAGTATGAATATATGATACATACTGCCTACTCCACTGTATATATAAATACATTCCAACTCGCCAGTATGAATGTATTATATATACTGCCTGTTCCACTGTATATATAAATACATTCAAACTCGCCAGTATCAATATATGATACATACTGCCTACTCCACTGTATATATAAATACATTCAAACTCGCCAGTATGAATATATTATATATACTGCCAGCTCCATTGTTTATATCAATACATTCAAACTCGCCAGTTCGAATATATGATATATACTGCCTGATCCACTATTTGAAAGCCTTAGACCACTTGGCGGCCGCCGGAACACACTTTAATTTATAATCGTAAACATGTATTTATTTAATCAGCCTCGGTAAAAAAATGTATCAGAAATTTTACCAGTTACAAAAATAAGAATAAAAAAGCAGACACAGAACCATCAACATTAATGAAAGAATACGCAGAATGAAGCTTGATCCTTGAACAGCAGAACTGCAGAGTTTCAGTAAATTATATCCAATACTCAAAGTTTCACCCCATACGAATTCGTATTTGTATCTCCATGTTTCTGATTTTATTTTCAATTTCATTTCAAATTGGATGAATGTGTATATAGATAACTATATATATTTACGTATACTGTATCGCATATCCGTCGTCATGACTATGACATTATTAGACTGTATTTATGTTAGTTATTAAATATCAAATGTACTTCCTTCTTGGTTGAGCCTGGCTCGATTAGCTCAGTCGGTTACGCGTCTTACTATCAATCCAGGGGTCGTGAGTTCGAATCCCCCGCCCGGCAACAGTCTCCGTGATTATTGATATACGACATTGTGTCTCATTTTCATCGTCTGTCACCACTAATTCAAGTGGGAAAGTTATCAGTTACATGCAGATATGGGGTGTGATTGAGTACTGGTTAATCCCAGGAAACAGTGGTTAGGTCAACTGATCGTCTGTTAGCACTCGATGGCATAAAATGACGCTATATATTAAATCAATAAATCAATCCTTCTTGGTTGAATAAAATGCATAGAAAGTAATAAACTTTAGTGTCAAATTTCATGTCAGATTTGATGAATATGTTTATAAATATCTAGATCTATTTTCGTCTTGTTTTACTTTTTTTTGTAAGGCGTGCTTGTAGGAAAAACAGTTTATATTTACTATTACCTAAGGATTCTGGTAATATTTTATGTAAATATATTGATGAAAACTCTATAACACCATGTTGCTAATATTTTGCACACCCTTGTTTTTTTTCAATTTAGGACAGGGACACAACTAGATACAAAATAGATACAATGTACAATGCTTTATTTCGTAAACAAAAGCCTCCGGTCTAAAATATATATCGTTATTTGCAGTAAATTGTATGAATTGCGCATGCATGTTATATTTGTTATTCATTTCTTTTTAATAGACAATAAATGTTATAAGATACTTTTCTTATTTTATAAGTGTCTTCCATTTGCAGAATATTGTAAAAAATGTAATAGATCATTCTCACTAGATTGGCGAGGAAATAGAAGCCGATGACGTAAATGTTAGTATCTAGGACATTTAAATAGTACATAATAATCGTCTTTTAATACATGACAGTGTAAGGTTGTTTGGCAATATAGACAAAAATGATTTTTACGATCAATATTGATGACCAATTTCTAGTGTGAACTTGTGAAGCTTACATTTAATAAAAACACATTCCATTCAGTAAAGACTTATAAGAGACTATAATATTTACAACATGCCGTAACTTTTTGAAAAATGTATCACATATAAGTATTGATATATTTAAATATATATATTGTAGACTATATAATTTTTATGTTTAAAACAATACAATTTTAACGATTATAAATGTGAGGCCGGTCCTAATCTTCATGGCCTAAAACACTATCATGAGTATATATGATAGGAAAAGAAAAGGTTAAGCTAACGCAACGGCGAATCAAAGCTTAAAACTGATTTCGAAATCAAATATCACTCCAGATATGATCTGAAATGAACTGATTAGCACCGACCTCTTGTCACAGTATCGAAATGATTACTTTATTTAAATGGATAGACTGCATTATATATATATATGAACTATTATAATGTTTTTATAATAGATAAAACAGATTCTGGCCCACTTTAATCATTCCATAATTGGAAAAGAAAAAAATGTTATCTATTCATCATTTGATAATTTATTAAATTTATCAATCATAGTTTAACGTATTTCAACAAAATGTCTACATTTTAACAGTGCATGTATTTCGATTTCAATCTCAGCTTAACGAACTAGCAAAACTATGTATCCGTACTGTCAATTGAGTAGGACATATTTAATTGTTTTGCGAGTTTAGTTAGTATATGTAGATGAGCATACATATACTTACACAGTAAATTATTGTCGAGCAATACAATTTATCTACTGAATGCATTATGTGAAACAATATCAAAAAACTCTATTTTATAACTATTTAAGAATCCCCATGCAACCAAAGGAAGAAAATATATAAAGTTTGTCCACAAGCAAGAGGTAGGATTATTCCATTTTCGAGCAACATTATTTTTTAAATAATACCAGAATATCATAATATCATATATTTACATAAAATGGCTTAAAATGTAGGAAAAGTGCATATTTTAGCTCGCTGTACGTGTACACTTTGACATTGTATTCAGCAAAAATGTAAAATTGAAAAACAAATTAAAGTATAAAAACATCATATTTTGCAATATTTTAATTAACATTCCGATGATATGATCAATCATGCAACAAGCAACAGATACATGGGGCCGCTTGGGACCTGTAACTTTGCACACGTAAGATAAGATATCATGAACATCTAACAATGTAACGGAGTTCATTCCTTGAATGACGAATTTACGGTTTAGCTTCTAATTGATTTGATTGTCACTTCTTTTATATTTTTCAATTTAGTTTTGCTGATCATTTATTGCATTGGTTGTGTTTTTCTCTATGTGCTATGTCTCAGATTGGGCATATATATTTTCTTATTTTTGACTGAATGCACGCAATTTCGTATTCGAGACACTGAAAGGAAAAGCAGTGTAAAGCAATCATATATAACAAAAATGTTAATCAAAAATACTTTCTTCTACCTACTACGATTTACATTTCACACGCATATCTTTTGAACATTATATGCACTGACACATAAACGAAAATGTTTTTAATTAACAAGATAAAAAGATAAACAAAATGTGCTGTTTCTTATATATATATCATGTAATAATTAAAACATACAACCACATGTAATGACAGGAAGTAAGGATACTGAATCAAGCGTCTGAATATAACAGAAACCCGGAAAAAGAAGACCAAGATTCCATATACGAGGCAGAGCTGCAATATCTCAAATAAACGACATCCCCGGTGTTCAAATGAATCACTGCAGAGTTGGCTGCCTGTGCATTTCCTTTGTCAGTATCGTCATCAGTCGGGTCAACTTTGGTCCGGATAATGTTAAAATACTTTTTGTATAGATAACAATACACCTTATCTGTACGGTTTGAAGATTTTTTTTTCACTAAGAACACCGAAAACTGATATGTACCTGGCTTTGTGCACGTTAACATACCAGTAGATGAATTAAAATCACCACCCAGATTGTAGATGGTACGGGAAAAATTGAGCGTATAGTAATTTGTAAAAGAACTTTTTCCATAGTATGCAGGTTCTGTTGCCGTAAATGCTGAAATGGACGTCGAGCGATCTGAAAAATAAAAATGGGATATTAAATCTCATATAACCCCACCGTTTCGTAAATAAATGCACTGTTCGGTACATTTATAAATAAATAAAATCGTTACATTTGATATATATTACATGTTAATAAATTGTAGCTCAGAAAGTCAGTATCATCATCAGTCGGGTTAACAAATATTACGAAGTCTTAAGAATTATTTTTGTATAGATAACAAAACACCGAGTCTACACGGATTGGAGATATTTTTTTCACTAAGAACACAATGGACGTCAAACAATCTGGAAGAAAATAAAATTTGGTATTAAATTTCATATAATCCTACCGTTTCGTAGTTAAATGACAGTGGCTATTGCTATGCACTGTTCGATACATTTATAAGTAAACACAATTACATCAATAAATTTGATATATTTATATTTTACAAATTAATATAAAGCAGTTCCGAAATGTTTTTGTTTATTCACATTTTTTACACAAAAGTGGATAAATTATTAGTTAAAATACATTAACCCAACTTATACCATAACGAGACAATAAGAATTCAAAATATTGTTAACAAATATAACTTTCAGGTTGAGGGTTGGAAATTTATGCCAATAGCTTGTGTTAGAAAATCAATGTTCATTGTATTGTAGTCCTACTCTTGAAATAGTATGTTGCCGACGGTGACATGGTGTCACGTGTTATGTAGGTTTGTATTATACTTATATATAGGCATGTGTTGAACCATTAGATACAAAAATAAAAGCTAGAATTGAGAGGAAATAATAATGAAAACTTTGTTCTTATTAGAGATTTCTTCAACACAGAGGTCAATAAGGTCGCATGGGTACTTAGACTGTGTTCCGCTTTCGGCCAAGTCTTGGATAACGTTAACACATTCTAGATCGTGGTGCTGCTATGTTACTACTAAACTAGGTATACTGCACAGAGGCTAGTTTATTTAATAATGTAAGATTTTGGGCATCTATTTCTCTATGTAACAGATTAACATTGTATTTTTGTGATGTTTATGTAATGTGCATTCAAATCAAGTTATTACATACTTGACTGGTGAAAGAGCGTATTAAACCCATAGTGGTGTAATATCACTTCCGAATCATAAATCGGTATTTTCCGTTAAACTGGGTTCTCGTACGTAAAATGCCGAGATACTATCCGGCTTTCACTGACATATAAATTACGTCGATTTGTTATTTTGAGTTACGTCATGCGAAGACAGACGAAATCTATTATGCGCGAGTTTTCTTGTTCGTTATAAAGGTGATGAAAAAATAATGGAAAATATACCATTATCCTGAGTTATCATAACAAAGTATTTTGCATTTGTGCTTATTTACTATTAATTTATTAAAATCGTTGGCAAAATGGCAAAAATGATATGATGTTAGGCTCAGACTCGCATATCATATTATTTGTCATCTCGTTTTGATAAATTCAATAATAAACGATCACTCATGTGAAATTTTCTAAAATGTAATTGGTTTTACCAGTCAGATCGCGATTTGGTGGACATACCTATTTTTCCAGAAATAATCACTAATGTAAACACTGTATAACTTCCTTACTGACCTTGGACTTTGTTTTTAAAGACGCCGAGTTGTAAATCCGTTCCATAATGTTCACTTAAGAACTCAATACATAGTTTTATTATCGTCCAAATGTTGGCCTTTCGAGCGTGTCAGAATTTAGTTTTGAAATAAACTAACAGTATTCCGTATAAAACCGTTTGCGCAAATATCAAGTGCTTTACATTCAAACAACTGATATAAATGAAATAGTAACTGTAGACATTGATTGTTTATCATAGTGCCATCCCTATTGAAAGAACCAGCAACAATGAGCTCATGAGACACTTTTATTACACAATTGTTTCTCGAAAGCTACATTGCTAGGCGTAAAGCTGTTAGCTTTTCGGTACCGCTCAATTTAACTGCTGCTGGGCGATCAATCAGTCGCATCAGAAAAAAAGTGCTTTCTCCAGGTCTCGTTGGCAAAATGGCAAAAATGATATGATGTTAGGCTCAGACTCGCATATCATATTATTTGTCATCTCGTTTTGATAAATTCAATAATAAACAATCACTCATGTGAAATTTTCTAAAATGTAATTGGTTTTACCAGTCAGATCGCGATTTGGTGGACATACCTATTTTTCCAGAACTAATCACTAATGTAAACACTGTATAACTTCCTTGCTGACCTTGGACTTTGTTTTTAAAGACGCCGAGTTGTAAATCCTTTCCATGATGTTCACTTAAGAACTCAATACATATTTTTATTATCGTCCAAATGTTGGCCTTTCGAGCGTGTCAGAATTTAGTTTTGAAATAAACTAACAGTATTCCGTATAAAACCGTTTGCGCAAATATCAAGTGCTTTAAATTCAAACAACTGATATAAATGAAATAGTAACTGTAGACATTGATTGTTTATCATAGTGCCATCCCTATTGAAAGAACCAGCAACAATGAGCTCATGAGACACTTTTATTACACAATTGTTTCTCGAAAGCTACATTGCTAGGCGTAAAGCTGTTAGATATTCGGTACCGCTCAATTTAACTGCTGCTGGGCGATCAATCAGTCGCATCAGAAAAAAAGTGCTTTCTCCAGGTCTTATTCTTGTATGTTCACTCTCGTATACTTGCATGTTTGTTATGAATCGTTTATATAGATATCAATAAACTATAAGTGTGTGCGTTCTTTTAATACACGTTTGTGCCGTCCTGTTCTATATCGTTATTCTACGTATTGTTTGTTCTGTTGGCTTTAGAAGGATTTTCCTCTGTTTACAAATATTTTCTTAATTTTGAGTTTCATTCACTAACTAAATTTTCATCAAAATCATATCCAATCCCTTATCCGAACCTATCATTTACTTTAGATAGTTTGAATTATTTAAGTGCAAAACCTAATCAAATCACCGACTTTCAACGGAAGTTATTTTGATCAGGAATCTACGACCTTTTAAGTTTTGTTTCATTAACTGCCAATGTCCCTATAGATAACGATTACCATTTTAATTTGAGAGTGCCTGGTCCGATATATTTATGGATTTTCACTAAACAGTATGTCTGAATATGTATGTGTTCAATGTGTAAAATATGAAAGTACCCACGTACGTTTGCAGACTCTATTTCTTTTTCTATGTTGTAAGGAACATATATTATTTATATAAAATTGATAAAAATCATTCAATTGTGAGTGTTGTTGATAACATATTACACAAAAGTTTCAAATTTATTTCAATTCACGTGCTTTCACAAGTACGATAGAGAAAAATCAAGAAAATATCAATTCGTTTTGTAAAAATAACTTGACCCATATTTTCAAAACTAGCGTGGCTCCAATAGTTTTTAAAACAAATATTTATAATGTCTTTGAGATAAATATCTCCATATGATCATATAATGATATGTGTAAATGTTTATTTGATATGGGAACATTGGTTTATATTAATTTTAACATTGCCGTGTGTGGATTTAAAAGACATACCGTCAAAACGATCTGCAAGTTGACTCTGCTCCGATTCCACAGCATCAAGTTTGTTATTTAAGATAGTTATATTGCTTGACATAGTACCTTTTACATTTTTTGATAATGCCGAAGAAGAAGATTGTATCTCTAACTGCATATCCTGTAATAATAATGAGTGATTCAATTACGACATACCGTAGTGAATGAGTATTTTATTTAAAGCACATGTTTAATAACTGAGAATGAAATATTTAAGTAAATGAAAAAGTTATACCTTTTGGAATGACCATTACTCTCATACCAGATAAGTTTTGTTTCGGAAACGGATAAATATACTGTCAATATCAAAGCACAAAAAACAATGGAAAACTACTGTATACTGATTTATTTTAGCTCATTTGCAAACTAAAGCTCAGACTTTAAATGAATTGCTCTCGATTCAGTTTCCTGGGTATGTCCAGTACTGATTGTTGTTTTTAAGAGGATTTCAGGTTGAACTTGATATCGAACCAGCGCGATCCATCGCATGAGCGGCCAACACTATATCCACTGCACTACCGCCTCGGAAACCAATATATTTCAACAAATTTAGTTTCATGCAGAGGTAACTGTAACCACCGTAAAAAGTGCAAACTGCTTCGTTTGTCAATATAAACCTAGTTACAAATCACGTACACATGCACATGCTAAACATAGTTCTTAATGAAAGTTTATCATATACCATACATGTTGTGATCCAGCATTTGTCAAGCCATATATTGTCAATATACTTATATAATTTGTTTTGTGGTTTCTGTATTCTTAGTATACACCCGCCTGTAAAACACCATGAACATGTGAATGCTACCACTAGTCTGTAGAACGGACCCAGATCTCCCAATTTGGTCCGTTAAACTGAAAGTTTGAATGACGTCACAGTTAAATAAGCATTAAATTGCTATGAATTGTGGGACAGGCAAATACTTCCCTGCATTTTCATTGAGGGTTAATAGACCTGATTCGGGAGATATCATGTTCTGGGATAGACTAATGCTACCATTCATTAAATAGGATGGCGTAATTAAATGCAGTGTGTTAATAAAATTGATGCATTACATCATACACGTAGCTGGGCCTCTTTTTGGAAAACGTTAAAGTTATTAGATATGAGTAAGGCCGTTGGATGGGAAACTGTCCCATTGAGGGAACGGGCGCTTACCGCGAGAAAATTGGATGTTTCAAACGTCAAATGCTACATTCTAGCGGTTCTAAATTTTAAAATTTATATTCGTATAAAAATGTAATGTGATTGACGAATAAGTGTGATGTAAACTCGTCCTATATTGTTTTTGTATTATTATTTTCCTATTATACACAGTGGATAAACCAATATTGCGATTTGTGTTTTGACCAAGATGGTACTCGATCTCAGGTTTTCGACCGAGTTATACGGTATTCGATCGAGAGGTACTGTCTGCTACAGACGTATTTTATCAGGGGCGTCACCTCTTTTAATTTATCATATTTTATGTAAATATGCAAATAAAAATAAATATTAGCAAATAGTATATAGTTCTATAAACTTGTTAAAGTTATACGATAGCTTATAGCATACAGATCGGTAAAATAACACTATTTCAGTTTGACATGTGAATTGCCATGAAAAGGCATTAAATATTTTTATTGCTATTACGTGGTGTATATGATGTATAAGAAGAGAACTTTGTTTGTTTCCGCTAACTCTAACACATGTTTAACTATTGATCTAAAAAAGTTTGCGTTATATCTTAAACTGAATAGTTATTTAGTGATACGGTTTACTTCGCACGTTAATATGGTTTTCGTTCATTTGTGCTTGGTCCATTTTTCGGGAGAAATGAACATTATAGCTTTTGGTTTTAAAAAGTTATTAACGATAGGAAATCAGTTTTGTTTCTGATGATTATTGTTTATACATGTTGAAATTAGATATATCTAATGATTTTAAGTTAAATAACAAGTAAATTACAAGACCAATGGGACTGATTATAATGCCGTTCGGTTATACACGTATGTGTGCACTGAAGTTTTAAACTGACATATCGGAGTAAGCATACCATTCAATACAGAAAGCTAAATTTGAGTTCTAAACAGAAATAATTGGTAATATGAAATAGACATTTTCATAATTAATACCGTTTCATTTAAACAAAAGATGAAATGTATTGAAACAATATACAGTGAAAATACGCCACACTCAAAGAAACGAATAAGAACAGTAACTCCTGATAAAAGAAATGTCGATATGATTCAGCGAATATAAGTTCCGGTGACAAACTCTGCTCTCTGTCATTATCTAACATTTCTTCACGCTGAATCTCAGATAAGTCAATAACTAACAATACTTCGGATAAAGTTCTGATCCTTCAAGAAAAGTAGTATCAAATGCAATTTGAATATTCATTTTATGTTTTGAATGGATGAAATTTAAAGAATTAACATATTATATATATTTTTTTTATTTTACTATTAAAACATGAAATGGTATTTCCTTGTTTTCGCTCATAAAGTTATGAAAAATAGATGTCCAACGGATACAAAACCGAGCCCGCAAGTATAGATACGAGATCGAACGTTGATTAATGTGAACATTTGTAGCATATTATTTTGAAATATGTCAAATGATTTACAATGTAAGAAAAGGACACATTTTTGTACCTATTTCTATTTCTCTAAAACAAAACCTGTACCTTTGCACTACTGATCTGGGTCTTGTATGCGACACATCGTTTGATTATGATGAATATAAATGTTGTGCCATGCTATTTCTAAACCTTTCAAGTGATTTACAAGATATGGAGCAGACACGAAAGTGTGTACCTATTGCTGCCAATAATCCCCTCACTGACCTTGACATTTGAAATATGGACCTTTGTAAGTTTTAAAATTTCCGTACGAGAACAATGTGACAGATAATTTCTCTTGCTCAGTATTATTTCAAATTTAAGTATACTATTTACTAGGTTGATGAAAGTTCGTAAAATAATAAAATGAGCAAATAAAAACTTAGATTTTAATATTTTTATAGCATCACAGATATTTTCTAAATAATAATAAATCTTTTATACCAGACAGACAGACAGACAGACAGACAGACAGACAGACAGACAGACATATCTTATAACGTGATGTTATTTAATGTTTAACAGTAAGCATAAGCTAAATAAAAAAAAAACATGCATTCGTTTAAATATGCGCAATTCGTGTGTATGTCTACTAAACTTATTCAAAATATATTGTCAATAATTTTATAATATTATGCGTAATACTAAGTTAAACTGTTATTCATTATAAAATGACGCGTTATTTGATACCATGTACTTGTTAAGTATTTTTCTCTTTATTGTATCCAATAACATAAATACAAATTTACATCTTCCATCTACAGGTAAGTTTGGGCTGAATGAAAACGATTATATAATACAGCACAGTGTATTTCCTCAAAGAATTATACCGAACCATACAGATCTATATATTTCTTCACAAAACCTTCCACGGATTGGAGCAATATAGGGGGAATGATAAAACAAAACAATGATTGTATCCAATTCCCCAGATAAAAAACAATTAAGTATATATAATTTTCTACATTTACATTATTTTATTTTTTCTTTATTAAATTGGATCTTTTCGGAAAAAAATAGACTTTCTTATTTCCCCTGTGCAGACCGCCGCCCTTTATACTATTAGAATTTGTTTAAAATATAATATACTGTAGTTACCTTCATATCCTCCTTTGTTAGCTTATACACCACTACTCCTGAAATTGTACTAACCGCTAACGAAAATAAAATAACCACACTGCACTGAAGCAGCGTGGCTTTGCGGGATACGCTAGATTTTGTTGGTCCCATCCGATCCATTCTTGCAGGTTCTGTTTGACGCTGTGGCGTGCTGTGTTTGAACTGTAAATTCTTATATTCAACTTCCTTTGGTGGTTCAATATCGCCCATTTCTATTGCCGAGTTTGAAACTCCATACAGCGTAGTATTTACATATATTCCACTCATTCTGATTATTTATGCCACTAACTAAACTGTAAAAATGACGTCTACTTCCTTGTGTAATGAATACTAACTGACTATGCACAGCAAGTTATATCAAAACCGTCTGTGTCAGGTTTATTGAATTCGATTCGCTTTATTTATCATTCAGGAAGTTACTATAATACAAACTACAAGAGTACACAAAAGAAGGAAGAAACGTATTGTAATACTTTTTTTTTTTAGAACGTGACTTAGTGATACGGCGTCCGCCTCGAATACGGAAGTCCATGAACACGTCTGACTCATTATGATTTGTCTTCAAGCACCATCAGGAAAAACAACAGCAACAACCTCTTCAGAATGAAGAGGGGACTGCGATGAAGAAAGGAGAAGCATACTTAAAATCCTATGTTTAGATCTAATTTAAGGTCTATTGAAACGAAAACGAAATTGTTCAATAAGGATAATACAGAGATGCACTTAGACCATCATAAGATCAAGTTTATATTCTTATATATATCTTATTTTTTAAGGTTATTGTTAAGAGGTGGTTATACTATGTCAATAAAGTCACTTATTACTAATTGATTTGATATACATGTATGTATGCGTATGTGTATAGTGTGTGTGTGTGTGTGTGTGTGTGTGTGTGTGTGTGTGTGTGTGTGTGTGAAGGCGCACATCATAATTTGTGAACGTTTTCACAATTCTATTAATTTTTTATTGTGATTTTTTCATACTTCCATGTTTCTATCATCGTCATCGTTTGACATTTTAAACATCATCATTAATCTTTTCATTTTCATCCCCTGAATAATGAATATATATTCCGAAAGCGCTCGGGGTTTTTTTAAATAATTTTAAAGAATTCAGAATTGTTTGGTTGTATTAATTAATTCATTAATTTATTATCACTCCTATATATATATATATATATATATATATATATATATATATATATATATATATATATATATTTATAGCTAGGCGCACTCGCCGTTGTCTGGTCTGTACATTTATGTATTGGTTATTCACAAATAATTATCTCCATATATATATCATGCATTGTGAATGAGCATCTTAAAAGATCCAAAAATCGTAAAATCCGTTGTTGTGAATTTAATTATCTCCCTTTATGAAATTAAATATATCTTAATTCACTGTATCTAAATGATCTAACGGTTTTATAAATCTGTCCTTTATATAGCTTGTGAGTAGTCAAGAATCCTTAACTGGATCCTACTAATAAAAAGCTTTCAGTTCATGTATGTAAATTTGTCCACCCTGTCCAGATGTGTTGTATGTAATTCCATAGTATATATAAGTCATGGTCGCCACCAAAATTATTGGGTTGGCAGAAGCCTTGATATTGTATCTATGGTTTGCATTGTAGCTAGGCGCACTCGTCGTAGTCTGGTCTGTACATTTATGTCTTGGTTATTCACAAATAATTATCTATATATAATACAGTGCCCCAGATAAGAATTGACTGAATAGGATGAAAACTCTTCAAAACGGGCGACTTTCGTTAAGGGTCCAGTTGGGGGACATAAATGGGTTAAAATTGAAATTTCAAAATCGTTTATTCGGGTGAATATGGTATCTGAATTAATTTGTCTATATTTAGATGAATAGAAAGTAAATTTACAGCAGTTTTGTGTACATAAAAGTCTGGTCAATTTCCGGAAGAAAGATCTAGCTGATAATAAGATAAACAGACTGCTGAATTTATTTTGTCACTTGGAAATAGTTAAAACAATAAAGATAAATTATGCTTACTTACTGTTTCCTTTTATCTCAAGTCTATGTTTTATGTGACAAAATGATACAATGTATTAGATAAGTGAAGAAAAAGAGAGAAATATGTTACTTTCTGTTAAATTACTAAAATATTGTTAAGGAGAGGTATATAGAAATTTGTACAAACGACCGAAGCAAAGAGCAACTCAACAGAAAAATGAGATTTAATATTTATAAACTAAAATGCTCCCCAAATATAGGTACTGTATATCAATTGGTTTCCTTTAGATTCAAAATGGCCATCTAAAATGAATGTATTAAATGAAAATGTCCCAAACCCAAGATGGGTTAGGTTCTATTAGCTTTCTTGGCCAAAGGTCACGAGCGCTTGTGCGATGGCGTGTGAGCTGTTGAAACAAATAGAGGGGTCTTCTGTGGACGAGTAGTCTAAGACACCGCCTCGAGATCACTTGCCTCTCACCACTAAGGTTCAAGTAGCGCTTGCTTCAAAAACTTTGTGAGACTACGGAAGGACAGTGGTTCTAAGCGGATTCATTCTGGGATCTTTCTCCGCCAATAAAACTGAATATGCCATACATAACCTAAAATGTGTTGAAAACCCCTTTAAAAAAATGAAACCAATAATCCTGTTGAGCATGTGTGTTACTTGTGAATATGAGAATATAAAGAGGATGTTTTCAATCCAAAATTCAAGATTGAGGACATTACTAAAAATAACACATGTAACATAATTATGATATAATAGTGCTTAATAAAATGAATTTTTGCTCACCTAAGCTGAAGGCTCATTATGGTGAGCTTTTGCGAACACTCTGTGTCTATTGTTAGTCGTTAACTTTTGCTTCAGACAACTTTTTCTCTGAAATCATTTCACATATTTTCACCAAATTTATTACAATACTCTCTCATGTTTTTTTCAAATCATGACTGTGGGGTCAAAGTTGGTCCCTGGGCCTGTCCCAGTATCAGTTGAACATGGAGAAATTGTAATTAAGAGCAATTTTATTTTAATATTTGGTATAAATGATCCCTATGAGTAGGGGTTTCAAGTTTGTTCATATAAAACGGTAACCGGGTTAGGGTCCATTATAGCCTAATAAGTGGACATTTACATAGGAATGTTGAGGGGAAACAGGTAAGTTTGAATCGTCATATTATTAGTATATGAAGCTTTGTTTAGTCATAGTAGTTATACTAGGCTAGGTCCTTTAAGGAGGATTTGATATCTGTAAGGGACAAGCATATTTGTTCATAAAGATCTAATTATGGTAATATTTGGTATAAATAATCCCAATATTAAAGGATTTCAAGTTTGTTTAAATAAAGGGATTAGGTCCAAAGGGACTTTCATTTTTACATATCAAGAATGATATAAGAAAACAGAAAATTCTGTTTTTTTTTCTCTCCACATTTTTGGCAATATTTTAATCATCTTGATGTCTAAACCATTGTTTAGTCATTATGGTGGAGTGTCGTTCTTAAAAAGGGGACGTTCTCAGTAAAATAAAACAATTGCCTGTGAAACAAATATCAAACACAATATTGATTGTGAAACTCTTCAAATAATAATTTAAATATTTTTATCCCCCCTTTTGAAAAATGCATTGCCCCGCAGGTGCGTTTATTCTGGAAAAAAAAACAATACTAAGAGGCCAGCAGAAGCTTTATACTTGTTAAAAATGTGAATTTTAATAAAATCTAATTATTTTGTCATTGGATGCTGAAATATATGATTTAGAAATAAAATCAAGCTCTCACTAAAATTCCATGCACAGACAAAATGTTATTTCGGCAATAGTTGTGCACCGGGCTGCTTCTTTAACATGAAATAAATCCTATCTGTGAAATTTTAAAAAAAAATTGTTTTTAAGACGATGAGAAAATAGACCTAAATAAAACAATAATGTCAATGTACCAGTTGTTTTTGCGAGTGTTTATCTATATATTTTAATAAAGGAAAGAAAAAGACACAGGCATTAGGATCATTTATATATTGAAATTATTGTTTCATACATAAGGCCAATTTGTTCATCGTCTTAAAACCAGAGACATAACTAGTTTAATTTAAGTCATTGTTAAAACTCAGTTGAACATGCATATTTAAAACGATATATATTTTTTACACTTAATGACAATTCAATGTTAATTGCACTTACTGAGTCAATGTCAACATCGTAGGGTAGTCAATTTGTTGCTTTAATACAGACTTGTTTTATTAAAAAATAAAGAGAGATAGAAAGAAATTTTGCTTTATAAATGAATTTTTATTAATACAAATATTGATTTTTTTAATTTTTAAGTGGTGAAGACATAAGTGTATAAAGTTTTAATTATTTTATTGTTTGCCTGTTTAATATCATAAACAAACCTGACCTACCAAACACATGATTAAAGCATTATGGTAGGCTAGTTGCAACTGAAGTCTAATATATAAATGTAGCTACGATCATAAATCCATATAATACAAAATACTTGAAAGACAGATGCAATTTATTTAATAAAAACTCATAAAGTCAAGTGCCTCTGGTTGATAGACAGAAAGAAAGAAGGAAACAAATAACAGAGATAACACGGGTTGCCTTACTTTTACTTTTGAGACGACCCCCATATAGATTCAATTGGAGTGAACTGTCACTTTCAACACCGCAAAAATCGAGCAAGTGGCGTTAAAAAAATCTAATATTTTGTATGTTTTTCGTCGTTGAAAATGATTGTTTGAATGTGGCAGGCTTACTAAAAGCTCTGATTTTATACCACATGTATAATATAAAAAAAATTACATTCGTATAAAACCGTAAATGTGAATCGAAAATAACCGATTTTCACGAACGAAGAAACAGTTGAGCACAAATAGTGGCAATTGCGCGGGTTCAAATCGATTTTTTTAATAAACAAAGGATCTTTAGTACATGTTTAAAGTATTCTAGCATTTCTATATTTACGAATCGAATGGCAAGCTAAAACCACCACAATTTCAATTCCCCCCCCCCCCCCCCCCCCGTATTTTAACCCCCAAAATGGCGACCAAAATCGATTTATCGTAGCTTGGGATGCTGAAAGCGGACTATTTTCACCGTTGCTATGCTGTCGTTAAGTGAGCAGGACTGCGTACTAAAATGACCGTGTTGGTCCTGACAGATAAATTATAGGCATGGAAAACGAAGGAAATAATGCTGAGAGGGTTAAGGGAGGGTCTTTATGATGCGTCTATTATTTAACTACAGTCAAACATGTCTTAAGCAGACAGTCAAGGAAAGGAGAAAAAAGTTGCCTTTTAAGATTTGTTGGTTTATATAGATTAATTTGCTCCAGAAATAATTAGAAATAGGAAATAGCAAATGCGGCTTCTTAAGATAAGATGCTGCTTAACAGAAGTGACAGATTTCACATATTTTTTTGTTCATTAACAACTAATGGACTAACATACAATACATGTTTTACAAAGTGATTCATTGAGATTATCGTGGGCAACCCGCATTCTGTCCACTGCACTACCTCTTCGCTTAATCTTAGTTAAACATTTATACATAAGTTATATCCCGCAACTTCTGTCGTGGGCAGCCCACACTCGATTCATTGTTCTATCTCCCCAGTTAACATTAGTTATACATGTATATATATATAATATCCTGCAACCTCGGTCGTGAGCAGCCCACACTCGATTCATTGTTTTATCTTCCCACTTAACATTAGTTATACATGTATATATGTAATATTCTGCAACCTCGGTCGTGAACAGCCCACACTTGTTCCACTGCACTACCTCCCTGCTTGATCTTAGTTGTACATGTATAATATAATATCCTGCAACCTATGTCGTGAAAAGCCCACACTTTAGCCACTGCACTACCTCCCTGCTTTATCTTGATTATGCTTGTATAAACCGCCAGTTTTAATATGTGATAAATACTGCCTGCTCCAATAAATATACAAATACATTCATGCTGGCCAGTGTGAATATATGATATATACTGCCTACTCCACTGTATATATAAATTCAAAATCGCCAGTTTAAATATATAATATATACTGCTTGATCCACTATTTGAAAGCTGGGCTTAATCATATAACCGATGCAGTGAGAGCCTTAGACCACTTGGCGGTCACCTGAACAAACTTTAATTTGTAACCGTAAACATTGATATCAGTATTCGTTTGATCAGCTTCGGTATAAAAAATATTATGAGAAATTTTACCAGTCACAAAATAAGATAAAAAAACAGACACAAAACCATCAACATTAATGAAAGACTACGCAAAATGTAGCATGATCCTTGTTAACGGCAGAACTGTAGAGTTTCAGTAAATTGTATTCAATACTCAAAGTGTCATCTCATACGACATTCGTATTTGTATCTCTATATTTCTGATTTTATTTTCAATTTCATTTTAAGTTGGATGAGTGTGTATATAGATAACTAGATATATTTACGTATACTGTTTCGTATATCCGTCGTCATGACTATGACATTATTACACTGTATTTATGTTAGTTATTAAATATCAATTGTACTTCCTTCTTGGTTGATTAAAATGTATACATAATAATGTACTTTAGTGACAAATTTCATGTCAGATTTGATGAATATGTTTATAAATATATAGATCTATTGACGTCTTGTTGTATTTTTTGTAAGAAAGGCGAGCTTGTAGGAAGTACCAGTTTATATTTACTATTACCTAAAGGGACACTCGTCATTTCTGGTAATGTTTCACGTAACTATATTTCTGAAAACTCTATAACACCATGCTGCTAATATTGTGCACACCCTTGTTTTCTTTTCAATTTAGAACAGGGACACAACTAGATACAAAATAGATACAATGTACAATGTTTGGTTCGTAAACAGATGTCTCCACCCAAAAATATATATCATTATTTACAGCAAATTGTATTATTTATGCATGCATGTTATATTTGTTATTCATTTCTTTTTAACAGACAATAAATGTAATAAGATATTTTTCTTATTTTATAAGTGTCTTCCAGTTACAGAATATTGTAAATATGGAATAGATCATTCTCCCAAATGTGGCAAAAATGAATGAATGAATGAATGAATGAATGAATGAATGAATGAATGAATGAATGAATGAATGAATGAATGAATGAATGAATGAATGAATGAATGTTTTACGGCGTACCAACACATTTTAGGTTATTCGACGCTTACCGGAAGGAAGATTCCAAGTTCACTCTACAGGTACAAAAACAGCAAATTAACATACAGATTTAAACAAAAATACACCAAAAAATGAATATGCAGAACGAGGAAATAGAGGCCGATGACGTTAATGTTAGTATTTAAGACATTTAAAGAGTACATAATAATCGTCTTTTAATACATTAGAGTGTTAGGCTGGCAATATAAACAGAAATGATTTTCACGATGAATATTTTGAATGCGACCAATTTCGAGTGTGAAAATAGTGAACCTTACATATAATAAAAAAAACATTCGATTCAGTAAAGACTTATAAGAGACTGTAATTTTTACAACATGCAGTTACTTATTTGAAAAATGTATCACATATTAGTATTGATATATTTGCATATATATATATATTGTAGAATATATAAAATCTATCTGTTTAACAATACAATTTTAACGATTATAAATGTGAGGCAGGTCCTAATCTTGATGGCCTAAAACACTATCATGAGTATATATGATAGATAAAGAAAAGATTATGCTAAGGAAACTGCGAGTCGAAGTTAAAACTAATTTAAAAGTCAAATATCACTCTAGATATGATCTAAATAAACTGATTAGCACCGACCTCTTGTCACAGTATTGAAATGATACTATATTTAAATGGATATATTTCATTATATATATATATATATATGACATATTATTTTTTTATAATAGATAAAACAGGTTCCGGCATAACTGGAAAAGAAAAACATTATTTGTTCATCATCTGATAATCTATTGAATTTATCAATCATAGTTTAACGTATATCAACAAAATGTATACATTATAACAGTGCATGTATTTCGATTTCAATCTCAGCTTAACACAATAGCAAAACTATGTATCCGTACTATCAATAGAGTAAGACATATTTTATAGTTTTACAAATTTAGTTGAGTATACATATACCTACACCGTATATTATTGTCTAAGAATACAATTTATCTACTGAATACTTTATGTGAAACAATATAAACAAAACTCCATTTTAGAACTATTTTAGAATACCCACGCAACCAAAGGAAGAAAATATATAAAGTGTGTTCACAAGGCTCAGCAAGAGGTAGGACTATTCCATTATCGAGCAACATGGTTTCTTAAATAATACCAGAATATCATAATATGATATATTTACATAAAATGGCTTAAAATCTAGATATAGGATCAAACATGCAACAAGCAACAGATACATGGGGCCGTTTGGGACCACTAACTTTGCACACGTTAGTTAAGATATCATGAACATTTAACAATGTAACGAAGTTCATTGCGTGAATGACGAATTTACGGTTACGCTTCTGATTGATTTGATTGTCACTTCTTTTTCATTTTTTAATTTAGTTTTACTGATAATTTATCTATTTATTGGTTGTGTTTTCTCTATGTTCTATGTCTCAGATTGTGCATATATATATTTTCTTATTTTTGACTAAATGCACGCAACACAGTGTAAGGCAATTATATATAACAAAAATGTGAATCTAAAATACTTTCTTCTACCTTTTCATTTAGTTTAAACAATATTTTATTATTATAAGTACATATATTTATAATATATTTAACAATGAAGCAATGAAGTCATACACATGTAAAAACGATACAGAAAAAAAGCTTTTGAAGCTTGTATAAATAAGCTACCTTTATATTTTACACTTATATTTTTTTAACATTATATGCACTGACACATAAACGAAAATTATCTAAATTAACAAGATAAAAAGATAAAAAAATGTTTTGTTTCGTATATACAAATTTATGTTACAATAAAACAATTGCGATTGAGTAACTATCTATATATTTCTTATTTTCTGAAATACGGAATGTTGACTATCATGTAAAAATTAAAACATACAAACACATGTAATGACAGGAAGTAAGGATACTGAATCAAGCGTCTGGATATAACAGAAACCCGGAGAAAGAAGACCAGTGTTCCATAGACGAGGAAGGGGTGCAACTTGTCATATAAACGACATCTCCGGTGTTCAAATGAATCACTGCAGAGTTGGCTGCCTGTGCATTTCCTTTGTCAGTATCATCATCAGTCGGGTTAACACTGGTCCAGATAATGTTAGAATAATTTTTGTGTAGATTACAATACACCCGGTCTATACGGTCTGAAGATCTTTTTTTCACTAAGAACACCAAAAAGTAGTATGTACCTGGCTTTGTGCACGTAAACATACCAGTAAATGAATTAAAATTCCCTCCAAGGTTGTAGATGGTACGGGAAAAATTGAGCGTTAGGTAGTTTGAAGAATAACTTCTTCCATAGTATGCAGTTTGTGTGGCCGTAAATGCCGCAATGGACGTCGAGCGATCTGAAAAATAAAAATGTGATATTACATTTCATATAACCCCGTTTCGTAATTAAATGCACTGTTCGGTACATTTATAAGTAAACAAAATCGTTACATTTGATATATATTAGAAGTTAATAAATTGCAGCTCAGAAAGTCAGTATCATCATCAGTCGGGTTAACAATTTTTTGTATAGATAACAAGACACCGAGTCTCTACGGATTGAAGATTTTCTTTTCACTAAGAACACAATGGACGTCAATCGATCTAGAAGGAAAAAAAATGTGGTATTAAGTTTCATATAACTCTACCGTTTTGTAGTTAAATGACAGTGGCCATTGCTATGCACTGTTCGATACATTTATAAGTAAACAAAATTACATCAATAAATTTGATATATTTATATTTTACAAATTAATATATTGCAGTTCCGAAATGTTACTGTTAATTCACATTTTTTACACAAAAGTGGATAAATTATTTGCTAAAATACGTTATCCCAACTTATACCATAACGAGACAATAAAAATGCAAAATATTATTAACAAATATAACTTTCAGGTTAAGGGTTGAAAAATTTATGCCAATAGTTTGTCATAGAAAATCAATGTTCATTGTATTGTAGTCCTACTGTTGAAATAGTATGTTGCCGACGGTGACATGGTGTCACGTGTTATGTAGGTTTGTATTATACTTATATATAGGCATGTGTTGAACCATTAAATACAAAAATAAAAGCTAGAATTGAGAGGAAATAATAATGAAAACTTTGTTCTGATTGGAGATTTCCTCAACACAGAGGTCAATATGTTCGCATGAGTACTTAGACTGTGTTCCGCTTCAACACAGAGGTCAATAAGGTCGCATGGGTACTAAGACTGTGTTCCGTTTTCGGCCAAGTCTTGGATAACGTTTACACATTCTAGATCGTGTTGCTGCTATGTTACTGCTAAACTAGGTATACTGCACAGAGGCTTGTTTATTTAATAATGTATGTTGGGCATCTATTGTATTTTTGTGATGTTTATGTACTGTGCATTCAAATCAAGTTATTACATACTTGACTGGTGAAAGAGCGTTTTAAACCCATCGTGGTGTAATATCACTTCCGATTCATAAATCGGTATTTTCCGTTAAACTCGGTTCTAGTACGTAAAATGCCAAGATACTATCCGGCTTTCACTGACATATAAGTTATGTCGATTTGTTGTTTTGAGTTACGTCATGCGAAAACAGACGAAATCTATCATGCGCGATATTTTCTTATTCGTTATAAAGGTGATGAAAAAGTAATGGAAAATATACCATTACCCTAAGTTACGTGATACCAAAGTATTTTGCATACGTGCGTATTTATTATTCATTTATTAAAATCGTTGCCAGAATGGCAAAAATGATATGATGCTAGGCTCAGCTTCGCATTTTGTATTGTTTGTCATCTCGTTTTGATAAATTCGATAATAAACGATCACTCATGTGAAATCTTCTAAAATGTTATTGGTTTTACCAGTCAGATCGCCATTTGGTAGACATACCTATTTTTCCAGAAACAACCACTAATGTAAACACTGTATAACTTGCGTGCTTTTAAAGACACCGAGTTGTAAATCCATTCCATGATGTTCACTTAAGATTTCAATACATATTTCTATTATCGTCCAAATGTTGACCGTTCGAGCATGTCAGAATTTAGTGTTTGCAATAAATGAACAGTTTTTTATATAAAAGCGTTTGCGCAAGTGTCAAATGCTTTAAATTCAAACACTTGATATAAATGAAATAGTAATTGTAGGCATTGTTTAAAAATGTATTCATGTGTAAAATTAAAAGTAAATTGTTTGTTTATTATAGTACCACTCCTATTGAAAGGACCAGCAACCATCGGCTCATGTGACATTTTAATTACACAATTGCTTCCCGAATGCTACCTTGCTAGGCGAAAAGCTGTTTGATGTTCAGTACCGCTCCATTTAACTGCTGCTGGGCGATCAACCGGTCGCATCAGAAAAAAGTACATCACCCATGTCTTATTCTTGTATGTTCACTCTCGTTTTGCTGCATGTATGTTATGAATCGTTTGTATAGATATCAATAAACTATATCTGTGTACGTTCTATTGAACACGTTTGTGTCCTTATGTTCTATATCGTTATTATACGTATTGTGTGTGATGTTGGCTTTAGAAGGCTTTTCTGCTGTTTACACATATTTTCTTAATTTTGAGTTCCATTTTCTCATTCAGTTTTCATCAAAATCATATCAAGTCCCTTATGTGATCAGGAATCTACAACCTGTGTGAATGTGGCATTAACTGCCAATGTCCATATAGATAACGATTACCACTTTAATTTAAGAGTGCCAGGTCTTACCGTGATATTCATGGGTTTAAACTTAACATTATGTCTGAATATGTATATGTCAAAGGTGTAAAATATGAAACTAAAGTACCCCCGTACGTCTGCAAAACCTAAATTTTGTTTCCGTGTTGTCAGGAACACATATTTTCAAAAGAAAATTGCTGACAATCATTCAATTGTGTGTTTTTTTGATAATTTATTACAAAAAAAGTGTCAACTATATTTCAATTCACGTGCTTTCACGAGTACGATAGTAAGAAATCAAGAAAATATCAATTCGTTTTGTAAAAATAACTTTACCCATATTTTCAAAACTAGTGTGGCTCGAATAGTTTTTAAAGCAATACTAATAATGGCAAATACTTGGAGCTTAAGATCTCCATATGGTTATGTAATAATATGTTTAAAGGTTTATTTGATATAGGAACATTAGTAAATATTTATTTTAATATTGCAGTGTGTGTTTTATAATGACATACCATGAAAACGATCTGCAAGTTGACTCTGCTTCGATTCCACACCATCAAGTTTGATGTTTAAGATAGTTATATTGCTTGACAGATTTCCTTTTAAATTATTGATGTCATTTTCGGTTTGTTTTGCTAACGCTTTGTCGTTATCTTTCATTTGTTGTTCTAACTCAGTGACGTTGTCTTTCATTTGTTGTTCTAACACAGTGAGGTTGTATTTTATGTGTTGTTCTAACACAGTGGCATTGTCTTTCAATTGTTGTTCTAACACAGTGAGTTTGTCTTTCATGTGTTGCTTTAACACAGTGTCATTGTCTTTCATTTGTTGTTCTAACACAGTGGCATTGTCTTTTATGTGTTGTTCTAGCACAGTGTCATTGGCTTTCATTTGTTGTTCTAACACAGTGATGTTGTCTTTCATGTGTTGTTCTAACACAGTGTCATTGTCTTTCATGTGTTGTTCTAACACAGTGAGGTTGTCTTTCATTTGTTGTTCTAACACAGTGTCGTTGTCTTTCATTTGTTGTTCTAACACAGCGAGGTTGTCTTTCATGTGTTGTTCTAACACAGTGGCATTGTATTTCATTTGCTGTTCCAGAATAGTAACGTTTTGTCTCATTTCCTTCTCCAACAGAGCGATTTGGTCATGGAAACTTTCACTCAGATTGGATAATGCCGAAGAAGAAATTGATGATAGCTCCGATTTTATCTCTAGCTGTATTTCCTGTAACAATAATGAGAGATTATATTCGTATATATAATATGAGCATTATTTCTCATACGTTTACTCCAGATAATTATCTTTATTTAAAAAATAAACAGAAAATGACATAAATATATTCTGACAAAGCACAACAGTGGATAATTGTATTCTCTTGGATACACAAACAATTTCAATAAAATCAAATTCAACCACCAAGTACTGTGAAAACTCACTTCATCAATAAAACTTTACATGTGTGAACACTATCATAAAGAGCCATAGGCGGACATGTGCTATAAATCTGTTTTAATTTTAGGCAGAATAACGGTATCTTTTATACTTAAAAAATTTAGCTATAGCCATGCAAAACTCCATATACCAATTGTGTCTTTGTCACTATGAATGTGACTCAGTGGGGACACGTAGGATAATTATGTTTTAATTTTTGGTAGAAATAAATTCCCTTTATACATGTCCTTGCAAAATATTGGTTAAAGAAGGTTCATACCTTAAGTTAATGTTAGTCACGCTTCAGTAAAACGTCACATGTGTTCTCAATACCATTACAGGTAATCGAAGGAAAATGTCTCGTAACTAGGTTTGATTTCAAGTAGCATTAAGGTCCATTATACATTTACACAACTTGGTTTTAAGTTTTAAAGCAAGCTTATATTAGTCATATTTCATTTAAAATGGCTACACAAGTAATTAGTTTATCCAGTTATTAATGTAAGTGGTGACAGGGTAAGAGGTTTAACATCAATTAGTATTAGGTTAGAATTATATCTCGTTTAAAAAGATTTTGTTCAAATTATATCATATTTAAATTGTTAGAATTATATCCCTGTAAAATAGGTATTTGTTGAAATTACATCCTTTTATAATATTATTTTGTTAGAATTACTTCCCTTTTTAAAAAAGATTTTGCTGATATTATATCCTCTTCTTAATAGAAAATTTGTTGAAATATATATCTTTTAAATAGAATTAAAGTTTAAATAAATGGTATTATCTCAATAAGGGTCCTCCGTGGCCGAGTGGTCTAAGGCGCCGTCTCAAGATCACTTACCTCTCACCGTTAAGGTCGTAGGTTCGAGTCCCGCTCGATCCAAAGACTTTATGTGATAATGTTTCCAGCTACTTGCGGAAGGACGGTGGTTATACTCCGCCTGACTCAGTCTGAGGTCTTCCTCCACCAGTATTACTGGATATGCCATATATAACCTGAAATGTGTTGAATATTGGCGTTAAAACCCACAGGCCCTATCCTTTTATAGCTTTTGGATAGCTATATATAGTAAATAATGGACAGGTAGGACACTTCTTAATATCTTAATAAACACTAGTCATGCTATTTTTAAGACATGCTTCATATTTCTTGTTCAGTTCTCAGTCCTTCGATCGCGATTGTTTTGCAGCAAGCTTTCAGAAGTCTCCCGACAGCCCTGCGCCAGTTATTTATCGAAACAAACACAACGTGTAATGCGAAGCAAATGGCGGAAAGATAGTCAAGGGTGATAATCCTTCCCAGCCAATCCTAATACACTATATCATATAGTTGCGCAACCTCTTTTCTTTCCTTAAGAATTGATAAATGCAAATACGAAATGTAAAAAGGGGGGAATAATCATCTTCGTGTGCGTCGGTAATGAAACAGTACTTGATATTAAAGGTCAATAGTGTTCTGATTATGAGAGGACATGATATTCGACTTTTATCAACACGTTCAATTTACAATATAGTCCTTAAGATACTCAGGAGATTTTAATACGTTTAATGTAACTACAATATAACATATCCTGTTATCAGTATTTGTCGACCCGTTAATTGTCACTATATCATTCATGGCCACTTGTGGCTTCTCCAAACTTATCGAGTGCAATTCTCTATTTTTAATACGCCAATGGTCACGATTAACATTATTTATAAGTTGTATTTCATATATATAACTTGCTTGGTGTAATATTACGTTTTTACAATTGTAATGGTGTCACTGATTAAAGTGATAACTCATGAAATGACTTCTATTTATAATTTGCTTATTGATGTAAATGTCGGTTAATAGCTATACACAGTTAATGTTTACGACGTTATACCTCATGCGGACTATAAAGACAGTGCTTCATTTAATCTTTGTGTTTTGTGTTATTTTGCAAAGAAGCTAATAAATCAGTATTAAAAAAATCATTTCTCAGACACAATATTATTGCAACATGCAATAAAGCATGTAGGGCACGTCAGGCAAAGCTTGGCTCTCAGATTCTAGCTCAGTCTCATAACATCAAGATTCTCTGGGCACTCAGATTCTAGCTCAGTCTCACAACATCAAGATTCTCTGGGCACTCAGATTTTAGCTCAGTCTCACTACGTCAAGATTATCTGGGCTCTCAGATTCTAGCTCAGTATCATTAAGTCAAGATTCTCAGGGCACTCAGATTCTAGCTCAGTCTCACTACGTCAAGACGCTCTGGGCACTCAGATTCCAGCTCAGTCTCATATCGTTAAGATTCTCTAGGCACTCAGGTTCTAGCTCAGTCTTACTATGTCAAGATTCTCTGGGCATTCATAGTCTAGCTCAGTCTAACTACGTCAAGATTCTCTGGGCACTCAGATTCTAGCTCAGTCTGACTACGTCCAAATTCTCTGGAAATTCATATTCTAGTTCAGTCTTACTACGTCCATATTCTCTGGGAACTCATATTCTAGCTCAGTCGCACTACGTCAAGATTCTCGGGTATTCAGATTCTAGCTCAGTCTCACTACGTCAATATTCTCTTGGTAATCAGATTCTAACTCAGCTGCACTACGTCAATATTATCTGGGTACTCAGATTCTAGCTCAGTCTCACTACATCAAGCTTCTCTGGGTATTCATATAATCTAGCTCAATCTCACTGCGTCATGATTTTCTTTGGCACTCATATTCTAGCTCAGTCTCACTACGTCAATATTTTCTTGGCACTCAGATTCTAGCTCAGTCTCACTACGTCAAGATTCTCTGGGCACTCATATTTTAGCTCAGTCGCACTACGTCAAGATTCTCTGGGCACTCAGATTCTTGCTCAGTCTCTCTACTTCAAGCTTCTCTGGGTATTCAGATTCTAGCTCAATTTCACTACGTCAAGATTCTCTGGGCACTCAGATTCTAGCTCAGTTTTACTTCCTCAAGTTTCTCTGTACACTCAGATTCTAGCTCAGTCTCACTACGTCAAGATTCTCTTGGAACTCATATTCTAACTCAGTCTCACTACGTCAAGATACTCTGGGCACTCATATTCTCGCTCAGTCTCACTACATCAAGATTATCTTGGAACTCATATCCTAACTTAGTCTCACTACGTCAAGATTTTCTGAGCACCCAGAGACGAGCTCAGTCACACTACGTCGACATTCTCTGGACACTCAGATTGTAGTTCAGTCTTACTACGTCATTCTTCTCTAGACACTCAGAGTCGAGCTTGGTCTCAATACGTCAATATTATCTGGACACTCAGAGTCTAGCTCAGTCTCACTTCGTCAAGATTCACTGGGAACTCAGAGTCTAGCTCAGTCTTACTACGTCAAGCTTCTCTGGGCACTCTGAGTATAGCTTCCATTGTTACCTTAGGCGTCTATGCATACTCAGATCGTAGCTCTTCGTTTTCAGTTTCCCTGGACGCTCTGAATTTAGCATATTTAATGTATTTTATTTCTGTTTTTAATTAAAGTCAGTAGATCTGACAAGCTAACTATTTTAAATTAGTATTTGTAAATAAGTTGTTGTTGTTGTTGTTGTTGTTGTTGTTGTTGTTGTTGTTGTTGTTGTTGTTGTTGTTGTTATTTTCCTGTACTCAAATAAACAAATAAACTATTCACGTGTGTTGGTGTATACAATTGTTTCTAAATTTGTTATTCAAAGTGCCGGGTTTATTTATTGCAAAACATGTATGGGCGGTACTCTCTAGATTTGTCGTGGGAACATGAGTGGTTAAGGAATTTATAGTTTAAGCATTTGTGTTTTCTAGAAAAGCCAATCTCTCAAGTAAAAATTGTGTGGTGGTTGAAAGCTTAAAACATCTCAACGGTGATTATCATTGTTAATTGCAAAATATTAAAAAAATATATATTTTAATTTGAAAAGAATTTAATATTTTTAAGCATACAAACTTTTATTAATTGTACATTCAATATCACTATATTTTGAATATATTTTGAAGGTTTGAAACGTGCATATTTTATCATTTAAATGCTATTGATTAATGTATGTTGGTAAGATACTGGTTATGTCTTAAATGTGTCATTTGTTGAATAATTAGTAAATCAGACGAACGTAGAATGCCAGGCAACATCTCGCGTCTGTATGCTACATGACCATTCAGAAAATAGTATTCTGATAAAAGCGTCAGTACAAAATGTCTGGAACATGGTAGAATTACTGCAAATTTAACGTTTTAACAAAAAATAAAGTTATCCTAATACAAAAGATAAAGGTTCTAATAACAACATTTCCGCTCTTTTATTCCATGACGTCATATTATTACAATACGTCCTATTTCCGAGTGTGCACGATAGTCCTTCGTGTCACATATGTTTTTTTATTTATTATATACATTACGTTGAATTCCAGTATACATAAAAATATCAGGGTTCTGACAAAAATATGTGTGTCCAATTAATCGAAAATGAAGATTTAAACCATGTGAATGTATTTCCGACCTCAATTTTGTTCAACTGATATAACAAACAGGTTATTTTATTGAAACAATATATAATTAAGGACATATCGTAAACCATTATAGATTCTGTAAAGCTTGAACAATTCAGCGTCACTGCACACGACGTCATGCTTGATTGGGATAAGTATACTGGCGAGCATGCATCTATGTTATTTGATAATTTACTGATAATTAAAATCTAAAAAGAAATAGAAACAACATTCTTAAATAAAAATAGTTTTTAATAAATAACATTACCTTCATACCATCCTTTGTTAGCTTGTACACCACCACGCCTGTAATACTGCTGACAGTTAACGAAACTAAAATAACTACAATGCACTGAATCAATGAGATTTTGCGTGAACTTTCAGATTTTGCTGGTCTTATCCGATGACTTGAGCAAGATTTTTCTTCCATTATTTCTTCAGGCTCTGCTTTACGCTGTGACACGTTGTTTCTGTATCGTGAAGTCCCGACAACTTCTAGCGTCTCATATACATTTTCTTCTGCATGTTCCCTGTTGTCCATTTCGATTGCACTTTTACAAATCCCAGACAGCGTAGTATTTACATATATATCAGTCATTTTGAAATGTTAATGCCTACAAACAAACACTGTAGAAATAATGGTTGACGTCTTCCTTGTATAATGAATAGTAAATGACTCTTCTCTACAACAGACGTGAATAAAAATGTGTGTCAGGTTTGAATGAAACGTCTCTTGAATAAAACACACGAAAGTAATGTCCTTATCTTTTAAGAAGTTTTTATATTTTTAAAAATATCTTGTATTGTCAAAAAAGTATAAAAGTGTTCACATATGTCTTCCGTACTGTTACTGAGCAAGTGTGCCTATCAGATGATAAAATCATACCTACGTGCACGTTACAACTTAAAACATAGGTCAATGAATAATTATATAGAGATAAGTTTTTTTACCAGTTTTACAAGGAAGTCTTCGCTTTGCCTGAAGTGCTCTACATGCTGAATTGCATAATGCAATTATATTGTGTCTGACAAATGATTTTGTGGATACTGATTTATTATAGCTTCTTTGCAAAAAAACACAAAACACAAAGATTAAATGAATCACTGTCTGTCTGTTTCTTTGGTAGTCTCAACACTGAGCTTGTTTTATGATGTCATCAGGTCGAGCCCTGTGTCCAACCACAACTGGTTTAAACGACCATAATCCACTACTGTACGATCATGTTTTATCAACGAAGATGTGAGATGAATATGTTAACATGATATGAGGAAGTGAAGTCAACTTGCCAACATGTTATCTATTGCAAATGTTATCTGTCGAGTTTAATCGTATGTACAAGCAGACGGCATTGTATTGATCCAAACTTTTCAAGGTTTGTTATATTACAATGTATTTACTTTTTGATTTGTTCGTTCGTTCAATATTTAAGTAATTTATTAATTTATTTATTTATATTTATTAATCAATTAATTAATTAATTAATTGATTAATAAATTATTCAATCAATTAATGTATTTATTTAAGCATTCATTCTTTCATTCATTCATCCAGTCTAAATAGACTGAAATGAAAAATTAACTAATCAATTTATAGTTTTTTTCCCCATATTATTCTGCAAACCAAAATGAAAAGAAATTTATATTTACATCGAGTCATTAATAAAACGGTTAAACAAAGATACTGATTAATGGTTAATCTAGCCTAGTGTAATATATAGCAACATCTTCAGGTATGTTTAATCCAATGACCATAATACAATTCGTTAATGGTCGCTTTGTCTGATGACATTAGAATGAATTTATTGCAATGTGGTACATGCACTTCTTCTTTATCTAAATTTAGCGGACATAATCACTGCATCACAAAGTGGGTGGGGAGTGGTGGAAACTTTACATGTGTTCGTATAAACTCATGGTTTTAGAGAGGTCATATTTCGTTTTTAGGGGAGGTGGGACATATTTAGCCATTTGATTTTACCATTTTAAAACATTGATTCTGCTACCAGTTTTCGTTTTGTTTAAGTATACTTGAACACTTCTATTGATAATTGATATTAATAAACCATGTATATGTTCATCTGCATCGCTTAACTTGAATGTAATTGATTTTTCAATCTCAATCTCAAAGGATAATTTAGTCATTAAAATAAAATATTTGATATAAACCCTATAAATTGTTACATTCCTAGTTTTCGTTGGGGACATATTTCATAAACTATATGTGCATACATACAATCAAATTTCCATTGTTTAATTACATTTGTTAAATGCATAATTTCATACACTGTCAAAATCAAGTTCTTTAAAGGACTGTGATTAACATAGCTATTAAATGGGAGGCACTTTTTGATAAAAAGAATAAAACGACGTGCAACTATCCCAAATTGGGTGAAACACGCTACAATATCTGACAAGCTGTTTTGTTTTCAATAATGTGTGTATTTGCTATTGATTTACAGTCGCATAAAACTTGACGACCGCGCGTCTTATTAAACTGCCAATTCGCGTATAGTTTATGTTATTTCAAAAAGTTATAAGCGGCTAAGATAAACTTCAAAGTGCGTTTTTTTGTTTTAATAATTTATTGCAAAATATTTAAGTTTAAAATACAAATCCCTTAAGGTAAAAATTATAACATATAGTATTACTTACCTTCATCTGACACTGAATTGTCATCTTTAAAGGGATACACGGCAATATTTAAATTGATTTTACTCATATTTACGAATGGAATTATCTGATTTCTATTGATTATAAAATGTTAAATGCAGCGTAGTGCTGCCTTCTATAGTCGTCGCTAGGCCTATTTACGATTTTGTTCTATAATCTTTGTTATACTGGTGACGGCGATTTTATTTCCTCCGACCAATAAAATAGTTCTAAAAGTTTTAAAATGCTATTGCAATAGCAGAGAATATTTGTATTCCGTTTTTTGTTCTATCAGACAGAGAGCGAAACAATATGCGGAAGTCAAAGCATACAATTTCCACTAAAATTACATGAAATACAGACGCATTAGTATAGCAATGGTAAAAATAATCCCCTTTAACGTCTCAAGCGACTTGTCTGATAAGGCCGACATTTTTTATATAATGCAGGGATAATCTGAATTGTGATCTCAATACCACGATTTCAGATTGACGTTCGATTAGGAATTATTTATATTAATAAAAGAAAAGTTGAAATACTTTAAAAAGTTAGTATACTTGCTTCGTTTGTTTAAGATATCGATTTGAACTCGCGAAAGGACAACGTTTCTTCTTTCTTTCCTCAAAATCAGTAATTTTATTGACTTTTTCGCTATTCTACCAATGTATTTTTTATGTTTTTATATATATGCGCTATAAAATCAGAACTTCTATTATGCCTGCCACACTTAAAGTATTATATTCAAATGTTACGACCAAAAACATAGACAATTTTGATTTCAATATTTTTTAGCCAAACACGTCTTTTTTAGTAACAAATTATTGCATATGTAAACTAACTTTAAAATATCTTCTATAAACACACATTTTGAAATATGGTCTTATCGCATTCTCGTTAATATACTTAATGTATTTTCGCGATTCTTTCGTCGGGCCTTATTAGCTTGGGAGACCGTCTGACAATCGATCCAGGGGTAACAGTCTCAGTCTCCGTGATGATTGATATATGTTATAATGTGTCTCATTATCATGCGTCTCTCACCACTGACCAAGTGGGAAAGTTATCCGTTATTTGCGGAGATGGGGTGTGCTCGAGTACTGGTTAACCTTTCAAGAATAAATAAGAAACAAGTTACCGGACACTATCTTCAGTATTAGCTCACATCACAAACAACATACACGTCTTTGAAGTCTGGCGTAAAATGTAGGATTAACTAGAATTACGTTTAAAATTAATTACAAATAATATTTAATTAAAACTAATATATAGATACATAGGGACTATAATACTTGTCCCTTAAATGCTAGTTTTTGCTTGGATATAACCATTTGGATTTTTTTTTTTAAAAAAAAAAAATTAAATTCGGCCGAGTATTTTCAAATTTAAATATTATCTTTCTTTTTTTTTAATATTTTGCAATTATGTATAGATAACATTTGCTTTAACTCTAAAAACCTTCCTCAACAAAAATGAAATAAAAAAAAACTATTTACCGCGTAGAAAAATATGTCATCGTAAAAAAATGCAGTTGAAAAAATAACGTTTTTATAATAAATATACATGAACATATTTGTATCAATATTAAGAGTTCTAAAATTGTCTAAACATAAATCTGACCATTCGTTATCTTGTGTGTGTATTTAATGTTATGAACATAGGCATACACAGCTGACCAAAGCAATAGAAAAACATACGATATACCAGCCAATTGACACAAATAACCATTTCCATTGTAAATATATAGTTATATGGATTTTATATTCGTTAAATAATTGTATCACAAAATATTAAAAATATTTTATCAATTCACATTGTAACTAGTCATTATAAACGTCTTGTATATCTCATAAACAATTGCTTACAGATAGATTCACAAATATAACAATGATAATCACGGTTGTGACGTTTTAAATGTTCAAGCACTACACGACTTTTACGTGAGAGATTTCCTTTTTCTAGAAAGCACAAGTGCTTAAACTATATATTCATAATACAGTCATATTCCTACGGCAATTCTAAATAGTACCGTCAATACATTTACATGTTTTTCAATTAGTAAACCCAGTGCACCGGTGGCACTTTGAACAACAAATTCAGTCATAATTGTATTCAACAACACATGTGAACAGTTAATTTGTTTATTGAGTACAGGAAACAAACAACAACAGCTTATTTGTAAAAAATTAAAAACAGAAAGAAAATATGCTAAATTCTGAGCATCCAGAGAAGCTGGAAACGACATGAGCTACATTCTGAGTATGCAGACTAAGACAGACTGAGCGCTCAGAGAAGCTTCATGTAGTGAGACTGAGAAAGACTCTGAGCGCCCAGAGAAGATTGACATAGTGCAACTGAGATAAACTTTGAGTGCCAAGAACATATTGACGTAGTGAGACAGAGAAAGAATCTGAGCGCCCAGAGAAGCTTGACGTAGTTAGAATGAGAAAGACTCTTAGCGACCAGAGAAGCTTTACGTAGTGAGACTGATATAGACTCTGAGCACTCGGAGAAGATTATCGTAGTGAGACTGAGAAAGACTCTGAGCGCACAGAGAAGCGTTACGTAGTAAAACTGAGATAGACTCTGAGCACTCATAGAAGATTGACGTAGTGAGACTTAGATAGACTCTGAGTGCCCAGAGAAGCCTGACGTAGTGAGACTGAGCTAGACTCTGAGCGTCCAGAGAAGCCTGACGTAGTGAGACTGAGCTAGAATCTGAGTGCCCAGAGAATCTTGACGTAGTGAGACTGAGAAAGACTCTGAGCGCCCAGAAAAGCTTGACGTAGTGAGACATAGAAAGACTCTTAGCGTCTAGAGAAGTTTGACGTTGTGAGACTGAGATAGACTCTGAGTGCCCAGAGAAGCCTGACGTAGTGAGACTGAGCTAGACTCTGAGCGCCCAGAGAAGATTGACGTAGTGAGACTGATATAGACTCTGAGTGCCCAGAGAAGCCTGACGTAGTGAGACTGAGATAGACTCTGAGTGCCCAGAGAAGCTTAAAATAGTAAAAACGATCTGGACTCTAGAAAAAACTAATAACATCAAATTTAATTTTTAAAAAATTATAGATTTCTAATATCTGTTTAGCCATGCTGTAATTCTATGTAATATTGTATTTAGGGAAGAGACGTTACTAACGTTGTAAAAACTTGTGACCCAACGGTAATAGAATATATTTAAATCAAATGCTTATATATGAAATATTTCAAGATCGATATAGGCTCTGAACTACCACCACAGAGATGACTGATGAACTAGTATCTGAGATTCTACAGAACGCTAGGTGTAATAAACTGTTATTTAGGCATCAAATATGATCATTATATACTCTAGAATCACGTCGAAAGTAAGTGAACCAAATGGGGTTATGCCAATTTTGCTCGTTACAATTAGGTTCATATCTCATGAATGTTCAACAAAAGAAATAATTCCTTATATTTTAACTATATATACAAACAGTCTATACCACGATATACTGTCAATTATCCTGGGCCTTATATCAGCAAAAAAGTAACAGTTGTATTCATCGAGCCCAAACAAATTTGTATCAACTTATAGTGTTTATATTGTAAAATCTATCCGAAGCATCTATACCTCAACTATTACGATTTACATTGTAAATATATTTCAATCGTTGACCACATATGCACATTTTTAACAAGACTGTTACATGAATAGGGGATTTTTTGTGCTCGCCCCGGCGTCGAAGTCTGCGCACCATCTCCGTAAAAGTTGTTTATAAGTGTGCATAACTTGCAGTTAAATGAATAGAACTTGGCAAAAGTGTGTATGCCTATACCCTGAGGCCGTATATAACATATCGGACTCCTATATTCTATGTCATATTTCAGGGTGAAAAGGTAATAGTTTGTCTGAAAGTTTTTATGAAAGTTGTTCATAAATGTGCATTGCTTGCAGTTATATGCCTAGAATTTGATATATGTGCGCATGCTTATACGCTGAGGTATTTTGTAACATATTGGGCTTATAATTAATTTTAAAGGTCAATGTCATATTGTAGAGTGAGAAGTTCATATTTTGTCTTAAAATTCTGTATTAAATGTTGTATGCTTATTGTTATCGTAAAACGTATCTAAAGCTAAAACCGATCGTTTACGTATATGCGTCATAGGGAATGCGTTTATGTGATATGAAAGACACAATTTCATATATGTTCAAGAATGATCTACACCATGAATGTAAATATGTATATTTTTGGGTTTTATTTGAATAACGGATTTAAGCATAGGAAACACATGACCAATTAATTGACCTGACGCGAAAGCATTATGTAAATGCAGTTGCTACTTCCAATAGTTATATATTGAAACAGGTACGCACAAAATTGAGCAAGATTTGAAATGAAATATAGGTGTGTGCTTTACGTTCTGTCTATGAGTTATTAAATGTCTGGTGCGTGTGTATAAGTTACTTAGAATTCGGAAAAGAAAAGTATGTTTAAATTTTAAGCCCTTGTGCAGAGTCAAAATGACTAATCTAATGTCATAGTGTTTTCATTTTTTAAGCTTTTGAGACCAAGTCTACTGTTATGCAGAGTTTTTATCTCTTTCAAATATTCGGCATTGATATGCTGCGAGTTAAGTCTTCATTTAGGAGAAGTTGGGCCGTTTTCTCGAAGTGTTTTCCTGCTTAGAATTAACCGTGTTCTGGCCTTATTCGTATGTGTTGAACTTAACAAAAACATCATGAACTTTGTCTTGTTTGTACAAATCAACGGGGAGGGATATGTGAATATCACTGATGGTTACATCTGCAAAAAACTTAATTTGCAGATATCGTCACTATTGAATCGATTACCTCACCCTCTTTTTAGCATTTTAGACAATTTGTACACATGAACGGCGACTCAACTGCTCTAGTTTATCATAGTTCATGGAAAGGTTATCCTCTAATTGATGTTTTTTCTCACTCACGACACTGATATTATCTCTAAGGGCAGTAGTATTGATGGTCATTTACTGCTCAATCATCTCATTGACATTTTTCTTGATCATGACCTTGATCAAGGTGGCTATTCTGGTGACATCAATATCGGACATAAAACTATTTAGGTGGTGGGAGTGGTGGTTGGAAAAATAGGGGATGACATTCCATAAAGTTGTTGTGGGAGCATCACATGCATTTGAATCACCACAGTTGTTGTTGCATTACTAGTCATTACAGAAGGATCTGTTACCATGGCATCGGAGACTGGTTCAGAATACTGCGGCTCAGGTTGCTATCTGCATTTGAAGTAGAATCACTATCACTAGGTAGATCAGTGTTAAACCTTAAAGTGTAAAACAGTCTTCACTGGCTTCTGATTCGGTGTCTGAATGTCTTACTTTCTTTCGTGATTGCTCTAAGTTTTAGTTGCTCTTTTTTGCGATTTTTGACAATTTTTGTTTATTGTGTCTTTTGTATTGTGTCTTTTTGTTTTGGAGTGGACTATTTACCTTATCTACCCGTATTCGAGAGTCGTACCTTAGTATTTGAGTTAATATTTAGTTCAGAACTCAAAGGTATATAAGACCTTCAACAAAGGCGTGAGCAATGTCAACTAGCAATTACCAAATCATTCAAAAAGATCACAAAAAACATATTTTCTAACTTTCTATCTACACATCCATAACAATAAGTACATGGAAAGTTGGTTAAAGTAACATAATCACATGTTTTTAAATTGATGATATTTTCTAAAATTTATTGTTCCCAGAAATGGAAGAAGTTGAAATTGCAGTTTGAGTGCATACTCAAGTTCACTTGAGCTCAAATACCTGTTTCACATTTCAAATTATGTATGTTTTGTGGTAATAGGACGAGTGGTATCAATGTTATAGCTTATTAGTTTAATCGTACTAAAGCTGAGACAAATTTAATTTAAGTTTCATACGAATTTCTGCGGTGTCAGTATATTTTCTATCAAAATCTTGTAATTGATCAATATATTCAATCTTCTTATCTTCCTATTCATCGAAACAATGAACTGAAATATTCCATAAGAATAGTTTAAGAATTGGATAGAAAAACTATACAGGTATTTTCTTTTAAAATTCTGCGTAAATTGAACCTTTTAACTCAACATGCTTTGTGAATAAAAACCCAGTACTTTAGCTTTGTACTTGAAATTTCAAGAATTACACATTTATTCGGATATAAAACACATAACAACTATAACCAAACATGTAAAATAAACGCAATTGTCTTGTGTGTCGATTCTGGTGACTGTAGCAGACATCTGACGTTGTTTCCATACATCGTAATTGAAATTATCCAGGCAAATGCATACGCTTCAATCGTCATTTCTATAGTCGTCAATGAAATACATAATTGTTGTCCCCAAGTATCAGGTCATGGGAGATAACTCTAATCTGGTCATTGTCAATAAAGTCGATTTCTGAGTTGTCAAGTTCTACCTACGTTTAAAATTGCAATTATACATCAATAATACATTTATGATTGAAATTACTATTATCTTAGTTCTATGGATAGTTAAAAACGGTTTTCTCTCTAAAACTAACTAGAATGCTTTATTAGGTTTTTAATGTATAAGGGTTTCAGGAAGAGAACCCCCGTATCCCCATCAACAGGGAACACCCTCTCCAACACTAGTTTCTTTTATTCTAGAAATTTGAGTAGAAAAAAGTCGGCTTTAAACATTTATATTTGTGCTTGATATCAGTGAAACTACTTCTTAAAAACATTTGAATGCACTTTACTTTATACCGTTATTCATCAGATTTGTTTTTTATGTATAACGGCTTTTTATCAAGTAAATATCAACAATTCGCCTTGTGGCAGCAAATCAATATTACAGAAACAGAAAAAATGATATATGTCATTACATAACTCTAATAAAAAGAGCTTTTTATATAAGACTGCAACACAATCAGTTCGTATTTAACATATCATCCTAAAATATCAGACTAAAAGCGGCATAAACAATATCTGAAGATATTTATTTTACAAAAGAAAACAAGAAAAAAACTTGTTAACGTATGACATATATTATCGTGAATTCTCATGGCTTTCAATGCATATGTTTCCCTCTTAAATTTAATAAATCGTGTTTTAAATCTATATTGAATTCACTGATCAGTGTTTTTAAAACGTAAATTGGCTGCTCTACTGACGGAAATGATCGTTATGCCCGATTCAATCCTATATGATCGGCCAATTCCGCCATCCTGCAGTATCTGAACGGTAAAGATATAAATGCATATATTGCCAAATGTTTCTTTCCCACTTTGTTGGACAATTCTTTTTTATTTGAGAAGCCATTTATGGAGCACTGTAGAAAAGAAAAAAGTGTTGCTAAGGAAAAAATCGAAAAAAAAAGAATTCTTGTTACGGAATTCAATCCCGCCCGGATCGCCCGAGTCATAATTCATAGCTGTTACCAGTAAACCATGCAAGACTATACCATACTCGGTCGTTCGAATCTTTAAACCTAATCGATTAACGACTGTTTACGGATTAAAGTGAAATTTTATACTACAATTAAACCAGGCTTATTAGTGAATTAAAAGACTTCTGGTGGTGCAGCTTTAAATGTGCTGTTTCTGTAATAGTAAGACGGCAGCATGGTCTAATGGTAGGGCCCCGCCTCGCATGCGGAAGGTCGTGGATTCGATCCCCGGCCCGGTCATACCAAAGACTTTAATATTGGTACTAGAAGCTTCCTCGCTTGACTCTCAGTATTTAGAGGAGAGTTCTAGGTCTGGTCGGCCCAGTGTCACTATAATGTGACTGGGTGGGGTATCATACCATGTGTCTTTTATGCCTTATATCACAATAAACTTTGTATCTTGTATGTTTTCGAAACATTGCAGCATTTTTCAGGTAAAATTGACCTTCCTTTTGTAAAATTGTATGGCTAAGAGTGTCTTCAAAGTTGGTCTGTAAATGTGTTATGGGTTCAAGATGTCAGTGTACTACTATGGCAATATTTAAAAACAAACACGTGGTTTGACAAATAATACTAGCAACATATAGCAAGTGGTTAGCGATATACCAGAGTCTTCTCTCCGTATATATCAAACAGCCAAATCCCCAGTTTATGAACCTTCCTACATCACGTTAAATATATTATTTTGTGACTTTAATGGATTTCTTATTTTGTAAACAGTACAATCGAGTTTTCATTATCTCTCTTAAAAGCACGAACAAAGGTCGTGCGTTCACTTGTTTGGCTACTTTGAGTATGACTGTTCATTCAATTTCGACCTGTGCCTGTACATGTGAAACAGGGGGCACAATAATTAAATCATCGTACCCTTCAACGATAAACACCATGTGCATACATCAAGTCACTTTCTAGTTAAAGACGGAGGTTTGACCAGAAAAGTAACGCACACACTTTTACCTATATTAATTACAGCTGCACTGCAAACTTAATTCAATATGCAGTAGAAAACAGGTTAATGATATTAAAGAGGCATGACCTATAAGTCCGATAATTGTAGGATAAAATATTTAATACTGATTATTTAAATGCTATCATATAAATAAAGCTATTTCTTCATCTTCACTTTTTGTTCAGAAACATATGTTCTTTTCTGCTTCTGAAATGCGTGTTTTACGGTCATAATGTAAAGCGTCCCGCGATAAATGCAACAACAACAACTATCCTAAATACGATAAAACACCAACAAATTATCAAGGACGAGGCAATCGGCACGGTCGTCGTGTCGATTGTTTTTTTATTGGCATGACGCAAACATTTTGAATTACATAGCACATGCGTTTTGAGAAATACCGAATTGATTAGATAAGACGTGAAAGGAGTAAACAAAAGGAAAATAAACAAGACATGGAAATACATGCACCCGGTATAATACAACATTCAGCAGACAAGACATCACTTGACAACCGCTCTGACAATACTAGGGATGCTGCCATATGAAAACATCAGAATAACACGAATTGTCCAAGGCTTAACAGGCATTTTAGTCACACATCGCTTGTATGCGCTTTGTTAAGAGCAATAACTATTTGGTAAACTGTACAGCTGCAATTAGTTTTTTATTGGTAAAAAATTATGAATTACAACATGTCCTCCAAACAAACATATGCAAGCTTTTATTCAGAACATACAATTTTAAATAATGCAAAATAACTAAATCACAAGCGTTTAAAATATATAGTTTTATTTTCATGAAAACTATTACGTTATGTGCGCAGCAATTTTCAGTACCTGCATTATTGGTGCATTATATAACAATGTAGAAAAAGCCTCAATTTTCGAAAGGTTTTTAGATGCTTTGAAAAATCCACTATAAGACTGACGTGGTTTATGTCCCCATCAAACATGTCCAAATTATTTTAGGACCAACTTGTTAACATCTGAATGGAAGCTCGAGCCAGCCTCGAGAGAAGAAGAGAATAAAAGTGGAAACTCTGTATAAAGAGAAAGGAAACAGGACAACACAATCAATCCATTACGTATATTTTATAACACTCACGTGAATACAACCTTGAACGTCTTTGATTGGATGCCGATTCACCCGGCCTTTGTATAAATTCGCGTATTTATACAACTTCAGAATTTTATTAAAGGCTCATTAAACTTCCGAAACGGTCGTTTTTAGTTTTAATTTAAGAAAGTTTTAGTCTTCCAGATTATAGAATACATGTTTATTTGATCACTGAACATCGTAAGCATAACATATCTACAATTTAAAATTACAACTATTTTATTTTCAGACAAATATGTGGGCAAGGCACGGATTTTACCTGGCCTTTGGCGTAATATATGTTAGTGTCGTGATTAATACGAGCGTAAATGACACGTATCCGCTTCCTGACAACATCAACTCAGATTGCCCATATTCTAATATCGCCACCAGGAACGCATCAATTCCGCACGAGGAGCGAAACCAAAGAATACGGGTCGTGCAGTTGTGCTCCGGACTGTGGTCTCCATATGAACTGCTGCGACGATAGATTAGACAAGTATAGGCTAGTTGAGTTATACCAGATGAGTTGTGTCAAGCCATATCTTAGCGAACGAAGAAGAGGTGTGTTGCCACATTATTACATGATCGATAAATGTATGAATGATAACGTCAACTATCTATATAATTGTAAGTTGTCCAAAGACGGAACTAACATGATAGAAAACCTTGCCTCTGTTCCATCGCTTAAAACAAAGTTGGTATACTTTAACTCGGCGTGCGCAATTTGTAACAATGTGTATGAATACACGACTTGGAAGAACACTGTGATTTGTCTTAATCAAGATATAACACATAGTCCAAATTCTAGGCTGCGATATCTTTTAAGGGAAGGAAAGTCCTGTGATAAAACGTATATCCCCCCGGAAACGGAAGACTGGAGTAAAAAATCATTGCCATACGTTTATAGATGATGTCACGTGTGCTTCACCAAATACTATGCTAGTGGAACGATGCCGAAACATTTATCTACCATTTATATATAACCATCGTGGTAACAATTCCGTCGGTGCATTTTATAAAAACGTTTACTGTGCAATGTGTGTAGGCATTTCTGGAAGAAATGAACAATATACGACTGGTTATGATAAGGACTCTTTCACCACTCTAATTGAAAGTTCATCCGATATAATTAAATTAGAAGCACAGTTGGCTAACCAACAGCGACCATCAAAGCTTGAAGGTGAACAGTTCTCACCTAATGATGCCGTTCATCCATTTAAGGTAGGTGTGTTTTGATGGAATGCGTATATTATTATTAAACTAGTTACACATTTCACTATAACATAAAACAATAAATATAAACGTTCGATTGAACCTTGATACTCTTTGTCGCTTATCTTTTTATATATATTAGGTTGATCATAACATATTTATTAATTTCGGATTCCATTCATTCGGATGGATTCAACGCAACTCATTGTTCTTATAAATATAAAAACGTAATATATAAATATGACAGATTGTTATCCAACAGATGTACAGTTGGTCCAGACTACAGTTCTCTTAGGCAAAAATGATATACAATCATACATGTAATACATGAAAACGTAACACAAGAAGAGATATGGAAATGCAATATATTTATAACTATATCCTACAGTAATCATTGTCAGTTGATGTTATTTATTGTTGACTTGTGGTGTTACTGAATAAGTTGGTACCTCTTCCATTTGTCACTTTTTGCAATTTTAAGTGAATCTATTCTTAACCCCGTGATACGTTTTAGAAATTCAAATATAAAGTAACACATATTCAAGGTTCTATTTATCTATATGTTTCATATGTAGAAAGAATGCCGCTACATCTATTGCCTAGAGAGTATGACCAGAATCGAGGGGGGGGGGGGGGGGGGGGGGGGGTGCATGTCCCTACTTTACAAAACGGTGGTCAGTAACCAATTACAAGATACAGATATAAATAACACCCGCTCCTGCTACCGCGTTGATGGCGTCCATCGTGACTCAACTTAGTGCAGCAAATCGTGACAATCCAAAAATATGGATTCATGCATTATGCATAGATAAAAATGTGAAATCAATGCAAGTATTCAAACGAGTAAGTAACATAAACATTCGAAATACAGAGGCCATGAACTCATTTGTTATCAGAATGTTCATGAATGAAAAACACGGATTTAATCATTCGGTCGTCATACCTCGTCTGCATGAATGTTTCCATGAAAATGGATGCTCCAATTTGAAAAAGATGTTTATATTTTCACTGCGGAGCTGTATATCTTCAGTGAGTTCGTACAGGATGGTTATTCCTCATCAGTCGTCGACGGAAAGTTTATTACTCTTCCTAAACTATATGAAACAATAGAAAATGGACCCATAAAGATGGCAAATTTTACGCAAAGCTTTACATTTGTTATGACGAAAATCCATTTTTGTGAAAAGGTAATCAAAGTCTTATTATTACAGAAACAGCACATTTAAAGCTGTACCACCAGAAATTCTACCCTTTTACTTTAATAATAAGCCTACTATAAGTGTAATATAAAATCTCACTTTTATCCGTAAACGGTCTAGAAGCGATTAGGTTTAAAAATTTAAACGACCGAGTATGTTATAGCTTTGCATGGTTCAATGGTAACATCTGTGAATTATGACTCCGGCGATCCGGGTTCGAGTCCCGTCTAAATTCCCAAGCAACACTATTTTCTTTCGTACAGTAAATGACTAAAACAGAACAAAAACGCGAAACTAAGTGGGAAAGAAGCATTTGGCAATATGATTTTATGCATTTATATCTTTGCACCGTTCTGATACAAGCAATAGCAGTCGTGTTAGGCTTCATATTATCATCTTGCCAATGTTTCCAGTCTGTTTACCGTACTTTTGATAATGACATATTCGTGAGAACATGATTTGCGGAGACTTTCAATGTACGAATTGGGCGGTTTGCTATAATTTCGCGGGCACTAATACTCTCCTATCAATTATAAACGAACGATTCGCTGAAACATCCCTTTTACTATCATCTGACGTGGAAACAAATCCTGGACCAAGCGACACCGATACTCTTTTACTCGCTATAAAATCAAGTGAAGAGCACGTACTTAAGGAAATACGTACAGTGCAATCTGATAGATATGAAAGACGATATTGCTCTTATCAAAAGTGATCAGCTAGTTCTGAGGCAAGACATGCACGCTCTCAACCACTCTCAACTGAAACTAGAATCACATGTTACGGAATTAGATCGAGACCTCAACAATCTCAGAGACAAAAAGGAGCAATTACAACTTGATATTGACCATATTAGTGATACATTCGAATCAAAGCTCGATATGATAGATAAACTAGAAAATGATATAGATAAACTTGAAACACGTTTCAAAGCTGACTCAATGAGAATTTTCGGATTACCTGAAATAGAAAACGAAAATCCAAGTAAGCTTAAAGATCATATAATTACAAAGGTTATGAAAATTGCCAGCCCTGATAAAAAATGGTCGAGAGATGATATCAAATTTGCATATAGAGTAGGACAAGCACAAGATGATAAACCACCTATGACTATAGTGCGCTTTCGTTATGAAGACGACAAATATATAAATTATAACGGTCGTGACATGTTACGCGAAGAGGGTATTCGTGTTGGGAACGATTTGAGAAGTAGGCAACGGGACAAACTTAAGCACCTCAACGGTCGGCTGCAAATACGAAATAGTACAACTTCTCGCGTATTTCGAAAAGCGTTTCGTCGTCTCGAAACTACCAATGAAATGGATACCTCAGAACAATTTGATAAAACAACCGTACAGATTACCGGTGTCAATTCGGAGGCTACCACTTCCAATGACTCTAACACTAACGTAATTATATAGCATGAAGGCCAAGGTCCGGAACATTGTAAAAACTGTCGTATATTGTGTTGGAACATAGAAGGGTTGAGAAATAAATTGTATGACACTGACTTTATTGAGTATTTAGAAGGCTTTGACATATTTGGATTAATTGAAACATGGGTTTCAGAAATTGATCAGATTAAGAATATATTTGCAGAGTACACATGTTATTTCAAGTCCGCAGTAAATTCATTACATGGAGGTAGAGCTATGTCAGGCATAGTTGTGTACGTAAAACAGTCAATTTCAAAATATGTTAAGTTAATCATCAAGTGCTTCATGTTTATTTCTTCGGGTAGAGAAAACTCTGTTCAGTCTCGAGAAAGATGTCTGTATGTGCTTTACATATCTTCCTCCAAATAGTTCTCCATTTTATAACGGTTGCCAATTTAAAGGTGTATCCCTTCTTGAAAACGAAATACTGGAACAAAATATAAATATTGTAGAGACACATTTAATTATCCTTGGATACCTTAATAGCAGAACTGCAGATAATTGTGACTTCATTGATGTGAAAAATAACGTTCCCCAATTACAACAATATGCTGATATGTTAGAATGTGACAGTCAACTTAGAAAATCATGTGATACCATATTAAATACTTCGGGAAAAGAGTTGCTGTCATTTTGCATTACGAATTCTATACTTATAGCAAATGGTCATGTATGTTCGGATAATGCTATCGGTAACTTTACATACATAGGGGCCAATGGTAACAGTGTTATAGATTATTAGAACTGGACCAAAGAACGTAAGCACCAAGTACAAATTTATTAATGAAAATGTGATTATGTTTAGAGAATTACTGAGGTCAAAATTAACAAATGACTGTTTTAAATATATAGCTTCAAATATAAATGATGTTACGAATAACATAAACGATATCATTAAAGATATACAGTCACTGCTTAAGGCCAGCAGTGAGTGTTGTTGTTATACACGTACAATTTACCAACTCTCACAGCCGGTTTGGTTTGATAGTGAATGTAAGAGATTGAAAAAGTTTAAATACAAATGTCTACATATATATAGACAGTCGCGATCATTACAGTATTTAGAAAACTATAAAGCAGCCAAAAGTGGGTTTCGAAATACATGTGAATCGAAGAAACAACAATATAACACGCGCCAGTTAGAAGAACATTTGTCTACATCAATTAACCCTAAATCGTTTTGGTCCAAACTTAAATATCTTACATGTAAAAAGCGCAGAACAAACAATATATCAAACGATCAATGGAAAAATTACTTTGAAAATCTTTTCCGTTTGGAAATTAACGATGAAAATGAACGTGTGGAACCTAACATAGAATTTGACATAGACGACGTGGAATCGACTATTTTTAATTCTGAAATCACCGACGAAGAGATTTTAAAATCCGTTAAAGATCTTAAAGAATCAAAGTCTGCAGGTCAAGATGATATTCCTCCAGGTGTGTTTATTCATAGCATAGATATTATATTACCTCTAATTTGTCGTGTCTTTAATCGTGTGTTTGAGACTGGTGAATTCCCAAAAGATTGGAGCAGTGCAATAATAGTACCTCTACATAAAAAGGGCGATATTAACACCCCTGAGAATTACCGAGGCATATCCTTACTTGACATATTTGGGAAAATATATACCAGTATTATTAATTGTCGGCTAACATTTTATGTTAATATATATAACAAAGTTACAGAATGTCAAGCCGGATTTAGAGCAGGATACTCAACGATTGACAATGCATTTATTTTACAATCAGTTATATCTAAATACCTTTCAAAAAAGCGCGGCAAACTTTATGTAGCCTTCATTGACTTTAAAACAGCATTTGATTCTGTCCAGCGAGTGAAATTATGGAATACATTAAGGAAAAATGGTGTGAAAGGTAAACTCTTAAAGTCTATACAAGGAATGTATGATTGCGTAAAAGCCCGAGTTAGATGTAACGGTTCATCAACTGACAGTTTCGATTGTCCAGTAGGCTTGAAACAGGGCTGTTTAGCCTCACCCATTTTGTTTTCCCTATTCATCAACGAACTTGTACCACTAATTGAAAATAGTGATCATAGAGGAATACAACTATTCCCTGACACAGTTGAACTCTTTATCCTACTATTTGCTGATGATATTGCGCTTATTGCGGACACCGTAGTTGGACTTCAAAGACATATGAACACTGTACATGAGTTCTGTGGTGAAACATGTCTCAAAGTCAACATAAATAAAACGAAAACAATGTTTTTTTAAGAATGGTGGCAGATTATCAAACAATGAAAAATGGTTTTATGATGGTAACCAACTTGATGTTGTCAATTGTTTCACCTACGTTGGATTATCTTTTTCTATGCAACTTTCTTTTAACAAAATGTCAGAAGATCTAGCATTAAAAGGAAAGCGTGTATTAGTTTCACTTCTTTCCTCACTTTATGATTATGGTCAGTTACCAAACAGTGTTTTCTTTAAATTGTTTGATACAAAAATTGTACCTATATTGTTGTATGAGTGTGAACTATGGGGATTTCAAGAACGTGAAAACATTGAACTTATTCATAGGTATGCATGCAAACGTTACATGTGTTTAAATGTAAAAAAAATATCAATGCAGGAGTTCTTGGTGAATGTGGAAGGTACCCTTTATGGATTGAATCGTCAAAAACGTTGTATTAATTATTGGTTTAAAATTTTAAAGGTGCCTAATTATAGATATGTAAAAAAAGTGTTATTATATGCTCAAAATATTAGACAATAATGGGAGAAACAATTGGGTCAGTAATATCAGGAAACTCCTTTTTACAAACGGATTTGGCTACATTTGGTCAAATCAATGTGTACATAACGAGAAAACATTTTTAGCAACCTTCCATAGACGTCTCCAAGATCAATACTTACAAAAATGGAGAGAGTCAGTCAACAGCTCTTCTAAGTTGAGCTTTTATAACCACTTTAAAATTAGCTATGAACACGAACTGTATTTAAATGTTGTTTCAATCAGGAAATTTAGACATTCAATTGCTAAATTTAGAACTTCTTCTCATAATTTAGAAGTGGAAACTGGAAGGCACCACAATATTGATATGGACCTCAGAACCTGTAAACTGTGCAAAACTAACGTTATTGAGGACAAGTTTCATTTTTTACTATGCTGTCCTTCTTACTCTGTGTTGAGAACTCAATATATTCCAACAAAATATTTTAACAACCCAACTGTACATAAATTTAATATGATTATGTCTTCAAAAAACGATAAACTTATTCAAGCAGTCGCCTGTTATATATATTATGCTTTTTTAAGAAGAAATGAACTCATTAAGAACTAAACAATTGTGTATAACATTAAATATGCCATTTTATTGATATTGATTGTTGCATTATCTAACTACATATATCTGAAATAATGCTTATATGTTTTCAATAATTGTTTATTAATCAAATGTGAAACATTGAAACATCATACATTTCTATGTTAGTAACACCATTACATAATACATTCTATTATTTCGTTTTATAATACTTGTAGATCTACTTTGTTTAATGCATGTATATGTGTTTTGGGCCGGAGGCCTTATATTGCACAATAAACTTTCTATCTTGTATCTTGATACTGAACGATGACGGAATTGGCCGATCATATACGATTGAATCGGGTATAACGATAATTTCCGACAGTAAAGCAGCTAATTTGCGCTTCAGAAACACTGATCAGTAAATAAAACACAATTTATTCACGTTTAAGAGAGGTGTCGTTGTTTACAAATGCATAAAAAGACATGCGAATTCACGAAAATGTTTGTCATTCATTAACAAGTCATGTTTTGTTGTTACAGTTGTTTTTGTATTATAAATATCTTCACATACTGGTTATGCCGCTTTTAGTCCTTTAATTTAGGATAATATGTTAAATACGAATTGATTGTGTTGCAGTCTTATATATAAAGCTCTTTTTAATAAAATTATCTTATGACAAATATCATTTATCTCTGTTTCTGTAATAAGGATTTTGCTACCCCAAGGCGAAATGTTACTGTTTACTTGATCAAAGCCTGTAATGCATAAAACAGTTCTTATGAATAACGGTAAAACGCGAGGTGCTTTCAAATATTTTTCGGAAGAAGTTTCACTAATATCAATCACGAATAAAAGTGTTTATATCCGACATTTTCCGACACAAATTTCTAGAAATAAAGAACCAGGGCCTAAATTCATCAATAGTTCAAGTCTGAAGATCGGACTCAGACTCAAATCTTACATTTTTTGTAAAACCATGTAAATATACAAGTATGTGTTATAAATATGTTCTGTAACATGTTCTGTTAAATAATCGTTAACTATCCTTTATACAAATAAATGTAGTAATTTGCTTGATTAATAAATATTATTTAACTTTTGAATTTTTAATATTTTGAGTCTGAGTCTAAATCTCAGATTCAAAATATTGATGAATTTAGGTCCAGTGTTGGAGGGTGTTTTCCCTGATGGTGAGGATTCGGGGGTTCTCATCCTGAAACCCTTAATAGTATACTAAAACCCAAATGTAGCATTCTAGCAAGTATTAAAGAGAAAACAGTTTTTCATTATCTGTAGAACTAAGACAATAGTCAATGAGTCAAAACGTTTACTTTTCGCAGAATTTTAAAATGATCTTATAGTTTTCTATCTAAAACTATTCTTATGGAATATTTAAATTAATAGTGTCGTTGAATAGCAAGATGAGTAGAATCAAACTGTTGATCAACCACGTGATTTTAGTAGAAAATTTCATGATACCATAGAAATTTGAGTGAAAATCATATTAATTTTTTTTCAACTTTAGTAAGATTAAACCAATGAGCTTTATAAGTTATACACCTCTCAACATAATAAGCACTCAAACTACAATTTGAACTTGAATATGCCCTCAAACTACAATCTCAACTAAAGCATGGAATTAACCTACAATTTCAACTTGAATTCACACTCGAACTTCAATCTCAACTTGAATATGCACTCAAACTACACACTCAACTTGGATATGCACTCAAACTACAATCTCAATTCATTATTTACTCAAACTACAATTGCAATTTGAACATGGACAAAACCTACAGTCTCAACTTGAATACACACTCAAACTTCAATGTCAAACTAAAATCTCAAATTGAGTATGGACTCAACCTAACATTTCAACTTGAATAAAAACTTTAACTACAATTTCAACTAGAATATGCACTCATACTACAATCTCAACTTGAATATACACTCAAACTACAATCTCTACTTGCGCATGGGCTTAAACTACAATTTCGACTTGAATAAATACTCATACTACAACTTGAATACACACTCAAACTTCAATTTCAACGGGAATAAACACTCTTACTACAATCTCGAATTGACTATGCAATCAAACTACAATCTCAACTTGACTATGCACTCAAACTACAATCTCAACTTGACTATGCACTCAAACTACAATCTCAACTTGACTATGCACTCAAGCTACAATCTTAAATTGAGCATGGTCTCAACCTACAATCTCAACTTAAATACACACTCAAACTTCAATCTCAACTTTAATAAACATTCTAACTACAATCTCAAATTGAATATGCACTCAAACTACACTCTCAACTTGGACATGTACTCAAACTACAATCTCATCTTGAGCATGGACTGATCTTACAATCTCAACTTGAATACACACTTAAACTTCAATCTCAACATGAATAAACACTCTTACCACGATCTCAATTAGAATATGCACTCAAACTACAATTTCAACTTGAATACACAAACTTTAATCTCCACTTGAAAAAACACTTAAACAACAATCTCAACTTGGACATGTACATAAACTAAAATATCTACTAGGGCATGGGCTCAAACTACAATGCCGACTAGAAAAAATGTCACACTTCAATATCAACTTGAAAAAAAAAACACTCTCACTACAGTCTCAACTTTAATATGCACTCAAACTACATTCTCAACTTGAATATGTACTCAAACTACAATATCTACTTAAACTGTTCTCAAACTACAATATCTACTTGAGCATGCACTAAAACTACAATATCTACTTGAACTGTACTCAAACTACAATATCTACCTGAACTGTACTGAAACTACAATAATTATTTGAGCATGTACTCAAACTACAATATCTACTTGAAGTGTACTCAAACTACAATATCTACCTGAACTGTACTCAAACTACAATATCTACCTGAACTGTACTGAAACCACAATATCTACTTGAACTGTACTCAAACTACAATATCTACTTGAGCATGTACTGAAACTACAATATCTACTTGAACTGTACTCAAACTATAATATCTTCCTGAACTGTACTCAAACTACAATATCTACTTGAGCATGTACTCAAACTACAATATCTGTTGAGCAAACTAACTTCGATAAATACTAAAAATATGCACTCAAACTACAAATCCATCTTAAGCATGGACTGAAACTACAATCTCAACTTGAATATGAATACTCAATTAGCGTGTGCACTTAAGCTCCTATCGCACTACTGGGGTATGCATTCAAACTCTAATCTCAATAAGAGTATGAACTAAAAATATATTCTCATCTCGTTTATGCACATAAACTTAATTGCACTCAAGCTTCGAAATGAATATAATACCACAAGCAAGACTTATCAATTACATAAAACGGACCTAAAAACTGCGAGTAGATTCTACAAGCAAACGATAAATACTTCCATGAATAAATATAGGAGCAAAAATGAACGAAATAAACGAAAATTACTTGCAATAAGTACCCATAAATCTTAAGAGTACTGCAAAATCCCCAACATTTTCAGTATTTTACAAAAAAAATTAAACATTTAAACTCCAGTCAGCCAGAAACAGTTACCCGCTCTCCTCTAAGCACTTGGGATGATCCGGATATATCTAATGCCATAACGGCATTAATAAGTCTGATAACTGAGTCCGGATTTAATGAAATCATCAATAAGACCAATAACGGGAAAGCCCTATCTCCATTTGATAAAATATGCAATGAAAAGGTGAAAAGCACAAGATCGGCATTTGTCACGCCGCTTTACTGTTCACTTTTCAATTGAATTTCATATACTAGTATTTTACCATAGTCATGGTTATTGATACAATCAAGCCACATTACCCGAAAAAGGGTTCCAAACTATGTAATCTAACATTAAATCATGTGTAACTTGTAAACGGACACATATCTGAATTATTCTCAAGTCTCTCCGGGGTCATACAATGGGAGACTTTATCGTCCGTGATTTTTTTACTCTACCTCAATGACCTTGAATGTTAATTAGATGGAATTGGTAATGGAATTCCGATTGATTTCAATGCAGGCGACGCACTTCATTTTTTAAACATTCTAATATTACTTTACGCTGACGATACTATAAACTTATGAGAGGAAGAATCACCTTTACAACAAAATTTAAGTAATGTCTATAATATTATGTACTACCAAAATTGGAAAGTAAAGATTAACTACTCTAAGTCCAATATTTTAAACAAACAAGCCCTGTAAATATTCCTTCGCAATAAATGGTCAACTTATCGACTTCATCAAAGAATACACATGTTATGGTGTTTTTCTACTTCTGGAAGCTTCCTTTCATATAGAAAACGTGGTGTAAGTCAGGCCAATAAGACCATGTACAAACTTGACAAAAGAATAAAAAAAACCTGACATACCTATAAACCTATACGTACTCTTCGATCATACTATTCTGCCTATATTAACACATGGAAGTGATTGCTGTGGCTTTGGAAACCTGGACATGATCGAGCAGGTACATACCATTTTCTTACGCAAAATTACCAAGGTCTTGGGATCGCCAATATGTTACAATTTCTTTTATGGTTTGGGTAAAATATGTTCCGGAGTTGAAAGGTATAACATTAATAACAAGTTTTTCCATTGTTTCTCCATGTAAACCCCAATACCTTTCTATGTTCTGAGAAAAGGTATATGATGATTCGCACTTTTAGATTGTTACTGAAAAAGATACCGTAACGATAATTTATTCATTTTTTTTCAAATTGTAGATAAACTGGCGTTTAACACGGCTGGTACACTCAGCAACAGCAGCAGCAGCAGCAGCAGCTTGTGGTCAACCTCCACGCCCCCCCCCCCCCCCCCCCCCCCCCAGCAGCAGCAGACCTTTCAGAGACCTGTATGTAAACCATTACAATGAATATTCTTAAATGTTCTAATATATCATTACTTTTTTTTCGATATCTATTACTGTTAATATATCATTGATTTTGTTCTTTGTTTGTCTGCTGCAGACTCTGCTACGTGGCAGGTCCGCCCTCTCCCCAGCAGCAGCTGGCAGGACACATCTCCGGGGGTGCTCAGCCAGGCCATGGCCACCCTTCACGACAGCACCTCCAGTCCAGGAGGGAGGAACTTCAGCGACCTGTTTAGTTCGGCCTCCCAGACACAGACCCCTACCACCATCGGCCTGACAGACTCGTTCTTATGGGTCCTGGCTGGCCCCACCCTTTGCGGCAGTGGCGAGCAGGCCCAGTCGCAGACTCAGTCGGATACCCATGAGGATAAGGACTAGAGCATGTGTGGACTAGTGTTATGCCATTACAGTGAACTGTGGACTGGTGTGGACTAGTGTTGTTACAGCGGACTAGTGTTTTCAGAGTGGACTAGTGTTGTTTTTTCCTTGTTATGCACTTTGCGTGTTCTTTTTTAATAAAGACATTTCGTGTACTTATATTTGATTTCTGTTTTCTAAATACAATCAAAGCCCTAAGTACCTTAAAAGCAGTATAAGGAAAACGAAATAAACAATGTCGTAAAAAAATTGAGAGAATAAAACCTTAAACTTTTAAAGACATGGAAAGAAAAACATAGACAAAATTATAAATGTCTTTTAATTTTAATGTTTTATTCTCTCTATTAAGTATTTCGTTTTTGTACATTATTGTTTATTTCTGGATTGATACCGCTACAACCACCGGCCTGACATGCTAATATTAAATGGCAAATAGAAACAAAATAGAGGCAAAGTACAGTATATATCAAATAGAAGCAAAGTACATTATATATAAGTATATGAAGTCCACAGTCTATCCACAGTTTATCTATCAATTGCGCGCAGTTGCCATGATACGCTGCCGGAGACGATGTTGAAGTATTTCCTATAGTGTGCACGAAGTTTCTTCCCCTCTGCGGTCGCGCGTGGTCCCCGGCCCTCCTGTTTCACCTCCTGCATCACCACCTCGTCTCTCCAGGTCCCGGCCACCAGCTGATGGTCATCATCCTCCTGGTCCAGGTCGAGGTTCTGAAGGCCAGGGTAGCGTATGTGCATCAAGTTGTGGTGCTCGAGGCAGGCCTCGCTGATGACTGTGGCAGTCTCTTGAACCACAGCCAGGATGGTGAGGAGGCGGCGGAACCGATCGCCATGATACCAAAGGCGTTCTCTACCACCCGCCTGGCCCGTGAAGTGTAATAGTTGCACACGCGCTCCTCGATGTTCAGGTAGCGCTTGGAGTACGGCTTCAGGAGACAGGGGCGGAGGGGGAATGCATCGTCGCCAATCAGGAACTATCCAGTGTCTCTGTCGTCGTTGGGGAGGGGCTCGGGGTCAAGGAATCCTATGTTCCCGTAGGAGATTTCGAGTCAGATCCTGCGGAACCCACATCAGCCCACTGGAACTTGTAGTCGGCGTCCACGACAGCGAGGTTCACGATGAAAAAGAAGCCTTTGTAGTTGTAGTAAAAAGTCTAACTCTTCTTTGACTTCTTTATGGAGACGTGCTTGCCATGGCCCCGCATGCATTGAGGAAGTTCCATCGGTATTGAAACACCTAGGCCACCTGCCGCCACTGGTCCGGTGTAGAAGGGGTGCTGAAGACATCCTGGCGGTATTTGTCGACGATGGCTCGGCAGACTTCTGGAACGAAGAGGGATATTGTGTTGTGTGCGACACGGAACGTAAACGCCAGGAAATGATAAATACGAGTTCGCCGTTGCCAGGAAGCGGAGGGTGATGGCTAACTTCAGGCCTGCTGACAAGGAATGTATGGCACTGCAACACAAAAAATGTACAGAAATGTTAGCTACAGATTGGAAACTAAAATGGAAATTTCTTTGTATTTTTTTTTTATTTAAAAAATTACTTACTCAGTACTCTTTTCTAAACGTTGTAGGAGCTCGTGAAACATTTGGGGTTTTATTTTGAGAAAGGCCCTAAAGTCCCCATGATGTTCCCGCCTCAGCTCAGCCATTTGGGTTTCGTACTGGCCGTATAAGGGTCTGCACATCAACCAGGCTCGCCCACCATCTTCTTCTGCAGTGCAACATTTCTGCATGCCTCTCTTCTTCAGACACCAATGCAGCAAGAACCAGGTTGTAGCGGTTGTGTGCAAACGCCAACCTCTCCCTCAACCGGGCGACCCGCACGCACTGTGCAGGTGCCCGCAAGCGCTGTGGAGATGGCCGCTGTGGAAGTGGCCGTAAGCTTAATGGTTTAATTGGTAACACTGATATCAATGTTCATTTGATCAGTCTCGGTTAAAAAGATGTATGGAAAAGGTTACCAGTTAAAAAAAATAAAAAAGATGAAAAACAGACAAAAATCATCAACAGCAATTATAAAAGATTACGTACAATGAAGACTGAACCATGATAACTGCAGCACTGCAGAGTTCAGCAATTTCTATCCAATACTCAAAGTGTCGCCTCATAAGACATATTTGAGAAATGGTGCTAACAAACAACAAGTATACGTAGGTACAAACTCACCACTTTCTTATTTTATCTCCATATTAGAAATTCTGATTTTATTTTATTTTTTTTTTTCAAATTTGATGAATTTGTATATACTATTAGATAACTAGATCTATTCATGTATCGTATATCCGTTGTTATAACTGAGAAGTTATTACACCGAATTTATGTTATTTATTGAATATCACAAGTACTTCCTTCTAGGTTTAATGAAAATGCATCAATAGTAATAAACCTAAGTGTCACATTTCATTTCAAATTTAATGAATGTGTATATTAATAACTAGATCTAAGGACATATTAGTAATAATAATCAGTAATGTTTTTCTGAAAACTGTATATGTCTATGCTATGAATACATACCCTTAACTTTGTTTCGGTTTAGGAAAGTGGCATAACTAGATACAAGAAAGATACAATATATAATGTTTTATTTCGTAAACAAAGACCTCCGGCCCAAAATACATATCATTATTTGCAGCAAATAGTATTGGTTAAGTATGCATGTTATATTTGTTATTCATTTCTTTTTAACATAGCACATTAAATGTTATTAGATATGTTTCTTATTCCATGAATGTCTTCCAGTTGCAGAATATTGTTAAATGTAATCTTTTGATACATGAGAGTTTTAAGATGTTTGACAGAAACGATTTTCACGATTAATATATTGATGAGGACCAGTTATTTTTAACAGGTGAACTTTATATTAAACAATTAACCATTCCATTCTATAAAATGTTTATACTTATAAGAAACTGTAATCTTTACAACATGGCGTAACATACTTAAAAAAATGTATCACATATTAGTGTTGATATATTTACATAATTATATATATTATATATATATTGTAGAATATGTAAACATAAACAATACAATTATAACGAATATAAATGTGAGGCCGGTCCTAATCTTGATGGTCTAAACACTATCATGAGTATATGTGATAGAAAAAGAAAAGGATATGCTAACGCAACAGCGATTCAAAGCTTATAACTGATTTGAAAATCAAATATCACTCCGGGTATGATCTAAAATGAACTGATTAACACCGACATCTTGTCACAAGAATAGTATATTTAAATGGATATACTGCATTATATAATTATTATATTAAATATTATTACGTTTTTTTATAATAGATTAAACCGATTCTGGCACACTTTAATTATTGGATAATTGGAAAAGAAAAACATTTTATTTATTGATCATTTGACAATTTATTGAATTTATAAAGTATAGATTAACATATTTCAACAAAATGTTAACATTTCAACAGTGCATGTATTTCAATTTCAATCTCAGCTCAACAAATTTGCAAAAATATGTATCCGTTCTAACAACTGAGTAGGACATATTTAATTATTTTACAATTTTTTTTAACTAGGATATGTAGATGGGCATATACATACACAGGATATTATTGTCAAGCAATACAATTTTATCTACTGAATGCATATTTGAACAAATATGAATAAAACTCTGTTTTATACCTAATTTAGATTCCCACGCAACCAAAGCAAGAAAATCCACAAAGCTTAGCAAGAGTTATGACTATTCCATTCTCGAGCAACATGATTTCAGAAATAATACCAGAATATCATTATATGATATATTTGCATAAAATGGCTTAAAATGTAAGAAAAGTGTACATTTTCGCTCGCTGTACGTGTACACTTTAATGGCATAGTATTTAGCAAAAGTGTAAAATTGAAAAACAAATTGAAGTATAAAAATATCAAATTTTGCAAAATTTTGTTAAATTATCTGAAATATGATCAAACATGCAGCAAGTATCAGATACTTGGGGCTGTTTGGGACCGCTAACTTTGCATAAGTTAGTTAAGATATCATGAACATTTAACAATGAAACGAAGTTCATTCCTTGAATGACGAATTTACGGTTTAGCTTCTGATTGATTTGATTGTCATTTCTTTTACATTTTTTAATTTAGTTTTACGGATTATTTATTTATTGGTTGTGTTTTTCTCTACGTGCTATGTCTCAGATTGGGCATTTATATATTTTCTTATTTTTGACTCAATGCACGCAATTTCGTATTCGAGACACTGAAAAGAAAAGCAGTGTAAGGCAATCATATATAACAAAAATGTTAATCTAAAATACTTTCTTCTACCTACTACGATTTACATTTCACACGCATATCTTTTGAACATCATATGCAGACACATAAACGAAAATTATTTTAATTAACAAGATAAAAAGATGAAAAAAATGTGCTGTTTCTTATATACAATTTTATGTTACAATAAAACAATTGCGAGTGAGTAACTATTTATATATTTCTTTTTTCCTGAAATACCGAATGTTTACTATCATGTAAACAATAAAACATACAACCACATGTAATGACAGGAAGTAAGTATACTGAATCAAGCGTCTGGATATAAGAGAAACCCGGAGAAAGATGACCAAGATTCCATATACGAGACAGAGCCGAAACCTCCCAAATAAACGACATCCGAGGTATTCAAATGAATCACAGCAGAGTTGGCTGCCTGTGCATTTCCTTTGTCAGTATCGTCATCAGTCGGGTCAACTTTGATCTCGATAATGTAAGAACTATTTTTGAGTAGATAACAATACATCTGGTTTATACGGATTGAAGATCTTTTTTTCATCAAGAACACTGAAAAGTAGTATGTACCTGGCTTTGTGCACGTAAACATACCAGTAGATGAATCAAAATCACCTCCCAGGTTGTAGATGGTACGGGAAAAATTGAGCGTGTAGTAGTTTGAAGAATAACGTCGTCCATAGTATTCAGGTCGTGTGGCCGTAAATGCGGCAATAGACGTCGAGCTGTCTGAAAGAAAACAAAATAAAGTACTAGTATTTAAACTTATATAATCCCACAGTTTCGTGGTTAGATAACGGTGTACATTAGTATACAGTGCTCAATGCATTTATAAGTAAACACAATCGATAATCTGATATCATGTTTTTTTATACAAATTACTTTTCTGCAGCTCAGATAGTGACTGTTAATTCTCATTTTTACACAAAAGTAGATAAAATATTAGCTAAAATACATTTACCCTGTTACAGCCATATAACTTTCAGGTTGCGGTTTGGAAAATTTTGCAAATAGTTTGTGAAAGAAAATCAATGTTTGTTGTATCGTATTTCTACTTTTGAAATACTATGTCTAAAACGGTGACCCCTATTGTGACGTGTTGTGTTTTTTTTTGTATTGTTCTTCTATATAGGCATGTTTTGAAACGTTAGACACAGAAATCAAAGCTAGAATTGAGAGGAAATAATATTGAAAACTTCGTTCTTATTGAAGATTTCCTCAACACAGAGATTGATAAGGATGCGTGGGTATTTCGATTGCGTTCCGTTTTTGGCCCGGCCTTGTCACGATGAATTAAATAATGGAAACAAAGTTTATATCGTGCTGTTGCTATGTCACTGCTAAACTAGCGGTACTGCACCGCGGCTAGTTTAATATTTGATAAATATGATATTTTGGGCATCTATTATTTTATATAACGGATTAACAATGTATCTATGTGATAAATATATAATGTGCATTCAAACATTCAAATTCATTATCACAAACTTGACTGGTGAAAACGTGTATTGAACTCATGCCATAATTTTGATTCCTCACATATAAATAACGTCTATTTGCCATGGTAACGTTATTTTGAGACGTTACGTCATGCGATGACTGATGGAAATTAATATGTGCGATTTTTTTATCGTTCATTGTAAGGGTGATCTGAAAAAATGATGGCAAATGTACCATTATCGGGAGTTATTTTATATAAAAGAATTTTATATTCGTGCTAATTTATTATTGAATTTATTAAACTCGTTGGCAAAAATGATATGATACTAGCCTCGCATATTATATATTTTGATAACTCGATTTGATGAATTCAATAATAAACGAGCAATCATGTAAAATCTTTTAAGACTCAAATTTGATTATTTTACCAGCCAGATCGCCATTTGGTGGACATACCACTATTTACATTCTTTTACCAAATATAAACACTAGTGTAAGCATTTAGCTTGCTGACCTTTGACTTTTTTTTAAAGAAGCCAACTTGTACATCTGTTCCATGATATATTTAATATTCAATAATTAACTTAAAAATCTTTATTATCATCCAAATATGCATAAATTCACCGGCATTTTGAGCGTGTCAGAACTAAGATTTTTGAAATGAATTAGCAGTTTTATTGTATATAGTCGTTTACGCAAATTTTGAAAGCTTTAAAATAAAACAACTGATATAAATGAAATACTAATTGTAGGACTTGTTTAGAAATGTAATCATATGTAAAAATACTTCCAATCTCATTATCATTATTTGTCTAAATCGAGAGATAAAAGGCGGGTGTTTATTTTTTTTCACCGCATTATATTTCGTCATTTTACAATAAACCAACTAATGTAACAGAGTTCATCTGATAATGGAAACAATAGCCGTTACGATAATACTGGATATTAGATCTAGAGAATTTGATGTCAACCAGGATAGAGGTGATGTGTTCTTACGCGTTTACTTTGCAGCGTATAGTTATTTTTATTTTTATTTTTTTATTCACTTGAGGAAGTCTCAAATTAGATACTCGTATAATCATCAGAATTGAACTTTATTTGATTTGTGTGTGATTCGACATTCTTAACATATGCATAAAAAACAGAAAAAATGAATTTAATCCTATAATAGAAGCAAATTGTGTGTTTATTAAAGTCTTTTCCCTATTGAAAGGGCATATTAATTACACAGTCACTTCCCTTGCTAGGCTGTTAGATGTTCGGTATTGTTGTATGTATGTGATGAATCGTTTAAACATGTATACATATTAATACATTATAGAGAATACAGAATTAAGTGGAAAGAGTTATCATTTGATGTCTGGCCATAAGTAAAAAGATTTTAAAACTACCTTGTGTCCCATTCCGTGAAAATTTATCAAAGCGGTCTGCGAGTTCACTTTGCTCCAATTGCACATCGTCAAGCTTGTCATATAAGATAGTTAATTTACTCGAGATATTTCCTGTCAAATTGTTGATGGCAATTTCGGTTTGTTTCATCGAACTACTGAACGTTTCGTTCAGAAACAACAGACTCGAATGCGTATTGTTTAGCTTGAGTTTTGATATTTCGTTGTCGGATATCGTTTTTATTGTCGTTTCATTTAATTGTGTTATAACGATTGAAATGCTTTTGAGTATTTCGTCAAACGCCTCGATGCTGGAATCAATCTTCTGCTTCATCTGAATGGTCTTAAGTTTCACTTGTTGTTCGAACACAGTAAAGTTGTAGGTTATTCGTTGTGCTAACACAGTGTTATTGTCTTTCATGTGTTGTTCTAACACAGTGACATTGTCTTCCATGTTTTGTTCTAACGCTCTGACATTGTCTTTTATTTGTTGTTCTAGTACAGTGACATTGTCTTTCGTTTCTTGTTTTAAAGCAGTGACCTTGTCTTGCATTTGTTGTTTCAGAATATTAACGTTTTGTCTCATTTCCTTCTCAAACAGAGTGATTTGGTCTTGGAAGCTTTCACTCTGATCGGATATGGCTGAAGAAGCTAATACTCTCGATTCTATCTGTAGCTGCATGTCCTGTAACAATACTAACTGATAAAAATACGACACACGTAAACGACTCTCTCGCATTTTAGTATATTCAGTATATTTTACATATTTGAATACGTGTTTTTTTTTAATACGAACAAGAACTTGTAAAATAACTATGCATATAAATAATATGAGCGTTGCTTCTCATTAACGTCTCACTATACAGTTATGCCCCTTTTTCCAACGGTAACATGATTCTTACGCTTAAAAAAAGGCCTATGTTATTTGGTTTTGAAATATTTTCAAAATGGTTCATAGTGAATGTGATTTCTTACTGCGGATGAGTAGAGCAAAAGTTGCCATAGCATATACTGCAGTAAGACATCACTGCAATTCTTTTTGTACCATGGAAATCTTAGACCTTATTCTATATAGATTGTATGTGTTGTATGGTTTTAGCGTCGCTTTCGACAATTTTTCAGTCATATCGCGACGGTGTCTACTTGAGACAGTATTCTGAGCGCTGTCACACTGGAGTATCATGCCGCAGACACATGGTATGATATCCCACCAAGTCACAATCTACTGACACCGGGCCGACCAGACCTAGAACTCCTCTAAATGCTGAGCGCCAAGCGAGGAAGCTTCTAGTACAATTTTTAAGTCTTTGGTATGACCTGGCCGGGGATCGAACCCACGACCTTCCGCACGCTGCAGTCTCATTTTATATAGAACAAAGAACAAAATTCAACTGTAAAGTGAGACCTTAAGAAAAATATGATCAAACGCTTGAAAAATGCGCCACAATGATATAGGTCAATTTATTCTGTCAGCATATTCTCAGATGCAGTAAATGTAGTAAATTTGAGTGTTTAACGGTGCCATTTAATGAGAAATCAGTGGATTTTGACAAATAATTCACAGTATTATGGACATATATTGAGGAAAATGTAAATAAAATAGATTGGATTTGTATCAATCAGTTGTTTTGCTTTTCAAGCAGTGATGCTGTGAAAAGAAGTGCACAATAGGCACTAGGGACTCATGCTATGGTTTTACCAACTTAGCAATGTTTATGGTATTGACTAATTGTCAGATGTTTCCAGGAAGGCTAAAAACAGTAATAGTTTCTGTTTATAATTGTAACTTTCTAGCATAGAATCACCTTCTGTCATCATGGAAAGGCTACAATTGCATGATAAAACATTGTGGGCATGTTTACACCATGTAAAGTGTCCAGATTACCTGTACTAGACATTTTTTACACCAATTCAAGCATATTTTTTATATTGACCATGTTAGAAATATATCTCACCCACTTTATTTTTATAGAGTCAACATAATCTCAGTTGAGAAAAATGAACACGTCTAACCAGCCGATAATGCTTCGCGAGTTGAAATTAAGCATAGTACACTAAAATATCACAAGATTTAGGTAATGTACACACCTTTACATAATACAGAGGTATTTTAAAAGAAAACCAGTTAGCAACAGAAATCTTACAACTCACGAGCTATGGAAACGTTAAGGGACACAATTTTATCTTTTAGTGGTGAAATGTGGTCAGTTTTGCTAAAAATATGAACTTCTTGTCTGAAGCCATCAGTGCTTAAAATCTACTTAGATTAACTTTTAAATGCACTTTTTGCTGAGATAATTAACTAAAGTTGTCGCGAGTCAAATTGTGTTGACAAAGTGGCGCACGCTCTCTCCTTTAACATCTCACTACACAGTTACGTCCCTTTTTCCAACGGTAACATGATATTAAGCTTAAAAAAGGGCCTGTGTAACTTGGTTTTGAAATATTTTCGAAATGGTTCATTGTGATTTCTTGCTGCAGATGAGTAGAGCTAATGTTGGAATAGCATATACTGCAATAAGACAGTAATCACAGGTGTTAAAAATGTGACTTGTATAGGATTTTAACATATGCATGTATTTATGAGCATTTGAGGACTTCTAAAAAAATCTCAGGGTGTGACTGCACCCTCTTTTAAATAAATACAACCTGGTCAACCTACCAGTTAATGTGCATTGTGATGTGGGTATACATTCCTGCTATGAAAAACAATTACTTAAAGAAACGTATGTAGAATTCCTTTTTTTACCATGGAAATTCTAGACCTTATTTTATATAAAACTAAGAACAAAATTCAACTGTGTAGTGAGACCTGTATAGGCAGCAGATATGTTTATTTCGGAAATAAACATAAAATTATATAAAAATATTCTGACAAAGCACAACAGTGGATAAGTGTATTCTCTTGGATACACAAACAATTTCAATAAAATCGAATTCACCCACCGATAACTGTGAAAACTCCATTCATCAATTAAACTTTACATGTGTGAACACTATCATAACGAGCTTTAGGCGGACATGTGCTACAAATCTAGCCATGCAAAACTCCATATACCGATTGTGTCTTTGTCACTATGCAAGTGACTCAGTGGGGACACGTGGGATAATTATGTTTGAATTTTTGGTAGAAATAAATTTCCTTTATACGTGTCCTTGCAAAATATTGGTTAAAGAAACTTCATACATTAAGTTAATATTAGTCACGCTTCAATAAAACGTCACATGTTCTCATAACCATTACAGGGAATCGAAAGAAAATGTCTCGTAACTAGGTTTGATTTCAAGTAGCATTTAGATCCATTTTACATTTACACAACTTGGTTTTAAGTTTTACAGCAAGCTTATATTAGTCATATTTCATTTAAAATTGCTACACAAGTAATTAATTCATCCAGTTATTAATGTAAGTGGTGACAGAGTAAGAGGTTTAACATCAATTAGTATAAGGTTAGAATTATATCTCGTTTAAAAAGATTTTGTTCAAATTATATCATATTTAAATTGTAAGAATTATATCCCTGTAAAATAGGTATTTGTTGGAATAACATCCTTTTTAAATAATATTTTGTTAGAATTGCTTCCCTTTTATATCCTTTTTTAATAGAAAATTTGCTAGAAATATACATCTTTTAAAAGAATTAAAGTTTAAATGAATGAATGGTCTTATCTCAATAAGGGTCCTCCGTGGCCAAGTGGTCTAAGGCACCGTCTCAAGATCACTTACCTCTCACCGCTAAGGTCGTAGGTTCGAGACCCGCTCGCTCCAAAACCTTTATGTGATAAAGTTTCCAGCTACTTGCGGAAGGACGGTGGTTATACTCAGTCTGACTCAGTCTGAGGTCTTCCTTCACCAGTAAAACTGGATATGCCATATATAACCTGAAATGTGTTGAATATTGGCGTTAAAACCCACAGGCACTATCTTACTATAGCTTTTGGATAGCTATATATAGTAAATAATGGAAAGGTAGGACACTTCAAAAATACCCAAATCATTGAATCCATGATCCATGACAGATTTCAATGAAATAAAGTTATAGCGTACGTAGAATATAATACTTAAACATATACATCATGAAATAACAACAGATAGGTCGTGTTTTGCCTATAAATTTAATATTTTACGTTCCTAAACGAGTCCAAAATTTGCCTTGCCTAGTTACTTGCAGCTGCACGGTGCGAATATCTTGTATGATTTGGATTGGTTATCAGGTGCCGTTTGACAGATGGCGGGAAATATGTTTTCGGTCTTTCCCTACACACACGATAACATTAAATTATAGTAGAACATTTTAAAACATTTACTATTTAATTGTTGACATCAAGGGTATATCGTTTGACATGTTTCATGTTTATTATGTCATATTTTTTATATTTTCTAACCAAATTCGAAACCTTCAAAATGTAAGGTTTAAATTTTGGCTAATCGTGCAATGACGACATATTTAGTCCGTGTCAGTACCGGATGTGTACAGCCTTCGTAAATGTAGAAACTTGGATTTCGCGGAAAAATGCATATTTCTTGCTAATTACTGTTTTCAAAGAGATCAACATTAGTCAGTAGGTTTCTTATGATTTTTCCACGGATTTAATTTAGGTTTTCTCGCTTCACACCTATACATTCTTCAAACCAGATATGGTCATTTTGAAGTGTCCTACCTTTCCATTATTTACTATATATAGCTATCCAAAAGCTATAGTAAGATAGGGCCTGTGTCAAAACACATTCAAAAAAAATATCTTAATCAACACTAGTCATGCTATTTTTAAGGTGTAACCCCACCATTGATTTTTGTTCTTTATTCTATAGTAAATAATAAAAGTTTGAAAGCTTGTCAATCATAGAGAGTCCCAAATGAAAGAAGTGAAACCTACATTTTAGTGTTTGTCAACCTCTGCACTATCAAAATATGATGAGAAAAGTAGCTGTCATGTGTCATATAAGATTTTTTTTCTGCTCAGTGTGTACACTGGTGACAAAGTGAAAGTAGACTTCCGAAATCATGAATTCATACCCCAATTTCCAAGCATCATTTTTTTTTCTAAATTCACAATTCAAACATGACAATGCTATCAAAATGTTCAAAATACATCAATAATGCCATTCAAATACAAAAATGAGCATTAAAATAAGGAAAATGCATTTTTAAAGAAGAAGAATTAAGGATTATTTATAACCGCCATTAAGCGACTACCCCACGGAAGCACTTCCTTTTTGTAATGGTGGCACTATGTCTTAAGACATGCTTCATATTTCTTGTCCAGTTCTTAGTCCTTCGATCGCTATTGTTTTGAAGCAAGCTATCAGAAGTCTCCCCACAGCCCTGCGCCAGTAAACAAAGAAACAACTAAGACAAAACGACGACCTTCTTTATTTATCGAAACAAACACAACGTGTAATGCGAAGCAAAAGATAGTCAAGGGCGATAATCCTTCCCAGCCAATCCTAAAACACTATATCATACAGTTGCGCAACCTCTTTTCTTTCCTTAAGAATTAATAAATGCACATACGAAATGTAAAAAGGGGGGAATAATCATCTTCGTGTGCGTCGGTAATGAAACAGTACTTGATATTAAATGTCAATAGTGTTCTGATTATGAGAGGACATGATATTCGACTTTTATCAACACGTTCAATTGACAATATAGTCCTTAAGATACTCAGGGGATTTTAATACGTTTAATGTTACTACAATATAACATATCCTGTTATCAGTATTTGTCGACCCGTAAATTGTCACTTTATCATTCATGGCTACTTGTGCCCAAACTTATAGAGTATAATTCTCTTTTTTAATACGCCAATGGTCACGATTAACATTATTTATCAGTTGTATTGCATATATATAACTTGCTTGGTGTAATATTACGTTGTTACAATTGTAATGGTGTCACAAATTAAAGTGATAACTCATAAAATGACTTCTATTTATAATTTGCTTATTGATGTAAATGTCGGTTAATAGCTATACACAGTCAAAGTTTACGACGTTATACCTCATGCGAACTATAAAAACAGCGCTTCATTTTGTGTTTTGTGATATTTTGCAAAGAAGCTATAATAAATCAGTATCCACAAAATCATTTGTCAGACACAATATTATTGCAACATGCAATAAAGCATGTAGGGCACATCAGGCAAAGCTGGGCTCTCAGATTTTAGCTCAGTCTCATAACGTCAAGATTCTCTGGGCACTCAGATTCTAGCTCAGTCTCACAACATCAAGATTCTCTGGGCACTCATATTCTAACTCAGTCTCACTACGTCAAGATTCTGGGCACACAGATTCTAACTAAGTCTCATAACATCAAGATTCTCTGGGCACTCAGCTTCTTGCTCAATCTTACTACGTCAAGATTCTCTGAGCACTCAGATTCTAGCTCAGTCTCACTACGTCACGTTTCTCTGGGCACTCAGATTCTAGCTCAGTCTCATAACGTTAAGATTCTCTGGGCACTCAGAATTTAGCTCAGTTTCACTACGTCAATATTCTCTGGGCATTCAGATTCTAGCTCAGTCCAACTAGGTCAAGATTCTCAGGGCATTCGGATTCTAGCTCAGTTTCATTATGTCAAGATTCTCTGGGCACTCAGATTCTCGCTCAGTCTCACTACGTCAAGATTCTCTGGGCTCTCAGATTCTAGCTCAGTCTCATTAAGTCAAGATTCTCAGGGCACTCAGATTCTAGCTCAGTCTCACTACGTCAAGACGCTCTGGGCACTCAGATTCCAGCTCAGTCTCGTATCGTCAAGATTCTCTGGGCATTCAGATTCTAGCTCAGTCTCACTACGTCAAGATTGTCTGGGCGCTCAGATTCTAGCTCAGTCTTACTACGTCCAAATTCTCTGGGAACTCATATTCTAGCTCAGTCTTACTACGTCCAGATTCTCTGGGAACTCACATTCTAGCTCAGTCGCACTACGTCAAGATTCTCTGGGTACTCAGATTCGAGCTCAGTCTCACTACGTCAATATTCTCTGGGTACTCAGTTTCTAGCTCAGTCGCACTACGTCAAGCTTCTCTGGGTATTCATATATTCTAGCTCAATCACAATACGTCAAGATTCTCTGGGCACTCATATTCTAGCTCAGTCTCACTACGTCAATATTTTCTGAGCACTCAGATTCTAGCTCAGTCCAACTACGTCAAGATTCTCTGGGTACCCAGATTCTAGCTCAGTCTCACGACGTCAAGCTTCTCTGGTTATTCATATATTCTAGCTCAATCTCAATACGTCAAGATTCTCTGGGCACTCATATTCTAGCTCAGTCTCACTACGTCAATATTTCCTGGGCACTCAGATTCTAGCTCAGTCTCACTACGTCAAGAATCTCTGGGCACTCATATTTTAGCTCAGTCGCACTACGTCAAGATTCTCTGGAAACTCAGATTCTAGCTCAGTCTCTCTACTTCATGATTCTCTGGGTATTCAGATTCTAGCTCAATATCACTACGTCACGCCTCTCTGGGAACTCAGATTCTAACTCATTCTCTCTACGTCAAGATTATCTGGCCACTCAGATTCTAGCTCAGTTTCATTTCCTCAAGCTTCTCTGGACACTCAGATTCTAGCTCAGTCTCACTACGTCACGCCTTTCTGGGAACTCAGATTCTAACTCATTCTCACTACGTCAAGATTATCTGGGCACTCATATTCTCGCTCAGTCTCACAACATCAAGATTCTCTTGAAATTCATATTCTAACTCAGTTTCACTACGTCAAGATTCTCTTGGAACTCATATTCTCGCTCATTCTCACTACGTCAAGATTCTCTTGTAACTCGTATCCTAACTTAGTCTCAGTACGTCAGGATTTTCTGAGCACTCAGAGACGAGCTCAGTCTCACTACGTCGACATTCTCTAGACACTCAGATTGCAGCTCAGTCTTACTACGTCAATCTTCTCTGGACACTCAGAGTCGAGCTCAGTCTCAATACGTCAATCTTCTCTGGACACTCAGAGTCTAGCTCAGTCTCACTTCGTTAAGATTCAATGGGAACTCAGAGTCTAGCTCAGTCTGACTACGTCAAGCTTCTCTGGGCACTCCGAGTCTAACTTGCATTGTTACCTTAGGCGTCTATGCATACTCAGATCGTAGCTCCTGTCGTTTTCAGTTTCCCTGGATGCTCGGAATTTAGTTTATTTAATGTATTTTATTTATGTTTTTAATTAAAGTCAGTAGATCTGACAAGCTAACTATTTTAAATAAGTATTTTGTAAATAAGTTGTTGTTGTTGTTGTTATTGTTGTTGTTGTTGGTGTTGTTGTTGTTGTTGTTGTTATTGTTGTTGTTGTTGTTGTTGTTTTTGTTGTTATTTTCCTGTACTAAAATAAACAAATAAATTGTTCACGTGTGTTGATGTATACAATTGTGTCTATATTTGTTTTTCAAAGTGCCGGGTTTATTTATTGCAAAACATAAATGTATGGGCGGTACTCTCTAGATTTGTCGTGGGAACATGAGTGGTTTATGAATTTCTAGTTTAAGCATTTGTGCTTTCTAGAAAAGCCAATCTCTCATGTAAAAATCGTGTGGTGGTTGAAAACTTAAAACGTCTCAACGGTGATTATCATTGTGTATTGCAAAATATTAAAAAAATGTATATTTTAATTTGAAAATTCTCAGACGATTTTAATTTTTTGAAGCATACAAACTTACATTAACTGTACACTAAATATCACTATATTTTGAATATTTTTTGAAGGTTTGAAAAATGCATATTTTATCATTTAAATGCTATTGAATAATGTATGTTAGTAAGATACTGGTTATTTCTTATAAGTGTAATTTATTGAATAATTAGTAAATCAAGCCAAACTGGAAAGTGGAACATCTCACGTCTGTATAGTACATTACCATTCAGAAAAACGTCAGTACATAATGTCTGGAACATGGTAGAATTACTGCGAATTTAACGTTTTAACCAAAAAATAAAGTTATCCTAATAAAAAAGATAAAGGTTCTTATAACAACAATTACGCTATTTTATTCCATGACGTCATACTGTTACAATACGTGCACGATAGTCCTTCGTGTTACATATGTTTTTTTTTAAAAATATATAAAATTATTATATGCATTACGTTGAAGTCAAGTATACATAAAAATATCAGGGTTCTGACAAAAATATATGTGTCCAATTAGTCGAAAATGAAGATTTCAACCGTGTGAATGTATTTCCGAACTCAGTTTTGTTCAACTGATATATCAAACAGGTTATTTTATTGAAACAATATATAATTAAGGACATATCGTTAACCATCAGAGATTTATAAAGCTTGAACAAATCAGCGTCACTGTACACGACGTCATGCTTGATTGGGATAAGTATGCTGGCGAGCATGCATCTATGTTATATGATGATTTAATGATAATTAAGATCTAAAAAGAAAAGGAAATAAAATTCTTAAATAAAATAGTTTTTAATAGATAACATTACCTTCATACCATCCTTTGTTACGTTGTACACCACCACGCCTGTAATACTACTGACAGTTAACGAAACTAAAATAACTACAATGCACTGAATCGATGAGATTTTGCGTGAACTTTCAGATTTTGCTGGTCTTATCCGATGACTTGAGCTAGATTTTTCTTCCATTTTTTCTTCAGGCTCTGCTTTACGCTGCGACACGTTGTTTTTGTATCGTGAAGTCCCGACTACTTCTAGCGTCTTAAATAAATTTTCTTCTGCATGTTCCCTCTTGTCCATTTCGATTGCACTGTTGCAAATCCCAGACAGCGTAGTATTTACATATATATCAGTCATTTTGATATGTAAATGCCTACAAACAAACACTGTAGAAATGATGGCTGACGACTTCCTTGTATAATGAATAGTAAACGACTCTTCTCTACAACAGACGTGTACAAAAATGTGTGTCAGGTTTGAATGAAACGTCTCTTGAATAAAACACACGAAAGTAATGTCCTAATCTTTTAAGAAGTTTTTATATTTGTAAATAAATATTGTACTGTAAAAAAAAGATAGTGTTCACATGTCTTCCGTACTGTTACAGAGCAGGTGTGCCTATAAGATGATAAAAGCATACCTACGTGCACGTTACAACTTAAAATCTAGGTCACGGAATTATATAGATATAAGTTTTTTTGTGTCTGACAAATAATTTTGTGGATACTGATTTATTATAGCTTCTTTGCAAAGAAACACAAAAAAACACAAAGATTAAATGAATCGCTGTCAAGTCTGTTTCTTTGGTAGACTCAACACTGAGCTTGTTTGGAGATGTCATCGGGTCGAGCCCTGTGTCCAACCACAACTGGTTTAAACGACCATAATCCACTACTGTACCATCATGTTTTATCAATGAAGATATGAGATAACTTTGTTAACATGAAATGAAGAAGTGAATCAACTTGCCAACGTGTAATCTATTGCAAATGTTATCTGTCGAGTTTAATCGTATGTGCAAGCAGACGACATTATATTGATCCAAACTTTTCAGTCACGGTTAGTTATATTACAATGTATTTACTTTTTCATTCGTTCGTTCGTTCCATATTTAAGTAATTTATTTATTTATTTATTTTAAGTAATTAATTAATGTATTTATTTGAGCATTCATTCTTTCATTCATTCATCCAGTCTAAATAGATTGAAATGACAGAAATCAATTTATAGTTTATTTTTCCATATTATTTTGCAAACCAAAATGAAAAGAAAGTTATATTTATATCGTTTCATTAATAAAACGGTTAAACAAAGATACTGATTAATGTTTAATTTAGCCTATTGTAATATATAGCAACATCTTCATGTTTAATCCAATGACCATAATACAATTCGTTAATGGTCGCTTTGTCTGATGACATTAAAATGAATCTATTGCAATGTGGTACATGCACTTCTTCTTTATCTTAGTTTAGCGAACATAATCACTGCATCACAAAGGGGGTGAGGGGGTGGTGGAAACTTTACATGTGTTCGTATAAAGTCATGGTTTTAGAGAGGTCATATTTCGTTTTTAGGGGAGGTGGTACATATTTGGCCATTTAATTTTACTATTTTAGAACATTGATTCTGACACCAGTTTTCGTTTCGTTTAAGTGTACGTGAACACTTTTATAGATAATTGATATTAATAAACCATGTTTATGTTCATCTGCATCGCTTAACCTGAATGTTATTGATTTCTCAACCTCAATCTCGTAGCATAATTGAGTCATTAAAATAAAATATTTGATATTAACCCTAAAAAATGCTTTATTCCTAACTGTCATTGGGAACATTTTTCATAAACTATATGTGCATACATACATTCAAATTTCCATTGTTTAATTACATTTCAAACATTGTGAAATCAAGTTCTTTTAATGACTGTGATTTACATAGCCTTAAAATATGTTGCTTTTTGATAACAAGAATACAACGATGTACAACTATCATAAATTGGGTGAAACACACTAAAACATCTGACAAGTTAACACACGTTGTTTTGTCATTAATAATGTGTGTTTGCTATTGAGTTGCAGTCGCATAAAACTTGACGACCGCGCGTCTGATAGAAATGCCAATTCGCGGGGGTGGGTCTTTATTTTGGTCTATGCCATTTCAAAACAATTTATAAGCGGCTGAGGTAAACTTCAAAGTACGTTTTTTGTTTAAATAATTTATTGCAAAACAGTTTAGTTTAATATCCAAAACCCTGAAGGTAAAAATTATAACATATGATATTACTTACCTTCATCTGACACTGAATTGTCATCTTTAAAGGGATACACGGCATTATTTAAATTGTTTTTACTCATATTTACGCATGGAATTATCTGATTTTTATTGATTATAATATGTTAAATGCATACTTTTTGGAAGGCGAGCGTAGTGCTGCCTTCTATAGTCGACGCTGGGCCTATTTATGATTTTGTTCTATAATCTTTGTTATACTGGTGACGACGATTTTATTTCCTCCGACCAATAAAATAGTTCTAGAAGTTTCAAAATGCTATTTCCATAGCAGAGGAAATTTGTATTTCGATTTTTGTTCTATCATACAGAGAGCGAAACAATATGCGGAAGTCAAAGCATACAATTTCCACTAAAATTACATGAAATATAGACAACTACTGATCATTAGTATAGCAATGGTAAAGATAGTCCCCTTTAGTGTCACAAGCGACTTTTTTGATAAGGCCGACATTTTTTTATAAATCGCAGGGAAAAATTGAATTGTGGTCTCAATACCGCGATTTCAGATTGACGTTCGATTCGGAATTATTTATATTAATAAAAAAAAGCTGAAAAACTTTAAAAAAGCTAGTAAACTTGCTTCGTTTATTTAATATATCGATTTTACATCGCGAAAAAGACAATGTTTCTTCTTTCGTTCCTGAAAATCAGTCATTTTTATTTTTGACTATTACGCTTTAATACCACTGTGATTTTTTTTTTTTGATTTTTTTTTATATGTGCCTTAAAATCAGAATTTATAGTATGCCTGCCACACTTAAAGTATAATATTTAAATGTTACGACCAAAATCATTCACAATTTTGATTTCAAGATTTTTTCCGCCTTTACACGGCAGTTGTGGCAATACCCAAACACGTCTTTTATTAGTAACAAATAATTGCATATGTAAACTAACTTTAATATATCTTCTATAAACACACATTTTTTAAATATAATCTTTTCGCAGTCTCGTTAATATACATCAATACATCGTCGGTTGGACGGATAAAAGAATTCTATATAAAAAGTAAGTGAATAGATATGTCAAGTATTTTCGCGATCCTTTAAAATTTTACCTTCGTTCATAGCGGCAAACAACCAGGATATCAACAACAAAAAGACTCAATTTATTCATGAACAGTTGTTTTATTTTACCAAAGTAAGTGATATTTTCGGTAAAGCACTCCAACTATTAATACATTGCACGGATTTTGTATTGAGCAAGAACAGGTCACATACTTACATTGTCAAGATATCCTACTAAATAAGCTATCCAGATACAATAGTTCAGTTATATCAGATATCCGTCATACAAAATCAGTACTTGGCTTCTATTACTCGCGTAGGGCCTGATTAGCTCGGGAGACCGTCTGACTATAGATCCGGGGGTAATAAGTTCATATCTCCGCCCAGCAACAGTCTACTTGATGATTGATATACGACATTGTGTCTCATTATCATGCGTCTCTCACCACTGATTCAAGTGGGAAAGTTATTAGATACTTACGGAGATGTAATGTACTCGAGTACTGGTTAATCTTTCAGGATCCCAGGAATCAGTGGTTAGGTTACTGATCATCTGTTAGCCCACCATGGCATAAAATGACGCTAAATATCAAATCAATCAACCAATCAAACAATCTATTACTCGCTGAGTATGTCTCTGTCAGCCCTGCACCAGTTACACCCGAGACATCCTCAAATATGTGCTCTTTGTGCTGCAAGACGGTCAACAAAAGCCACTGGGTTTCGAAGTGCATCATCTGTCATTCGTGGGTTCATAAAAAGTGTGCCAATATTTCAGATGTTCTTTATCAACAACAAAAACGCTAAGTATGTAAAATCAGTGAATTTCTTGGTTTTACATGTCAAAAATGTTCTTTAACCAAAGTGATAAGTTGAAAAGCTCTTTTCAAGAAGTCGATCATCCACAACATAGTCAAGTGCTTTTTCAGAATTGAGTTATCATTTTAACTGCTTTAATCGCAAAGGTCTTCATTTTATATATTTTAATGTAAGACCTCATTCACCGTAGTTTGTGAAAAAGTATAAACCTGTCAATGGTATTTCCAAAATGGCGTCGTAAGTGCGAATTGAACATTTTGCAAGGAACTATTTCGAAACAGGGTCAATGTGGAAATATATATTGTAATGCCAGTAGTTAATGATCTCATTGGTTAATCTGTATATCATATTCTGACAAGAAAGATCACATGATGGGTAAAACTGTGAATTAGTGAGCCTTATCCCAGGCTGTTCAGGCCTTTGATTATTATTTACATTTTCACCAGAAAATAATACATTTTAATACTGCATACGACGGTCCTATTTTTCTATATAACTTTTAAATGATGCGAGTTGAGTATTATGAAATTGAAAAAAAAATACCTTCGTGTCACTGGTTAATTTAAACGAACAATAATCCATTAACTAGTTCCAAACTCTGTTGGTTTCGTTAACTTAACTGGATCAGCGATTCTGATACATAATTACATTTATATCATATATATTGAAAAGTGACAACTGTATTACAATAAAACGTATATTAATATATATATAACAATTGGTTTGCATTTGTTTACATGTTAAGTGATCGGAAAAATAAATTTCTTTTATTAGTACTTCAAAAATAAATTTACATAGTGTTTTTATTTTTTGTTCATTTGGTATATTGATTAATCTGTAAAATGAATTCATATTTATGTTAGTAAGATTTAAAATATTGAAAAGGTATTCACTGCGTAAAGCTTCATAATAGGAACATTAATTTACTTATTTAATTACGATAGTGTCATTCTTTACTATAAATAGAATTTGATGAACGTCATAGTATTTAAGGTTCTGTAATGCATGTTTATAGTATGTAAGGTTAATGCATGTTTATCAGAAATTAATAAGATACAAGTTACTGGACACTATATTCAGTATTAGCTCACAAACAACATACACGACTTTAAAGTCTGATGTAAAATATTGGATTAGTTAGAAATACACAAACACGTTTAAAATTGTTTAACAATAATATTTAATTAAAACTTCTATATATATACATACGGACAATCCTGGAAATTTTGCCATTTGGATTTTTAAAAAAAATACATTTAGATTCGTCTGAGTATTTTCAAATTAAAATATATTTATTTTATTAATATTTTTCAATTAACAATGATAATCACTGTTGAGACGTTTTAAGTTTTCAACCACCACACGATTTTTACATGAGAGATTGGCTTTTCTAGAGAGCACAAATGCTTAAACTAGAAATTCCTAAAACACTCATGTTCCCACGACAATTCTAGAGAGTACCGCCCATACATTTATGTTTTGCAATAAATAAACCCGGCATTTTGAATAATAAATTTGTATACAATTGTATACACCAACACACGTGAACAGTTTATTTGAGTACAGGAAAATACCAACAATAACAACAACAACAACAACAACAACAACTTATTTACAAAATACGAATTTAAAATAGTTAGCTTGTCAGATCTACTGACTTCAATTAAAAACAGAAATAAAATACATAAAATATGCTAAATTCTGAGCATCCAGGGAAGCTGAAAACGACAGGAACTATATTCTGAGTATGCATAGAAGCCTAAGGTAACAACGTATATGTGTTCTAGGGAATCCGTTCATGTGATACGAAAGACACAATTTCATATATGTTCAAGAATGAGCTATACTATGAATGTTAATATACATATTTATTTAACTGACGCGTGTGAATAAAGTAGGTGTGACACTGTTTATTTGATTAACGTATTTAAGCGTATGAAACACTGGACCAATAATTGACCTAACGCAAAAGCGACTGTCGCCCCGCCCACTGGCCACATTGCGTTGTTTGTCCAAGTAAATACAAAGTGTACAGTTTGGTGTATACTTAGAGAGCTTTCGATTGTCTTAGAAAAATTGGCCAACCTAGATACAATATCGATCTCTGATTTGATAATCGTTTGTTTAATTGATTGGTTCATTGACAGCCCGCTTTAATTCAAATGCATTAGTAATATAAATATAAAGGAATGAACTTTGCACATGTAAGTTAAGACTTAATGCACTTTTAACAAACAACGGTTACATGGGAGCGTTTGGGATCACTAACTTTGCACACGTAAAATAAGATTTCATGACTATTCTGGAGATATGATCAAACATGCAACAATCGATGGATACAAGTTACCGTTTAGGACCAGTAACTTTGTACACGTCAGTTAATATCTCATGAACATTCTGGAGATAAGATCAAACATGCAACAATCGACGGTAACAAGTTACCGTTAAGGACCAGTAACTGTGTATAAGTCAGTTATTATCTCATGAACATTCTGGAGATATGATCAAACATGCAACAATCGACGGTAACAAGTTACCGTTTAGGACCAGTAACTTTGTACACGTCAGTTAATATCTCATGAACATTCTGGAGATATGATCAAACATGCAACAATCGACGGTAACAAGTTGCCGTTTAGGACCAGTAACTTTGTACACGTCAGTTAATATCTCATGAACATTCTGGAGATATGGTCAAACATGCAACAATCGACGGTAACAAGTTACCGTTAAGGACCAGTAACTGTGTACAAGTCAGTTAATATCTCATGAACATTCTGGAGATATGATCAAACATGCAACAATCGACGGTAACAAGTTACCGTTTAGGACCAGTAACTTTGTACACGTCAGTTAATATCTCATGAACATTCTGGAGATATGATCAAACATGCAACAATCGACGGTTACAAGTTACCGTTTAGGACCAGTAACTTTGTACACGTCAGTTAATATCTCATGAACATTCTGGAGATATGATCAAACATTCAACAATCGATGGTTACAAGTTACCGTTTAGGACCAGTAACTTTGTACACGTCAGTTAATATCTCATGAACATTCTGGAGATATGGTCAAACAAGCAACAAGCAACGGTTACATGGAGGTTCCGGAGGTCGTTGATTCGAACCCAAGTTCGATTCGTTGACTCTAAACAATAACACCCAGTACTTGTTCCATCCAAGAAACTGACTCGAAAGTGATGCATAAGACGTGATACACGTTGTGATTGAAAAGTCAATGGTAGGCTTTCTGTGAGTGACACGCATGCAAACTATTTTATTTACTAAAGAATAACGAACAAAGGTCAGTTGTAGGCTTACACCTATTTTGTCAATAAAATTACAAAATGGAAGGAGAGTTGTTCAATTGATGTTTTTCTGAGGCTTACCGCTTAAATGTTCTGATTTTATTTATTAGAAACATAAGTTTAAGCATAACTAAATATTACTAATTTTGCATGAATTAACCAAATGATTATTCAGCAATTTTCCGTATTTAATCATACTTAAACTAAAACAAATTTGCAGATTTATAACTGGTATCTGCATCCCTAAGTAATAAACACACTTTGGCTAAACCTAGGTCTTAATAAATGTGTGAAATACTATAAAACTTGATTTTATTATTTAAAATGGGAGTAAGGACATACATGTAGTAACTTACAAACTAAACAATCGGTTATTTATCATAAACGATCAAATGTTATAAGAAGCATGTATCATATGCCCTAATATTTATTCTTTATTAAAATTGCTGATTGTTATAAAAAAAATGCATTAAATAATAACCGAATGCTCTGCAAATAATATAATTAAATTCATAATTGTATAATATTAATGTATAATAATCATGTATGTTAAGATTATATAATCTATCCTTTAGGATTGGATGGTTTGTTTGCTTATTTGAATACGTTATTGTTATTTTTATGCCATCGAGGGCTAACAGACGATCAGTTTACCTAACCTATCATGCATAGGATCCTGGAAAATTAACCAGTACTCCAAAACACCTATCTTCGCAAGTTACTGATAACTTTTCCACTTTAATCAGCGGTGGGAGGAGAATAACAATGAGACCCAATGTCTGATATGAATCATCACAGAGATTGTTTCTGGGTAGGAACTCGAACTCAGGACACCTTGATTGATAGTCAGACGTGCTAATGACTGAGCTAACTTGTCTCAGCTGAAGTGAAAGCATATACAATAATAATGACAATGGAACAGTAAACCAAAATAATAATCCTTATTAAATAAGAATATATATATATAAATCTACCAGGACACATCTACCAATACATCACAGATACAATAATACAAAATAATAATCCTTATTAAATAAGAATATATATGTCCACCAGGAGACATTGCATTAAAGGACACATCTACCAAGACAACACAGGAACAAAATACAAAATTATAATCCTTATAGAATAAGAACATATATATCCACCAGGAGACAGTGCATTAAAGGAAACATCTACCAATACATCACAGATACAATAAAACAAAATAATAATCCTTATTAAATAAGAATATATATGTCCACCAGGGGACATTGCATTAAAGGACACATCTTCCAATACAACACAGGTACAAAAATACAAAATAATAATTCTTATTAAATAAGAATATATATGTCCGCCAGGAGACATTGCATTAAAGGACACATCTACCAATACAACTCAGGTACAAAAATACAAAAAAAATAATCCTTATTAAATAAGAATATATATGTCCACCAGGGGACATTGCATTAAAGGACACATCTACCAATACATCACAGATACAATAAAACAAAATAATGATCCTTGTTAAATAACAATATATATGTCCACCAGGAGACAGTGCATTAAAGGACACATCTACCAATACAACACAGGTACAAAAATACAAAATAATAATCCTTATTAAATAAGAACATATATATCCACCAGGAGACATTGCATTCAAGGACACATCTACCAATACATCACAGATACAATAAAACAAAATAATAATCCTTATTAAATAAGAATATATATGTCCACCAGGAGACATTGCATTAAAGGACACATCTACCAATACAACACAGGTACAAAAATACAAAATAATAATCCTTATAAAATAAAAACATATATATCCACCAGGAGACATTGCATTAAAGGACACATCTACCAATACATCACATATACAATAATGACACATCTACCAATACAACACAGGTACAAAAATACAAAATAATAATCCTTATTAAAGAAGAATATGTATATCCACCAGGAGACAGTGCATTAAAGGACACATCTACCAATACAACACAGGTACAAAAATACAAAATAATAATCCTTATTAAAGAAAAATATATATATCCACCAGGAGACAGTGCATTAAAGGACACATCTACCAATATAACACAGGCACAATAATACAAAATAATAATCCTTATTAAAGAAGAATATATATATCCACCAGGAGACAGTGCATTAAAGGACACATCTACCAATACAACATAGGTACAAAAATACAAAATAATAATCCTTATTAAAGAAGAATATATATATCCACCAGAAGACAGTGCATTAAAGGACACATCTACCAATACAACACAGGTACAAAAATACAAAATAATAATCCTTATAAAGTAATAGAGATTAATTTTAAAGATTAATCTTGGTTATTCTGGTAACAATTTCCGTATATTTTCGGACACGCTTTACGGAAGCAAGTTGTATTTTAAAGACGCTAGTTTCTCTATAGTAACTAATCCTCGCGATATCGGACGTGAACTGGTCGGGTATATAAGGCCATGTGACCGCCACGTCGCCCTCACACTTTCATATTGCACGGGTAAAAGCAAAACATCAATATCGTATATAACTATGCCGGGGAGGGGTAAAAGTGTTAAGAGGAGACAGGTAGTTACACGGGCAGCTGCAAAACGGCGGAAACCCTCAGTGGATGATGGAACGGACGTAGATAAAGGTAACGTCATCGATTTTGAACAAATTATTCAGGCATCTAAACTTTTACCTCAGAGGGCGACTGGGAAAAATGGCGAAACTAACACGAGTAATGTGCATGATAACCCGCCTAAAGATTTCAACACTGATAGTGACATGCCGGATTTGAACCTACCCGGCGTTATCAGACACTTGGGTCAACAGACAGACCCGAATAGCAATATTTTTACAGGAATGAATCAATTACCGAACGTTGATAACGTTAGTTCACATGGCTATTTTGCACGCATAGCACAAGATGATATCACCTTACACGTTCCTTCTACACTAAAACAGAAAATATGTAAAGGCGAATATCTAAATTGGCTTTACTTTTAAAGGGTGCGGTGGAACTGGCCGAATTTACTTCAGGTAGTTCTTTGAGATTATCACATAACGGTATTAAAGAAAGCCGTCCGAGCGAATGTAAAGATGATATCGGCTCGATTGAACGCTGGACAGACGCGTTTATAATTTACATGTCTATTTATTTGGCGACACATCCGAACAAAATTCACGAGTTGCTGCAATATCTTTATGTAATCCGCGAATGTTCCTCCCGTCATGGGGGGGAATTCTGGAAAGTGTACGATCAGCAGTTTCGCATCCGCCAAGCTCTTACACCAGCCTCGTGGGCTGCGATTAATCACGACCTTTGGATAAGATGCATGCCGCTCAGTAATGAGCCTGTTGCTAGTCACGATGTACAAAAGCCGTATACCGCTAAAATTTGTATAGCTTTCAATAAGGGTGCGTGTCAGTGGCAAAACTGCAAACTCAGGCATGTCTGTTTCCATTGTGGCCGTTTTCATGCCTTGCTTCACTGTAACACGGGCGCTTAATCCCACACAGCACCGTACGCCCCACAAACAGAAAATATAGGGGACAAAGCGAATCAAGCCCCGTCAGTTTCCAGTACTAGTTCTTTTCGTGGCCGGGGAATGTGGCGAGGGCAGCGTGGCTACCCCCGTGGTCAACGAGGCTCGAGCAGAAGTTAAAAACTCACCTATGTTATCTAACATCGTCAAGCTTGCTTTTTCACCAATCAATATACAAGCCTTACAACTTTGGTTAAGTAATTATGAGTCATCGGAGGCCACTATTCTTTTGAACGGTTTTAAACATGGCTTTAAATTAAACTACACGGGTCCACGTGAAACCCGCCTGTCAAAAAATCTCAAATCTATTAAGCAACTACCAGAAATCGCTCAAGGAAAAATACAAAAAGAGATAGATGCGGGCCGGGTTGCAGGCCCTTTCGACGTCAGCCCTATTAAAAACATACACATTTCACCTATAGGCATTGTTCCCAAGAAAAATCCAGGGGAATATAGACTTATACATGACCTATCATACCCGGAAGGCGTTTCTTTCAATGATTTCATCGACCCCAAATTATGCATGGTTAAGTACACAGAATTCGACCAAGCGATTCAAATGATTCATGGTCTTGGGGTAAACTGTTTTTTATTTAAGATGGACATTAAAAACGCGTTTAGATTATTGCCAGTACACCCCGAAGATTACGAGCTGTTAGGGTTTTCTCTCAACGGTAAAATTTATTTTGATAAATCACTACCTTTTGGCTGTAGCATATCTCCGAGCCTTTTTGAAAAATTTTCAACTTTCCTCGGATTCTGTGTCAAGACTAACATGAAATCAGGCCGTCTAATTCATTACTTAGATGATTTTTTTAGGAGGCGAAAAAGGCCTAGCAAGTTGTTATGCTCTGATGCAAGTATTTACAACGATTATTCAAGACTTGTGTGTACCGCTAGCAGATGAGAAAACCGAAGGTCCGACTCAAGTTCTTGTTTTCTTGGGCTTAGAACTGGATTCTCAGAAAATGGAGGTTCGAATCCCGCTAGCGAAAATTACTGAAGTAATTCAAAAAATTCAATACACTCTGTCAAAAAAGTCGGTAACATTAAAAGAAATGCAGTCGCTCATAGGGTCACTAAATTTCTGTTGTCGCGCAATAGCAGTAGGAACACCGTTTTGTAGACGGCTTATTAATTCCACCTGCGGCGTGACACGCTCATACCATCACGTTCGCGTGAGCAAAGAAATAAAACTAGATCTAGAAATGTGACTACATTTTTTTCAGAAATTATAACGGCATCTCCGTATTTCATGACAAGTTTTGGGTGTCAAATGACGACGAGCAATTGTACACCGATAGCGCCGCCGGCATAGGCTTCGGAATTTGGTTTAAGGGACATTGGTGTAATGCGAGGTGGCCATTAAAGTGGCAAGAGAGCGGCCTAACAAAAATATTACCGCGTTAGAATTGTTTTCTATCGTCGTAGCGGTTTTTATATGGGGTGAGCAGTTGCGTAACAAGAAAATACGCTTTCATTGTGATAATCAAGCTGTAGTTCACATCTTAAATACCATAACTTCAAGGTCATCGCCGGTAGTAACCTTACTAAGAATACTCTCACTGCAGTGTTTGCGTTTTAATTGCTTGATTAAAGCCTCGCATATCCCTGGGGCAAAAAACGAAATAAGTGATGCGTTATCTCGCTTTCAGCTCTCCCGGTTCAGAATGTTGGCGCCGGAAGCAGACTCGAACCCAACACCAGTGCCACGCCAACTTTGGGATATCTTCACAATAGATACAAGCAACTGGTTCGTGCAGGGATAGCCAGAAATACGGCATTCACTTACAACACGGCGTTAAACGCTTTTCAATCATTCCGTACACTTTATAATTTGCCAGATGCGTGGCCGGCGCCTATGAAAGATATCACCCTTTTCATCGTTTTCCTTTTCGAAAAAGCTAAATCGCCAAAAACTATTTTAACATATATATCAGGACTGTCATTTTCTCATAAAATTAATAGTTGGTATGATATCTCAGAATCATTTATCATCAAAAAACTACTGGAAGGTTGTCATAGATCTCGCCCTTCATTCGATAGCAGGTCACCCATCACCCTGAATATGTTAGAAGAAATTTGCAGGGTAATACCACAGGTTTGTTTCGATGCATACGAATCAAACTTATTTAAGGCTATGTTTTGTCTCGCGTTCTTTGGCTTATTTCGAGTAGGCGAATTAACAGTCACCAGGTCATGCGATAACATTCGGCGTACCAGTGATATTGTTTTTGATACTTCTGGCAATGCAGTTCAGGTTACAATGCATAAATTTAAAACCAATCAGCGAGGTCAACCCGTAATTCTTTAAATACCATGCGACGAAAATCAGCTTATATGCCCCGTCTGTACGTTAAAAATATACTATGATACTAAATTGAACCATACAGGTCCCTTGTTCATTCATGCAAACAGTTCTCCAGTTACAAGATACCAATTTTCGGCAGTTTTGGAGAAATGTGTCTGCCGTTTAAAACTTGGCTCGAACAATTTCCAAACTCATAGCTTTCGTATAGGTAGGGCTACGCATCTGGCTAGCATGGGGATACCTGGATCCGCCATAATGAAGATGGGTAGATGGCGCTCTTCTGCCCATAGGTCTTACATTAGAGTCAAATTAAAATTATTAAATATTTACAGATATATGGGTCATTGGGGACTCTATCCCATACTGGGCTGGCACTAGGGCTGCGGCTAGGGGTGCGGCGGATCTAAACATGCCAAACGGTAACACGATTGCTTGGTGGTGCAAAAGAGGAATGAGCCTCGACGATTGCGTTCATAGTCTGCAGCTACCGGCACTCTTTAGACAGCCGCCAAAGGTTATCTTAATTCATTTAGGGGGAAACGACATTACAAAACATTCTGTCAAGTGTATTTTCAAAATTTTGAGCGATTCCTTCAGCTATATACAAAGAGCGTTTTCGGATGTGCTTATAGTGTGGATTGACATTCTACCAAGGTTAAACTGGGGCGTTCCAGACAAAGACGTTAAGGGTATCGAAAAGAAAAGAAAACGTATCAATCAATTCGGCAGATAACGAGCGGGGAAAACATTAACCGTGGATATTGACTCTAAAACTCCTGGTTTCTATCGGAACGACGGCGTACACTTATCAGACGTTGGCATTGACTATTATTTAGACGCAGTTAGGGAGTATCTGTTAAAGATTTTAGAATAAGAATTTTGGGGAAATAAAATAATATTTTATTTTGTGGCGGAAAATTCTTACGTTTGGATGCGATCGGGGGCATAACGAAATATTACTTATGTATTGGCATATTTCAAATCCATTCTTTTGCATGCCCATGGGTCTTTCAACATACCATAGCAGTCATCTGTGATATGGAGGAGACTCATGCGGCTAAAAAATTAGTTTTTTGGGAGTGGTTTTTGGAGCATGTAAGAACTGGCCAGAGAGCGATAAGGGCTAGCCTTTCTTACATTGTCTCACCCGTTTATGTAAGACTACTTTATATTGAAACAGGAAGTAGGCGAAGTTGCGCTGTTACCTGGTTGAACTATGGTGTCAAAGGGGCACCTGCTTTTATTTGGTACTAAGGGGGTACCCGATATTATCATGGTACCAATGGGGTACCTGGTTTGGTTTTTAGTACACCAAAGGGGTGTGTGGCTATCATACTTAAGCGCAACAAAGTTTTGGTTATATATGCCCTCGGTCGCTTCATTGCGTGAGAATCTTTAGCTTCAATAGCAGTTATCTGTTGAAGTCACAACGGACATGACCATGCGCTCCACTTATACTGAAACAAACTAAGTGATTTGATTTAATTTGGGAATACTTGATTATGTAATATTGTGAAAATAGAATATGGTAACACTTCTCGACTTTATATCAATTGAATCTTAGAGAAATCCTAAGTCCCCCGTTTGGTTGTTTGGTCCGAGATTGAATCCTAGAATAAGAACATATATATCCACCAGGAGACATTGCATTAAAGGACACATCTACCAATACATCACAGGCACAATAATACAAAATGATAATCCTTATTAAAGAAGAATATATATATATCCACCAGGAGACAGTGCATTAAAGGACACATCTACCAATACAACACAGGTACAAAAATACAAAATAATAATCCTTATAAAATAAGAACATATATATCCACCAGGAGACATTGCATTAAAGGACACATCTACCAATTCAACACAGGTACAAAAATACAAAATAATAATCCTTATTAAAGAAGAAAATATATATCCACCAGGAGACAGTGCATTAAAGGACACATCTACCAATACAACACAAGTACAAAAATACAAAATAATAATCCTTATTAAAGAAGAATATATATATCCACCAGAAGACAATGCATTAAAGGACACATCTACCATTTAAATCACAGATACAATAAAACAAAATAAAAATCCTCATTAAATAAGAACATATACGTCCACTGGGAGACATTGCATTAAAGGACACATCTACCATTACATCACAGGCACAATAATACAAATTAGTAAACCTCATTGAATAAGAACATACATGTCCAACAGGAGACATAGCATTAAAGGACACATCTACCATTACATCACAGGCACAATAATACAAAATAATAAATTTCATTAAATAAGAACATATATGTCCACCAGGAGACAGTGCATTAAAGGACACCTCAACCATTACATCACAGATACAATAATACAAAATAATAAACCTCATTAAATAAGAATATATATGTCCACCGGGAGACATTGCATTAAAGGAAACATCTACCATTACATCACAGGCACAATAATACAAAATAATAAACCTCATTAAATAAGAACATACATGTCCACCAGGAGACATTACATTAAAGGACACATCTACCATTACATCACAGATACAATAATACAAAATAATAAACCTCATTAAATAAGAACATATATGTCCACTAGGAGACATTGCATTAAAAGACACATCTACCATTACATCACAGGCACAATAATACAAAGTAATAAACCTCATTAATTAAGAACACATATGTCCACCAGGAGACATTGCATTAAAGGACACATCTACCATTACATCACAGGCACAATAATACAAATGATAAACCTTATTAAATAAGAACATATATTTCCACCAGGAGACATTACATTAAAGGACACATCTACCATTACAACACAGTCACAATAATACAAAATAATAAACCTCATTAAATAAGAACATATATGTCCACCAGGAGACATTACATTAAAGGACACATCTACCATTACATCACAGATACAATAATACAAAATAATAAACTTCATTAAATAAGAACATATATGTCCACCAGGAGACATTGCATTAAAGGACACATCTACCATTACATCACAGGCACAATAAAACAAAATAATAATCCTTATTAAATAAGAACATATATGTCCACCAGGAGACATTGCATTAAAGGACACATCTACCATTACATCACAGATACAATAATACAAAATAATAAACCTCATTAAATTAGAATATATATGTCCACCAGGAGACATTACATTAAAGGACACATCTACCATTACATCACAGGAACAATAAAACAAAATAATAATCCTTATTAAATAAAAACATATATATCCACCAGGAGACATTACATTAAAGGACACATCTACCAATACATCACAGGCAAAATAATACAAAATAATAATCCTTATTAAATAAGAATATATCTGTCCACCAGGAGACATTGCGTTAAAGGACACGTCTACCATTACATCATAATCCTTATTAAATAAGAATATATATGTCCACCAGGACACATCGCATTAAAGGACATATCTACCATTTACATCACAGGCACAATAATACAAAATAGTAATCCTTATTAAATAAGAACATATATGTCCACCAGGAGACATTGCATTAAAGGACACATCTACCATAACATCATAATCCTTATTAAATAAGAATATTTATGTCCACCAAGAGACATTGCATTAAAGGACACGTCTACCATTACATCATAATCCTTATTAAATAAGAATATATATGTCCACCAGGAGACATTGCATTAAAGGACACAACTACCATTTACATCACAGGCACAATAATTCAAAATAATAATTCTTATTAAATAAGAACATATATGTTCACCAGGAGACAGTGCATTAAAGAACACGTCAAACATTTACATCACAGATACAATAAAACAAAATAACAGTCCTAATCAAATAAGAATACATATGTCCACCAGGAGACATTGCATTAAAGGACACATCTACCATTTACATCACAGGCACAATAATACAAAATAATAATCCTTATTAAATAAGAACATATTTGTCCACCAGGAGACAGTGCATTAAAGGACACGTCTACCATTTACATCACAGGCACAATAAAAGAAAATAATAAACTTCATTAAATAAGAACATATATGTCCACCAGGAGACATTATATTAAAGGACACATGTACCATTACATCACAGGCACAATAATACAAAATAATAAACCTCATTAAATAAGAACATATATGTCCACCAGGAGACATTACATTAGAGGACACATCTACCATTACATCACAGATACAATAATACAAAATAATAAACCTCATTGAATAAGAACATATATGTCCACCAGGAGACATTGCATTAAAGCACACATCTACCATTACATCACAGATACAATAATACAAAATAATAATCCTTATAAAATAAGAACATATATATCCACCAGGAGACATTGCATTAAAGGACACATCTACCATTACATCACAGATACAATAATACAAAATAATAATCCTTATAAAATAAGAACATATATATCCACCAGGAGACATTGCATTAAAGTACACATCTACCATTATATAATCCTTATTAAACAAGAACATATATGTCCACCAGGAGACATTACATTAAAGGACACATCTTCCATTACATCACAGATACAATAAATTAAAATAATAATCCTTATTAAATAAGAACTTATATATCCACCAGTAGACTTTACATTAAAGGACACATCTTCCAACAGAGCACGTGCATGCTAATATCTATTGCACAAAACCTAAACAAAATGAGCCCCCGATTCGTTTGTTGAATCATATGATTCATTAATTAATAAAAAAGTATATAAGATAATGGTAACTAGCCTGTAATCAGCCTTGCTCTCTAACCAACTCGTCAGACGCTTGCATATACAGCAAATACACCTGTGGGGAATAGACAGAGATAGAGAGGAAATTCTATTTATATTCATCAATTATTTCATGACAAGTTTAACGGCCTAACCTCATTGGTTTGATTTTAATGCCCGAATCCGATAATATTGTATTCACTCCACAACTTAGTTACTGTTTTTAAGCTCCACAAGCTTTTATTCATGATTGTGGGTACGTATACTTCACCAGCAAATTTTTTGGATAAACTTCCTACATGTATTCATATCCTTCTGAATACCAGTTATTTGCTTTAAATTCACAATTTCACATGACGATGCTTTCGGGATGTTCCAAATACACCAACATGCTTTTCAAACAAAAAAATGAGAATTAAAATTAGGAAAATGCTGTTTAAAAAAAAACAGAAGTATTTATCGTCTTCCATTACGCCATGGACGCACCTCCTCTTTTAGTTGTGTTACATGTATGTCTAAAACAACAAAAGTTTGTCTTCTAGAACAGCAAGCAACTCTGATGATCAAGAATTTAAAAAAAAGCTTCGAAGATGATCAAGACTTAAGTAAAACTGTGGGACAATATGTCGGTTATCAATGGCTGTTTCAGGGGCTAATAGAACGTCGCTATTTGATTGGCCATTTTTCACTTACATCCGGATCTTTAACAATAAATCAACATTTGACGATCGGTTAGTATACGAATAAAAATAACGTTCACCTCGGGTTGCACATTTATTTCAATAATTAAATAAAACAGAATCCGTAGTGGCACGAATATAATATAATGATTTAAGGTCTTTTACTACAAAAAGGTTTAGTCGGTAATAAAGTGACACATTTTAACGGGTTCATACTATAGAATGCAAAACACGACATTAATGGTTTATTCCTATTCTGATGTTGTCAGATTATATAATATTATGCTGTGGTTACTTTCGTTCTGATGTGGTAACTTTTCTTTATGATGTACCTTTTCATTTTGATGTGGTCCGATGCCATCATTATGTGGTTCGATATCATTCCTGTGTAGTTGGATATGTCATTCTGGTGTGGTTGGATATGTCATTCTGATGTGGTTGGATGTGTTATTATGATGTGGTTGGATATGTCTTTCTGGTGTGGTTGGATATGTCATTCTTGTGTGGTTGGATATGTCATTCTGGTTTGTTGGATATGTCATTCTGGTAATGTTGGATATGCCATTCTTGTGATGTTAGATTTGACATTCTGGTGTGGTTGGATATGTCATTCTGATGTAGTTGGATATGTTATTATGATGTGGTTGGATATGTCTTTCTGGTGTGGTTGGATATGTCATTCCGGTTATGTTGATATGTCATTCTGGTGTGGTTGTATATGTCATTCTTGTGTGGTTGGATATGTCATTCTGGTTTGTTGGATATGTCATTCTGGTAATGTTGGATATGCCATTCTTGTGTGGTTGGATATGTCATTCTGGTTTGCTTGGATATATCATTCTGGTGTGTTGGATATGTCATTCTAGTATGGTTGGATATGCCATTCTTGTGATGTTGGATATGTCATTCTGGTATGGTTGGATATGCCATTCTTGTGATGTTGGATAGGTCATCTGGTGTGGTTGAATATGTCATTTTGATCAGGTTGGATATGTCATTCTGGTATGGTTGGATATGCCATTCTTGTGATGTTAGATATGTCATTCTGATGTGGTACGATATGTCATTCTGATGTTGTTGGTTATGTAATAATGATGTGATTGGATATGTCATTCTTGAGAGGTTGGATATGTCATCTGATGTGATTGGATATGTCATTCTGGTGTGGTTGGATATGTCATTCTGGTGCGGTTGGTTATGTAATTATTGTGAGATGTTGGATATGTCATCTTATGTGGTTAGATATGTCATTCTGGTGTGGTTGGATATGTCATTCTGATCTTGTTGGATATGTCATTCTTGTGCGATTGGTTTTGTCATTCTGATGCGATTTGTTATGTCATTCTGGTGTTGTTTGAAATGTCATTCTAATGTATGTCATTCTGATGTGGTTTGATGTCATTCTGATGTGGTCACTAAATTTACATTACGTTGTGCTTCCCTTTCTTTCCGAAATTGGTCTATTGTTATTTTTGGCAGGGCAAATGTTTTTTATGACTGTTATTTTTCCTAAAATTGATAAATTATGTTTCTTCCATTTTGTAAGACATAAAAACATTTGGTTTATTTCAGTATTAAGATAGATTTCTACTCTTTTGGCTTTATTATTTGTGAATATAATTCCTAAAGTGGCTGCTTGATAAGATGTCCATGTGATGTTTTTCATTTTGCAATAATTTTAACTGTATTTTAGGGATCCTGCTCTTAATACTGTGGATTTATTTAGGTTCAATCTTAGGCGGGATGTTTTACTAAATTCGTCTATAGTTTAAATAAGAGTATTGAAAAAAATGTCTGACCCATCAGTAACGAATGTTGCGTCATCAGCAAATAGGCTTATTTAAAAAAAAATTATTAAGTTTTATACTTTATATATCTTTATTGTTACTAACAGCAAATTATAAAATTTATATCGATATAATAAATAAATATGGAGAGATATTTACGATCCATTACTGCTGTTTAAAAAAGAAAAAAGAAAAATAAGATGAAGTTAAAATTATCAAAGATTAGAAATAAAACTAGTGAATGAGCCACTAAATGAAGATATTGTAAAGCAAATAAAAAATAAAAAAGAAGAGCTTGAAGACATCACCCTTAAAAGCGCTCAAGGATAGTATATACGATCAAAAGCAAAATACTTTGATGGAATAGATAAAAATACTAAATACTTCTCAAATCTAGAAAAGAAAAATAGTAAAAAAAAACTTATATATATGGTTATTAATCAATGATCGTGAAATTACCAAATCAGATGAAATTTTAACAAAACAATTTTACAAAATATTATACACTAAGCAAACTTTAAAGGAACCAACCGTTAACTTTTTTCCTGAAAATAATATTGTTTTAAATGATTTTCAAAAGCTACCATGCGAAGGTATTTAATAGAAACAGAATGTGCAAACGCTTTATTTAGAATGCAAAATAATAAATGTCCTGGGTCAGATTGTTTAACAACAGATTTGTACAAGATCTTTTGGTCAGACATAAAAAGCTTTTATGTAAAATCTATCAAATATTCTTATAAGAAAGGTTACCTCACTCAAATGCTAAAGAAAGGCGTTATAAATTCAATTCAAAAAACAGATAAAGATTTAAATTCATTAAACAACTGGAGACCTATCTCACTTTTGAATACAGATTATAAAAAAGCTACAAAAGTAATTGCGAATAGAATAAAAAATGTACTACCAACTTTAATTGATAAAGCACAAACTGGTTTTATAAGAAACTGTTACATTGGTGAAAATATAAGCCTTATATATGATGTACTAGATTATGTAAATGAAAACTACCACCCTAGTCTATTATTCTTTGCAGACTTTGAAAATGCCCTCTCTCTCTCCATATTGACGTACACCACGTCCTATTAAAAAGAAAATCAGACATGTAACCATTTTTAAAAACACAGCCCCGCATGTCGTTGTAAAAAAACATAAATTAATCAAACATTTTATATTATATATTTATTTATGTGTGGAGCCAAATAATTATTTGTGAGCAACCAAGACATACATGTACAGACCAGACTACGGCGAGCGCCTCTAGCTACAATGCAAACCATAGACACAATATCAAGGCAACTACCAAAATATATATTTATACACGGTAAACATAAGCAGCGTATGAAGCTTTTCAACCGAAAATAATCCTTTCAGTTTTGAATATTCAACCGCCCGGCAACAGTCTCCGTGATGATTGATATACGACATTGTGTATCATTATCATTCGTCTCTCACCGCTGATTCAAGTGGGAACGTTATCAGTTACTTACGGAGACGTGATGTGCTCGAGTACTGGTTAATCCCAGGAAACAGTGGTTAGGTTAACTGATCGTCTGTTAGCCCTCGATGGCATACAAATGACGCTAAATATTCAATCAATGAATATTCAAATACGTGATATGACGTTATGGCTTCTTTAATACAAGGAACTACTTCCTTGTTTGATATATTAGTTTAATAATTTTTTATTGCATCTATTATATACACTTACTTGAATAATAACAATACAATTATATTTATATACAGTGCAAATGGGTTGGGCTACAAGTTTTAACAATATTAGCAACAGTCCTCTCCGAATAGAAAATCACATGTTATTGTACACATTTTCCGATACATTACATGTAATCACATAAATTCTTTTATCGAAGACATTTTGCAAAAGAAATGAAATATATATAAGTAACAAATGGCCAATCACGTTTATCGCCAATATTCTTTCGATCTTAGCAGTAAAACTGCATATCTGTATGAAATATCATATAGTCTTCAATAACTTATATTGTATTTTGTCTCTGTAGTGTAAAATTCTTTTATTTTGTAGACCAAGTCAAGGCATTTCTGAGCTTCTTCTATAATACTTAGTCGCGATATTTTAAAGTTACTCGTTGGCCAGTCTCTGGTTATGCTAAAACATTGACGAATAAAACGGAAAATGTCGACCTGTGTATAGTCTGGTACCCTGCCCAACTACATAACGAAATAGAGTGTAACGGAATGAAGTTTGGCAGGGTATCAGACTAACCTGTCTCATAAATAAGATAAATTACAAGCACGGTATCAACCATCGTCTTCGAACGGGATCTTCTTCGTTGTAATGTCTCTGAACCATGCAGTTAAGTCATTGACACACCATTGCTATCAATAAGTCTTAGTATACTGTTTTTTTTATATTATTTTGATGGCAATGCAAACAGAATAACGATATTCTGATAAAAGTACTTTATCAGTACTGATAATTGTACTTTAGACAGAGATATACATGCAATCACAATGCAATAAAAAAACACAAACAAACCAATTAGAATGTTGTTATTTTATTTGAATTGCCATAAATATAATAAAAAATCAGTATAATAGGCATAGCAGTGACCTATCCACATGTTAATTATTAAGTCACGGTTCATATCTTCTAAAATTCCTTGATCATATAGTATGATAATATAGATTTTTTTTTATAGCCAGCGTTTGTCTCATTTAATCGCCGTAATAGGGGTGAGACTAGAGGACGAACAAATAAAAAAATATAAATCGTTCGAAAACGTGCTTTGATATGCACTAAGTCATTGTATGAGTGTGTCAGTGACTTAATTACATGTTTATATGTCTCTTATATGTTATAGAAATTAAATTATAAGATTCTGAGTTTTTCATTTGTTTTTACACAGATATTGTATAATGAGAAAAAAAATGGGTATATGGTTTGCGTTTCTATAATTATATGTAACTCTGCGTATGTTATGCTGCCATGTGTTGCAGAGCTGGTTTAAATTAACACGCACTGCAGTTAACGTCCTCGGGACAAAGGGAGTAAATAAAACAGCAGGCGACCCCTGCTGGGTTCGCGAATATTCGAGTAGGTTCTCGCAGAGATCAGCTTCCCGGTATGCCCATATATAGCAAACCCCTGCTGAGACAGAGCGTGAGGCGATAAGAGTTACTTCCCCTTTCATTATTAAAACAACTCGATAGCGAGTGTTTTGTAAGCTTAAACAGGACAATAAAGTTGGAAATTAAACAATTTGGAAATATGGTGGTATGTGTAATTCATTAAGTTCTGAAATGTGGTTTGATTTTACAGTTTTAAATTAAATTTATCGGTTATAGTGGCAGTCGCTAATTTGTCCGCTCTCCAATGATAGGAGATTTAAAAGAGTGTCAACTTCCGGCTGTCAAAAGCGTGTCTCAGTGTTAAGGAAAAGGTGTTATTAAACCGGTATTAAAGCCTGGAAAGAGAAGGTAGTTTGTATTTTTCATGAATCTAACAATTTTACAAAATGTTTATCTAGGGAGTATTTTCCAGCGTTTGTCTGATGGAGTGATTATTCCGCACAGGTGTGTGAGGAACTGCTTGTATTGGTGGTTTTAAGATAATGTAACATGCAAGAAGACTAGAGGTTGTATAGTTAAAAGATAGACATAAGAATTAACTGTGTCGGCTACTTTTTTTTGACTCTTCAAGCTTGACCTCTCCGGTTACAGTGGCCACGGCAGGCACAGCAATGTGAATCACTAGAGACTCGGGGGGTTGTCAATAGAAGCCGTGGGCGGAGTTCCCCCCAGCTTTTCTTACTTGAACACCCATCTAGATTCTGCTGAGTTTCTTCCATTTTTTACAAAAGACCTCCAGATCCCCCTTCTATTTTTTCCTTTCATCCTCCTACTTCAAAACTTAATGAAAGCCCTGAGACTAATCATTGCTGGTCCCCTACAGACTATAATAAAAGTAGCGACAGCCCTTGCAATGATGTTAATGTTGCCGCAGTGATTCATTTTGATGTGCGTCCCTCATCCTAGATGCACACTTTTCTCTGAGGACGCATGGTTAAAAAATATGTGCATTCTGCCGGACATATTGTTTTTGAGGGCGCAAAGTTTATAACTATACGAATATGAATCATGGTTGGCGTTGGGCGTCGTCATTGATGGTAAAAGTGGAGAAAAGAAATTTCGGGGTTTTCCATTATTTTCATACTCCGTGGACTGGTTTATTCACTGACTATATTTCTTTATCCATCAACTAGTTTTATGTACATAAACGTGTGACAGTCTGTGAAAAATCGATACACCGTCCAACTGTCAACAGTGTGCAAACAGAGATTGCTCTCAGTGAAATGTGAAAATTTGTTCAAGACAGTGTATATGCAAATACCAGTCAAACTTTCAGACTGATAGGCTATTGTTTATTAAAATGAATAAAAATGGTCCTGATTTTGTTGTTCAAATTTTAATGACTGACTTGGGACCCATTGAAATTCACCTTGGACTCTTTGTTATAATATATATATGTGAGTCCCAGGGACTATTAACTCCAATTTACAAAATGAATCCCTGAGAGGGCATCATTTTTATGCCATCAAAGGCTAACAGGCAATCGTGTGCCAAACGACTATTTCTAGAATCTTGGAAGGTTAACTATTCCTCAAACACACACATTACCTCAAGTAAATCATATCTTTCCCACTAGAAATAGATGAACGACAGTGGGTCACAATTTCGTAAATATCAATCATCACAAAGACTGACACATGATGGGTTTAACTATTTCAAACTCACAATTTTTTGGATTATTAATCGGACGCACCATCGACTGAGCCAACTGCGCCTGTCATAATTACCTGTATTAAGATCATTTTGTACACGATGACTTGGAATGAATTACATCAGTCTACAAGTTGCAAACAAATATAGATGATATACATCTTACATTGACTTATGTGACAGGTGGTGCTAGGTTCATTTAGCAAATACTTACTAGTGCCTTACTGTAAAAAGTTAATTAGGTTATGCTTAACCCTTTATACCATAGATGCACGTTTTTCCGCACCTATCACAAGGCCTTTGAAAACACTGCACTGTTTTTCCACTCTGTCAGTTACTATAAACATAATTAGAGGTGTCCAAAGGCGCCTATATTAGAGGTGTCCAAAGGCGTCTATATAAGAGGTGTCCAAAAGTGTCTATAAATATTATGAAGTAAAGGGATAACACAACAAAGCACGGCTCCACCCAGTAATTGTTCAAATAGGCTTATGATACAGTTCTCATGATACATATTATGATACTTTTGTATGTATTCTATATCTACAACAGTCATCAGGGCTCGAATTTAAGCACTCGCCACTCGCAAAATGCGAGCTGTATTTTGAAAATGCAAGTTGAAATTACTTAAGCTGGCTTTTTTTTGCGAGTGGATTTCAAGTTGAGAAAATTACTTATTTTATTCATTTTATTGATTTTTGAAAATAAACAAGTATCATCCTGGTAAAAATAACGAGTTCTTGTCAATTTTACCAAATTTCTTTTGCTTCTCGCGCCAAATTACCCCCTAGCAGCACGATTGTCAATGACATGTATTAAATATTTATATATGTGTAGACTGCGTCCAATTGTTTTTGATTTCAAGTTCATTCTGCAAAAAGGAAGTAAAGTTAAAACCCGTCAACAACATAATGAGTAGACTGTGTCTAGTTTGATCGATTGCGCACTCACTCTGTAAAATAAAAGTAAAGGTGAAACCCGTCAAATTTATTGTTTACATATTTTGTCAGCTGTTAAAGTGGCACTTTTTCTCCATTAACCCGACGAATGGAAGTTAGTCCCAACAAGAAAAAAGTGAAATAATCCTTCCGTTAATAATGTAATGAAATGGGAGCGACAGCTCAATATCACACAGGGCTATAAACTTGACAATGACAAAATGGTGTGTCAATTGTAGAAAACACCGCGATCGACAGATCATCCATAATAATTAAACTATATTACTATGATATCACAACATTTACACATGTTAAACAATCGTCCTTGGCTATATCTAGATCTTATTTTAAAACGAAAGGCCATTGGCTATATTAATTCTATAAATAGAAATGTGTGTATGTCACAATCTCAGCCTCTCTGTACACTTGTTATTGCTGAATCCATGATTCATATTTTGGTTAAGTTAAAAGTGTTTATTTATGATATATCATTGTATGCATTTATTTATGGTAGTATAATAAATAACAAGGACAATTTTATTTTTTTAAATATTTTGTTTTGTAAAGTACTGCTTTGAATTGTACCTTACATATATAATAACCTATATACCATTGTCTATAAATAAAAAAAGCTAATAATGCATATTAAATAACACGCAGGCTTTGAAACAATTAATTTTGGGTTTATTTAGACATTTAGGACTACAAGTTTCTGCGAAAATTGGTTTGGCTAGTTGGTTTCAAATTTGGCCAGTTGAAATTTTAGGCACTGGCCAAAATTGCCAGTGCACAAAAAAGTTAAATTCTAGCCCTGGTCATGCTCTCATTATTTTACGTTCAAGCAGCGGTTAAAAATAGTGAAAGTCCGCGGTTCAGGACCTTTGTTTTTTGCTATCAGACCCAGTCTACTTTCTGGTCAACCTTTCAAAAATTAAAAGAAAAATGAAGTAATTTATTTATAACGATATATGCATGTTGTGGTTGAAAATCAAGTGTAATTTTATGAATGCCTAATAGGTTATTCTTATTTTTCCAACTTTACATTGATTTTGAAACAATTTTTTTTAACTTATTCATAAGTGAAGTCTTCTTGTGTAGAATAAAATATATACATATATGCAGATAAAGTGTCTTGCTTAAAAACATCATGTGTGACTGTGTTGAGGGATTTAACCTATGACCCTCCACTTCTGTTTCCAATACTCTACTAGTCCATGTCCCGTATAGGTCACATTAATGTCCATTGTAGCAATTAAGAAGTAATCATGGGAAAGAAAGGCTTTAATTTGTTCTCTAATTCTTGAAAACATAACGCCAGGAATCTCTTGAATTTTATTGTCTTGAGAAACTATAATAATTTGTATTTGTTTCATTTTGAAAGCATCGGAGAAAAGTCATCCTTGGTTGAGTGGTCTAAGGCATCTTCAAGATCACTCACCTCTCACAGCTCATAGGTTCCAGTCCCGCTTTCCCTCTCCAAAGTCTTCATGTGAAAATGGTTTGAAAGTTAGGTCATAATAAATTAATTGCTAGATTATCATCCCTGCCCGCCCCCTAATTTTCATGCGGCCTTGACTATTTATTTTCATAAAAAAAACATGAAAATTTTAAAAAATGAAATTCTCCCACCATCCCCGTTTTTAAGACGAATTTGGTTAATAATCTAGCAATTAATTTATAATGGCCTTACCTAGGGTCCAAGGTCGGCGGATTGTCTCAGATTCATTAGAACTATGATCTTCCTTCACCAATAAAACCGGATACATGCTAAAATCATTAAATAACCTGAAATTATGTGTTGAAAAGGGCAGTAATTAAACCTCAATATAAAAAAGAGAAGAAAGCATCAAAACTGACTTGCTTGTTATTGTTAATTTCTAGATGGGAACTTTAAAGGAAGAAGGAAATGAGAAATTCAAGACTGGTGATTATGAAGCAGCTCTCTCACTTTACACACAAGCTCTGGAGGTTGCCGATATGAAGGACACTGACCGTGCTGTCATCTACAAGAATCGCTGCATGTGTCATCTGAAACTTGAAGAGTATGATGCCGCCGTCAAAGATGCTTCTGATTGTGAGTTGTTATATTTTATTTTTGTCATAAGGAAAACATTAAGCAAATGTTTACTTAGATAATTATATTCTAAGTAAAAATAACACAAATGGAAGAAACTTTAAATTAGAAAAATTAACATCCTTAAAGGGTTTAAAGTGAGTTGTTGCTGTTTTCCAAAAAACATACTATATGATTGTGCTGGACCAGAAATTATGATATTATATGACTTGGATTGATCTATTTTGGAAAACTCAGGTAAAGAGTAGAAAGGCTGTTTAGCATCATAATAATTAAAGCGGAGAGGAAGCGCAGTGGATAGAGTCTTACACTAGAGATTCAGGTTCAATCCTCAGGTCTGCACTGACTTCTCAAAAACAACACTCAGTACTGGTTCGAGAGCAGTTGATATAAGCTCTGAGCTGATTTAGCAATCCAACTAAAATAAATTTGTTCACAGTTGAAACTCAATATCTCGATATCGCTTTCATGCGTCGATATTCTGGTAGTGTCAATATTTTTTGCCATCTCCAACTTTTCTCTTTTTTGTGTGTGTAAATAAATTCCTTTTTATTTGATATTGTCTGTGTCGATATTTCGGATATCTTGATCCAGTTTTAGTTCCCGATTGATTATTTCACACCTTTAATTGAATGTTTGTCTCAATATAATTATTGTTGACGTAATATTGTACGTTTTACCACGTCATGGGAAAATCTACGCATGCCAATTTTCACAGTTTGTTTAAGAAGCAACATTAATTACCGGTCAGCGGCAAAGGTGTCTGACCAGTATTAATGGCTGACAGAATGTTGCAAACATCATTTCATTGAATTGGGTGATTGCATGTAAATTGTTTAAAAATCAATTGATTCAATCAATCAGCCTCAACATACTTTCACATTGCATAGAAATTCAAAGAAGGACCGGGATATGAGCATTTATCATGACAGTGTAATTCTACTGCACAGACTAAAACTAGAAAGTACAATTGACATGCGACAATTATCAGGTGATGAAAATACATATTGATCTTGAGACAAAATATATGTTGATATTTGGATATCTCTAGTTTTTTGCAGTCACTCCAATATCGAGATAATGAGTTTTGCATGTATACACTAAGGAATAAAGAGAAATTTTACTTTTTTTCAGCCTTAGACATCCTGCAGAATGACCCTAAAGCATTGTACCGACGTTGTGTTGCGTATGAGCACCTGGGAAAATTGGAGGACGCTTACAAAGATGCTGCAATGTTGGTGAAAATAGATCCAAAAAACAGTTCCATCAAGCCAATTATCAATAGGATCACACCTATTATAAGAGAGAGAGTAAGTGGTGTTTGTCCTCACACTTTGAAATTGGGAGTCATTTGTCCCCCATATATTTATATATAGGCAAATTAGAAAACTTTATGGGATATTTGATTAAAGAGTGAAAAAATTGCAAAATTTGATTGAAGGACATGGAAAACTCTGGTAAGATTTTATAATCGGATTTACAACTACACATGGTGCCAAATACGAGAAAATTTCCAAATTTGCTATATTTTTACCACCCACCCCCCTTCTCCTTTAAAGAATGGCGCAGGAGTATTAAGTGATATATTTTTCACTGTCTGTGTAAAATTTATTGTCAAATTGGTTTCTGTTGAATAAATTTTGAAAAGGTCTATGTACTCTATGTATTTAATTAATATTTTGCATGTAGCTGTATAAATATTTTCTACCAATTTTCACTATTATAAAACTCAATTGATATACATGTTTAGCGGGGGCATCCATGTCCTATGACTTTATTTCTAGTTACAATCTTGTAATTTTGTTTTGTATAATGTCATGTGATTCCTGGTGAGAATGGAATCACCATCTTGATCTTTATAGACTGGCTGAGGAATTATCCAAATGGGTTTTATGTCAATTATATCATTCTTTGTCATTTTCATCAATGTAGTTAAGTTATAAACGCCTGTGTGATCCCATGATGCCGAATGAGTGATGGTGAGAATAGAACCACTAAGCTCATGCATGTCATAAGAGGTGAACCTTTGAGTATTTAATGAAACTCTGCAGATAAATTACTGTTTAACTTTTGGAAAGAGAATTTCCATGTATACACAAAGCTTCTAATTTTATTTACAAAACAGCATTTATGATGTTAATGGCTTGTTGTGGAAATATATTGACTACTTTGCACTCCATGTTTATTCTCTTTTTGTTTTGGGACAGTTTTAATAATTTTTTTTACCCTCAGATAATCTCTTGAAAAACACTTCACAGTGTTTATTAAAGTTGCTTAGTCGGGCATTGGTATAATTTCTCTGTAATTCTTGTATATTTTAGGCAAAGAAACAAAGCAGTACTCAAGAAAAAGTTTCTCAAATGTTTAATCTTGTCTTTGATTCAACTGCAGAAAAAGCGAAAAGAGTTCAGGTAAGTCTCCATTGTCGTACTTTCAAGTAAACATGTTTACATGTACGGTGACTCAAGTTCAAACAATTCTAAATAATGATATAGTACCTACTACTACTTGAAAAATACATACTTTTAAGGGTTTTTTTAATTGATATATATGCAAGATAAAAAAATTCCAAAGAGATTAAAAATTGCAGTATAGTATTTTTTAATTTTATTGTGTGGGCCAAATGCAATTTTTTGGTGACTGACTGGATGTTTGTTTTATCTCAGAGTGTATATTAACACAATCAAAGTTTGCCAACTTTCTCTTTTGAAGTTAACATGAGAGAACCATGCCAAAAAGTTTGCCAACTTTCTCTTTTGAAGTTAACATGAGAGAACCATGCCAAAATCTTTGCCAACTTTCTCTTTTGAATTTAACATGAGAGAACCATGCCAAAACAATTTATTTCTTTAGCAGGCTTAATTTTAGTTATATCTGCAAGTCATTGACCATTTCCTCACCTATGATATTCAAACTTAAATATCATAAACTCATAGTTGAAAAACTATGTCCAATCATCACAGAGACTGTGGCTGGGTAAGGATTCGAACCCACAACCCCTGGACTGACTGGCAGACATGTAATCGACAGAAAGAACCGTGCAAAAATATGTTTCTTTAGAAGGCTCAATTTTTACCATCTATGCAATCATTGACCACATTATCACATTCAAACATAAATGTAGGAGACTCGTAGCTGTAGAGCAAAGTTCATGTCCAATCGTCACTGAAACTGTTGCCATGCAGGGGATCAAACCCATGACCTCTGGATTGATTGTCAGACCTAGCCGCACTTGACCCATTAAGTTGATTTATTGAAGATAAAAAAGGAAGTGAATGATATTACTGCAAAGCTGGTGTAATTGTGTTAATCTTTCTATTTGTAGGCAGCCAACAACCTGATAGTCTTGGCGAGGGAAAGTGGTGGACCAGAGGTTATTCTAAAACAAAACGGTATGACAAAGCTTAGGGACATATTGTTTAAGGAGAAAGACGTTGAAATCCTACATGCTTGTGTACGAGTTCTGGCATGTCTTACAGCCAATAACAAACAGAGGGTAAGTACATGTACAGGTGTGTAGTACAGGTGTGTAGTATTAGTACAGGTGTGTAGTATGGGTGTTAGTACAGGTGTGTAGTATTAGTACAGGTGTTTAGTATTGGTGTTAGTTCAGGTGTGTAGTATTAGTACAGGTGTGTAGTATGGGTGTTAGTACAGGTGTTAGTAAAGGTGTGGAGTTCAGGTGTTAGTGCAGGTGTGTAGTAGAGGTGAGGCTATCCTTAAAAAAATTTTGTTTGCTGTGCTCCGACCCAGTATTTTTCATGTGGGAATGTAGGTAACTATTTTTTTTTAATGGACAGAAATCATGAAAAAGGTTAAACACTTTGAAAGGCAATAATTAAAGTTTGGGTAGCTGCAATTTTGAGTGAGCAGGTAGGAGCATGGCAAACTAGTTTTTTGTTAAGGACGACCTGAGTATGATGAATATATTTTCAGAAAATGTATCACTTTCTACATGATTTGAGCTCCTGACTGACTGAAAGAACAGCCCAAACATGTATCAGTCTTTTTTTATATCATCTTGGCCAATAGTTTCAGGTCAATAGTTATTCTATTGAAAGAGTAATTTTAGTTTATACTTACTTATTTTAGTTTGAATGCTACAAAGGCTCCGATACATGCATACAAATCGCTAGTGAGTCCGTTTCCTGGGTAGAACCAGTACAGAATGTTATTTTCGAGAACTTATTACGCCAAACGTATTATAGAACCAATGTCCTCTGACCTGAGCTGTCAACTCCTTACCCTATCAACTGCACAACTTTTCTGCCTTAACAGGTTCAATCAATTGACCTAAATGTAAGGGAGCACAGTTAAACCTGTCTTAAGCAGTCACTCAAGGGAAAGAACAGACCCCTTAAGGCAGGTGGCTGCTTAATACAGGTTGTTGACAACTAAAATTATAAAAATGGATAGAAGTGACCACTAGCACAGGTTTGACTCTATTGACAACATTTCATTATAAAAATGGTAAAAACATGTAGAATATGTGGCTGTTTAAGACAAGTGATTGCCTGATAGAAGTGACCACTAAAACAGGTTTGACTGTAGTTGAATAATACTTGTATTGACAACCTTTCGTTACAGAGCATGATGGTCTATGAGGAAGTGGGCGTGGTCAGGCTGGGTCAGCTGATGGCGATGCCTGTTGAGGGGCTATCTACATCAATAGCGTTCGTGCTGCAGAACATGACGACAAGTATTACAGATTTACAGACGTACAAGGATCTACGAGAGAAATATGATGAGAAGAGACGTCATCACGAACCCGCTATCCCACCCAAGTTTCAGTTAGGTATGTTGCTGTGAAATATCTGCAGCCTTATTTGGGCAAATAGCCATTATAGATTAATTGCTAGATTATCATCCAAATTTTTCTTAAAACGGGGAGGGCGGGAGGATTTTTATTTTTATTTTTAAAACTTTTCATGGTTTTTTTTTATTTTTTTTTAATAATTTTTTTTTTAATGAAAATGAAAAGGGTCAGGCAGCATGAAAATTAGGGGGTGGGCATGGATGACAATTTAGCAATTAATTTATTATGGCCTTACCTGCCAAAAATACATGAGATTCAACTAATCTTTCCATTGCAGTAGCATAATAGAATGTGTTCGTAATCTTGGAGTTTGTTTCACTAACTTTCAAGTTTTCGAAATATTGTATGCGTTAGATTTGAGGTTAGATTAAGCATGTCACAAATGTTTTCGTAAGAACTATGTAAACAGAAGACAAGAATATTTTAGGAAAATATTCAAGAATTTAGTTCAAACCTTTCGTTGCACTTTTGACTGTCAACCCATTGCATCTCATTCTAATTCTTCTCTTACCGGCTGATTTAAGCAGGAAAACAAAAGTAACTTACGGAGATGGATGTGCTGTTATACTGGTTTACCTTACATGACTCGGGGAAGTGTGGGTTTGTTAGATGATTGTCTGTGCAGCCCAGGTTAGGAAATCCCTTTTCAATGTTTTATTTTAGCATGCTTCAATATTTATCATTTTGGTTATATGGGGTCAGTGAGTCAGGATATACTGGGAAAAAATATTTATGGCCAATTTTAATTTTTTTTTAAAAATTCTGTTAAATTCCATTTGAAAGGTGACCACTTACTGTAGTTGGATCTCCTGAACGTTGAACCAACAAAATCAATCAAGTTTTAAATAAAGACTTCCATTCCATTCCAATCAATTCAAATCCTCAACTCTTTGCTCCATAAGCATTTTTTTTGACTATTCCAAATTGAAAGCATTAATTCACCACGTATCAGCAATGGGTGAATTATGTTTATATTAACTGACGGAGTGGAAAACTGCAGAAAGTGTTCAGATTGCTCGTTACTATTCTTGCACTGTTTTCAAAGGCCTTCTGTGATTGGTGCAGGAAAACGTGTATCTATGGAGTAAAGGGTTTAATAATTTTTGTTGCAGACGAGCTACAGCAGAAGATTGTGACTGAGGTGATGGGGGGTCTTATCAAGATGTTGCAGCACATCAAGGTGTCTGCGTGTGGGCGAGATGCAGCCATGGAACTCATGATCAAGATGGTCACGCGGAAGACTGGTGTTCACTGGACCAAGCAGTTCCTTGAAACCGAGGGTTTGTTAATCTTTTTTTTCTATTTGTAAGACAGTACTTTGTCACAGTATTATGTCTGTCACCACCAAGGTTTTAATTAAAAAATTGTTTGTTTGCCGCTTCTGGCCGATCCGAAACAATTCCGCCGGTGTTTTTTTTGTTTTTTTAAATAAGTTTTTCCTTTGGTGTTCATTTCAAAATATTCTCAGTCATTAATGTCTTTGAAAAGATTCTCTGATTGATTAAAAAAAAAAAGAATTTACCTACCTACCTACCCGCCCCTTAATGGTATGAGTCAGAAGTGGCAAACAAGCAATCTATTAAGGGTGGCCCAAGTCCTAATTAACCTAAATTTTACATTGAGTGAAAAAAATTCAAGTCTTCCTGGGTACAACCAGTACTAGGCATATTTGGATGAAGTGTCTTCAATGAGGTCACAACGCGTGGTCGTCAAGATAATATTGAACCCATGATCGGACGGCACTCTACAACTAGACCACATGCATATTATTTTTACAGCAACAGTCCGATTGATTGCAGATAGCCCCATGGACAGTTACAGTCATCACATTGCTAAGTGGTACATGTAGATTATCAAACTCGGGATAAGAGATTAATGGGCTCAATCCTCCCTGACTGCTATGTGTGGTGCTCTTGAGCAAGACACTTTCTGCATAATTATGCTTAGTGCTGGTTCTGTCCAGGAAGACTTGGAGCGTGGTTTGTATAAGTTGTAATAACTTGTTTCACAATCGAAATTAAATAAATGTGTTTAAGCTAAAGGTTGTTTTGTTCAAGTATTGATCAATTGTTGCTGATTGCTGGAGCATATGTATACATAATTGTTGTTTTGTTCATGTATTGAAGGATTGTTGATGATTGCTGGAGACTGTATACATATAATTGTTGTTTTGTTCATGTATTGAAGGATTGTTGATGATTGCTGGAGCCTGTATACATATAATTGTTGTTTTGTTCATGTATTGAAGGATTGTTGATGATTGCTGGAGCCTGTATACATATAATTGTTGTTTTGTCCAGGTATTGAAGGATTGTTGATGATTGCTGGAGCCTGTATACATATAATTGTTGTTTTGTTCATGTATTGAAGGATTGTTGATGATTGCTGGAGCCTGTATACATATAATTGTTGTTTTGTTCATGTATTGAAGGATTGTTGATGATTGCTGGAGCCTGTATACATATAATTGTTGTTTTGTCCAGGTATTGAAGGATTGTTGATGATTGCTGGAGCCTGTATACATATAATTGTTGTTTTGTCCAGGTATTTAAGGATTGTTGATGATTGCTGGAGCCTGTATACATATAATTGTTGATTTGTTCAGGTATTGAAGGATTGCTGATGATTGCTGGAGCACTGAAGCAACACGAGACACTGCCCGTGACAAACCTATCCAAGATGCATGCATCACTGATGTTAAACACGCTGTGGGAGGACCTGTCCGGAGACAAGGAGGTGGACAAGTTCAAGGATAAGACCAGCAGTTTTTTTAAGTAAGTTGTATGGTATTGCCATAATAAATTAATTGCTAGATTATTATCCCTGCCCTCCCCTTAATTTTCATGCCGCCTCGACCCTTTTTATTTTCATAAAAAAAATGTTGTTTTTTTTTCTGTTAAAAACCTTCAAAAGTTTTAAGACTGAAAATAAAAAAAATAAAATCCTCATGCCTCACGTCCTCCTTGTTTTTAAGAAAAATTTGGATGAGAATCTAGCAATTAATTATAGTGGCCTATTCATTGTTGGTAAAAAATTATGTTAATATGATCTGTTGTAGTAAGATTACTATAGAAGACCAAATCTATATTGGTTTTCTGTATACTATATAGATTTATATGGTGTAATTAGTTTGATTTGTTGGGGTCACCCAATTATTTTTTGTACGCCATATTGATTCCTCTTTGGTTTATTGAGGTGACCTTCACCTATTTTACTCTTGTACACCATAACTGTGTTAATGACATATATTTAATATTCTTTATATTCTTTCTAATAAAAAGGTTTCTACAGGGCTAGAATTTAAAATTTCAACTGGCCAAATTTGAAACCAACTAGCCAAACCAATTTTCGCAGAAACTTGTAGTCCTAAATGTCTAAATAAACCCAAAATTAATTGTTTCAAAGCCTGCGTGTTATTTAATATGCATTATTAGCTTTTTTTTATTGACAAACAATGGTATCAAGGTTATAATATATGTTACGGTACAATTCAAAGCAGTACTTTACAAAACAAAATTTTTAAAAAAATAAAATTGTCTCTGTTATTTTTTAAACTACCATAAATAAATGCATACAATGATATATCATATAAACACTTTTAACTAAACCAAAATATGAATCATGGATTTAACAATAGCAAGTGTACAGAGACTGAGATTGAGACATACACACATTTCTATTTATAGAATTAATATAGCCAATGGCCTTTTGTTTTAAAATAAGATCTAGATCTAGCCAAGGCCAATTGTTTAACATGTGTAAAAGTTCTGATATCATAGTAATATAGTTCGATTATTATGGATGATCTGTCGATCGCGATGGTTTCTACAATTGACACACCATTTTGTCATTGTCAAGTTTGACAGCTGACAAAATATGTAAACAATAAAGTTGACGGGTTTCAACTTTATTTTTATTTTATAGAGTGAGTGTGCGATCAATCAAACTAGACGCAGTCTACTTATTATATTGTTGACAGGTTTTAACTTAACTTCCTTTTTGCAGAATGAACTCGAAATCAAAAACAATTGGACGCAGTCTACACATATATAAATATTTTATACATGTCATTGACAATCGTGCTGCTAGGGGGTAATTTGGTAAAATTGACAAGAACTCGTTGTTTTTACCAGGATTATATTTGTTTATTTTCAAAAAGCAATAAAATGAATACAATCAGTAATTTTCTCAACTTGAAATCCACTCGCAAAAAAATGCCAGCTTAAGTAATTTCAACTCGCATTTTCAAAATACAGCTCGCATTTTGCGAGTGGCGAATGCTTAAATTCGAGCCCTGTTCTATATGTAAACATTTAAACATCTGGTATTGAAAATTTAGAGCTGATGCTATGCAAAAGTGGCACATATGCTGAAAGGGTATTGTTTTTGTTAAAATGGTATTACTGGTAAACTAGATGTAAATTATGTTCAAATTTATTTAATACATACATGTAATAGAGGAGAGAAGAATTGAACTTCTGGACATCATTTAGCTGTTTAAAAAACCTTGGTGGCTGTGCTCCTACCTATTCACTCTTAATTGCAGCTACCAAAACTTTTTTATTGCCTTCCAAAGCATTTTTGTATTTTTTTCATGATTTATGTCTATTTTTCTTTAAAACGACTACCGGTATGCAAAATCAAATTCTGGCAAAAATCAAATTAGCTTCATACCTACCCACATGAAAAATACTGGGTCGGCACACAGCAAACAAATATTTTTTTAAGGATGGCCTTATAAATATAATACACGTTTCTATGTTGCTTATTTTCACAGGGAACTGTTTTCTAATGAAGATATGGAGTCAAAAGTGGAAGCAGTTAGAGCCATTTCTATGTTGCTGCAGGTAACTAGTTTCCTTTAGACAGTGAAGTAGGCACTATTTTTTATGGGGTTTACAAAATAAAAGATTAATATGACATCCCAGTTGGCCGAGAAGAACCCCAGGGTTACATTTCACAAAACAACTTGCGATAAAAATAGCTGGTAAACGTAAAGTATTTATCATTCATAAAATTTTAAATATTATTCCAAATGAACCCAACTTCAGGTTGAATAATTCAGAAAAAAAAATATTTTCTGAAAAAACACTATTAAATTCATTCTATGTAAAATATTATGAATAATTCTTACTTTACATTTACGACTGATCCGTAAGTTTTTTCGTGAAATGCAACACTGGTTTAGACAGATGACTCTGAGTATAACCGCCGCCCTTTGGCAAGTAACGGGTCAACTATTCTCACATCAAGTATTTTGGACTTAGCTGAGCTCGAATCCATGACCTCAATAGTGGTATGAGATGAGTATGAGTCTGCGCCTTAGACCACTGGGATAGGCTCTTAATGAGGCAATAATTGAGTTCTTGTTGTTGCATGGTGTGAAACATCACTTTCGGCAATCTTTCAGTCATATCGAGATGTTGCCTACTTGAAACACTATTCTGAGCACTGCCACACTGGAGTACCGTGCCGCAGACACATGGTATGATACCCCACCCAGTCACATTATACTGACACCTGGCTCCCAGTCACATTATACTGACACCTGGCTCCCAGTCACATTATACTGACACCTGGCTCCCAGTCACATTATACTGACACCTGGCTCCCAGTCACATTATACAGACACCTGGCTCCCAGTCACATTATACTGACACCTGGCTCCCACTCACATTATACTGACACCTGGCTCCCAAACTTACAACTATCCTCTAATTGCTAAGTGCAAATTGAGAAAGCTTCTCATACCATTTTTCAAGTATTTGGTTTGACCTTGCCTAGGATCGAACCCATGACCTTCCCCATGCGAGGTGGACGCTCTACCACTAGACTACCACTGCACTTAATTGAGTTTATATACCAAAGCAACAATTGTTACTCAATATATGGAAATAGCAACTTTTACAAATTTTCTTAATTGGAAGAATGATGGTCTGAAAAGAACAAACAGCAGTTTTGATAAACCATCACTGCATAACAATATCCTATGATCTACATAGTGCTGGTATGAACTTAAAATATCAAGTATGTGCTGGACATTTGATTTCTGTGTTGGCAAGGAGCACAACTTTAACTATTTCTGAATATTATGTTGTAGTTGTTGTATGGTGTTTAAAGTCTTTGGTATGACCCAGTCGGGGATCGATCCCACGATCTTCTGTGTGCGAGGTGGACACTCTACCACAGACCACCGTTGCGGTGCCTCAGTATTATACATGCATGTTTATCTTCATGATGCAAGTATGTAGTAAAATTAAATTCTCCCCTCATGTACGCATGTACGCAGTCCCCTGATTTAATTCTATTTTATAAAGGGATATAAAGGGATGTAACTCTGAAGACATTTCATTTCATACATTTCGAACCATTTGTGGTCATTATGGTATGGATTGCATAATGTTTTTGTTTTTTTAATTTTTGCCTGATTTCGCCTGCATGATAGATGAAAATCTAAGAAATATTTGGGAAATTTTTTTTTTCAATTTCCCAAGAGGTACTGAGAATGTCCAATTCATAATGATCATAAAATTGTATTTTAACAAAATGTTTTGGGGAGTGTTCCCCTGTTTGTGGCAGTGATTCGTATATGTATGTATTTATTAATGATTTTATATTATACTTGTAGGGTCCGTTTGAAGTTGGCAACATGATTCTAGGGTTTGAAGGTGTCACTCCGCTTATGTTTGCCCTGGCACAGAGTGACCGTGCCATACACCAGGTATGTTAGCCATTTTCGATTGGTAGATTAATGATAGAAACAGTTTTAGTCCCCGCTGCTAATCGAAGAATGGTGATGAGCCATTAAGTACTACCCTTCTCTGTCTGTTCGTCGATTCATGCATCTGGTAAAGAATTGATTTCTTATCAATAACTGATGATAGGGGTCACCGTAATTAATAAATATATCTTGTATACAGTCAAACCTGTCTTAAGCAGCCAGTCAAGGGAAGAAGCAAAAGTGGCCATTTAGGACAGTTTGTTTAATGCAGGTTAATTTACTCATAAAGCAAATAACAGGAAATAACAAATGTGGCTGCTTAAGACGAGTTGATGCTTAAAGGGGAACGCAACCCTGTGTATAAAACAGGATAATATGAATAGCTATGAGTTCAGCTTTCTATTAATAGTATTATTATGCATAAATTCGAGTCCATAAAGATATATCAGCTCGTTTTGTAACGGTCATTTTCGCACATCGACTTTATGGTGGAGGTCGCCATATTGGATACCTGCGTGACGTCATAACTGCACTTCCGGTTTAAAACATAATTGATTTATACGCTACAGCAGATGTAGAAACGTGCAATTATAGTCACCGGCAAAAGTACTCGCAAGACTAATAAAATGGATTTTAGTAACGGAGAAGGACTTTTTGCCTACAACTTTGAACCAGAATTTTCAGAAGCAGAGTTAAATGAATTAGAAGACGAGAGAAATAGTGAGACGGCACAGTTGTTCACACACGTGAACGATTTTTGCAGCTGCAAAAACAGTGTAATGATGCTTTCGTCTGACGAAAATACGTGCTGCAGATGCAATTTCACACTATCGGAAATTCAGAAGATTTAGAATGTATCACAGAAATAATACAGAGATGTCACAGCAATGTCTTATGAAGTTTTCACCCAAAAAGATGATAACTGTTAAACAGTCACACCGATCATGAACCAGAGATCAAACCCGAAACCCATCAATCACAACTCTGACATCTTATCATGTAGCCTGACATTGATGATTGAATTTTTCAAAATAGTAAAATTACCCTTAGCTTGATAAAAAAAAGTAATTATTGCCGTCAGTGTTGATGTAGATCCAGACGAGCCTGCACATTCATGCTGTACTATCAGGGTTTATACTGTTTGCTACTCAGTCAATACATTATCAAAAAAAAACACTAATTAGACCAAGAATGGAATTAAGGGAAAATGTTTTGTTACATATATTTACCTGTCTAAGAGAGAATAAGAAATAATATTATATCTCTTTTCTTATCGTGTTTAGCTGGTGCGGCCATTGTTGCGTACTGAGAAATGGCTGATAAAATTTTGATTTCATATCCTTTTTAGTAAATTTAGATGAAGCATGAATGAGTTGGGTTTTTTATGTGTTGTTTTACATAACTGGCACTGTCTTTTGGTTTTTCAAATGGTGTTACTACCCAATTTGATATATGATGATTATCTATTCTACCAGTTCTCTGAACATATATGAATGTGTCTCCTTATAGGGAGTGTCATATGGAATATAATGTCTACAGGCATATTGCACAAAGTGTATGTTACTGTCCAGCTACTGGCACCCTGCTGAGCTTTCATAATTCACCAACACCACATTCACACCATGTGGTAATGAGAAATACCCTGCCACATTGTGCATATTGTACCCTAATAAGCGTGATCACCCCAGGTTTAATGACCCCAGGGTTTATGACAGGATGTTATATCACACAGTATTATGCCTTATTACTAATTTAAACATTTTCAGTTAATTAGGGTTTCAATATTAATGCAAACTTACAAGTAAAAAAATTAAGTTATATGATTTTATGAATATTTTTCATAAATTGTATACCAGAACACTGTTTTAACAGTAAAAAAAACTTTTCATGTATTAATGAATAAATAAAGGAACAAAGGTTTTACTTTATCTTTTTTCATTGCGAAGTTGAGGTAGTTCAAATGTCTATTCAAGAATAATGACCTAGTTGACTGTGAAAAAGCCATATATCAATAAACTAAATTGCCTATTGATTATAAAATTAATAAAATGAGTTTATGAACAATTAATGGTTGACTGAATATTTAGCATCATTTTTTGTCATCGAGGGTTTACTGTTCAGATGTTCAGTTAACCTAACCACTGTTTCCTGCAAAGGTTAACCAGTACTCGAGCACACCCAACAACCGCAAGTAACTGATAATTTTACCACTCGAATCAGCCGTGAGAGACAAATGATTTTAAGACACAATGTTGTATGTCAGTCATCACAGAGACTGTCGCCGGGTTGGGATTCGAACTCGAAACACCAGGATTGATAGTTAGACACGTAACTGACTGAGCTAATCGGGCCTGTCACAATTAATTGGCCTTAATTTGTATTTTAATAATAACTTTTAGATACCATGTCGTTTTCACACCTTATGTTTTGGCATTAACCTCTTGTTTTTATTGTTAATTGGATTATCACACCTGTTCAAACAGACTGCAATTATAATATTGTGAAAGTTTGCTATATCAATTTCGCAATATTTTGGAAGAGTATATAAAATTACAAATTAAATTTTGGAAATCAGCTGAGCTATATGTTATTAGCACATTTTTAAGAGCTTCCCACTGGATAATATACACTAAGTTTATATGTATGTCGCATATGGTCATCTTCGTACTGAAATCATTAGAAATTGTATCCTTGGGTAGTAGTACGCCAAGGCATTGGAACGCTTCATTCTACAATCTTAAGTCCTACCCCAAAGTATAAAGGTGTTTTGCGCGTGATGTCACCAGAAGCTTGACACTGAGGCAATGTGAAATCACATATTAGGAAAACTAAAAACAACGCTGCCCACAAAACATATCGCATTACTCCACTCACTTATTCCGCTGAAGAAAACAATATTTATGGTTAAGTCCTTCAATTCAGATAGTTTTCGCGTTTAATTGTCTTCCTTCGATGTTCACTAATGTACTGTTTATCTATCTATCAATTGTTTACGTGAATTAGTGTATATACAAAAGAGTATCAGTAGAGAGCAGTCACTAACGACACAATACAATTTGCGCGATAACTAGAACGGAAGTGCAGTTATGACGTCACCGAATACCTCCATCACAAAAGAGCTACAAAATGGCGGCGCCCATAGCATTTAGGAAACGCTTGAAATCATGATATTTAATGTCATTTTTCTCATTTGATAAATTTCGTACAATTAAAATTTGTTGATTTTTGTGTTATTTACATGTCTATTTAACGATAAATAGCCATTTATATTCTGACGTGCGGTACCCTTTAATAGAGGTGACGGCTTATACAGGTTTGACTATATATAATATAATCATAAAATACAGGGCAAGTTTGATATTTGTCAATGTGTGTTAAATTTTGCAGGAATTTTTTCCAGTAAAAAAATTAGTTTTGTATCAGAAACTAAGTCATTGATGTTGACACATTTCTAGATGATACACATTTGATAAACATGTAGCTTGAAGCTTGTAAAAAAAAGTGAAACAAAATTATGTATAATGAATTTTAACTCCTCAGTCACCACCATGTTATATCAATCTCAATTTTTTTTAATAAAGAAGTTTTTTGGTAAGAACTATTTTTATTTCCTATCTCTCATTATCTTAGAATTGACAACAAATGATTTTTGAGGCACAGATCTTCTGGCGTCTCTTTAGAATCATACTAGTCAATAAAATCATCTCATTTCATATGCACTGTCTAACTGCTTAAGAGAAAGTAGTTCTTGATTTTTTATGTATCTGTCGGATAAAGGTAACTTTTCAATGTGCAAAAAATAAAGTAATGACGTGTTTGAGTCTTTACTTTTGATATCTGATGTCTGCAAATGATTGCGACATGTATTTACTACGAAGGCTGAAATGTAGGAGTGTCCATACTAATTAGCATTTTGCTCAACAATGAAAATAGTCCCTTTTAGGAGTGTCATATAGACAATGAAAATAGTTCCTGAAGCAAATGTTATAATACCGGCTTTCATTATGTCGTCATCAATCATGTTTGCTTTAGAATTGATGTTAGATTCAGAAGTGTTAAACATTATTGCAGAAAAGTTCTGTAATATGCTGTATTAATAGACTTTATGTCATGTAGATTCAGATCAGTCCATTTAAAGGGATTATATGGGCAAGTTACGCATACACGCTGTTGATAAAGGGTGTCTGGAATTTTAATTGTAGTTTATTATGGAGACCATTTTACAAGTAAGCAAATCGATGCAATCATAAAAGGTTTTCTGAGTGTCTAATTTCAACAGATATTGGATAAAATCACCACTTAAAACTGTTTATTTTGTAAACATATCGTAGAATTTGTTTGAAGCAAAAAAAATACCGGAGGTCTCTTACCTTGAGAAACCTGATCTAAAAGTCTCTGCCTTAAAAAATCAGATCCTAAAAGTTGGCGCATAGGTTACTGCTGTCCTGTTTATTAGGGATGTTTTAAGACTTAATTATTAATGTCTACTTTTATGAATTTTATATTTATTTCGAAATACACAGATACCTAAAGAAAATATTCTTCATTACAGAATCAAACATTAAATCAACAAATTATCAATTGTATTAACTTTGAAATATGAAAAGTTGTCTATTAAAACAACTCTTTTTTTTATACCATATTTTTATGGCACTATTTATGCATCATTGGATTTCCATGAGTTTGAATCCCCATCCGACCACAATATTCGTGATGATTGATATATGACATTACGTCTTATTGTCACGTCTCTCACCGCTGATTTAAGTAGGACGTTATTGTTACTTGCTGAGATGGGTGTGTCACTAGATGGCATAGCAATGACTCTAAATATTCAAACAAACAAACAAATGGTGCCTCTCAGGACCTTGAGTCCTTTGATTTTTTTTTTACATTACAAACTTTTTAATTGACAACAGACTTTTTAATTGACAAAAAATGATATTTTTTAACATTACCAACTTTTTTATTGATAACAAATGATGTTTTTTTCTCTCTCTTACAAAATTAGCAAGTAGCTGTTGAGGCAATTGTTCACTCGGCATCGAAGAAGGACAAATGTACTGGAATGTTGGGAGATGCAGTCCCTGTACTGAAGACACTCTACCACGATGGTCTGGATGACAGTATCAAAGTTAGGGCACTTGTGGTAAGTTTGCAATAACTGAATTCATTGAAAACTTAATCTTTATTCCGTAGATACGCGTTTTCCCGCACCAATCACAGAAGGCCTTTGAAAACGGTGCAGGAAGAGTTCAGATTGCTCGTAACGAGCAATCTGAACACTTCCTGCACTGTTTTCCACTTTGTCAGTTAATATAAACATAATTCACCCATTGTTGATACGTAGTGAATTAATGCTTTTAATTTGGAAGAGTCCAAGAAAATGTTTATGGAGCAAACGGTTAAAACATCTGAAAACTTGGGAATATATATTTTTTGTGCTGCAACTTTTTTATGAGTCCTCTGTGACTAAGTGTTCTAAGATGCTGTTATTTTATGAATACTTACTTCTAATAGCTGAGGTCGTGGGTTCAAGCCCCCTATCGTCTATAAACTTTGTGAGAAAGTTTGCCATCTTACAGAAGAATGGTGTTTCTGTTTGTATTCATTCTGATGTCTCTCTCCACCAATATGCCATTTATAATCTGTCATGTGGCAAAAATGGACACTCAACGTAATTCAAAAAAGAAAAAAAAAAGTGAAAGTTATCAGTTACTATGTTGCTCATGCATTGCACTGTTCAAATACACTCTATTTGGTTTCTTCAGGGCTTGTGTAAACTTGGATCATTCGAGGGCTCAGATTCGAGTAACAGACCAATGGCAGATGGCTCCACTGTGACTCTGGCAAAATCTTGTAGAAAGTAAGTGATATAGTCATTTTTGTTTTATTCTGTTTCTCATTCAAGTTTTATTGTGTCAGCTTTGCAGCTCGATTCTCGTCACTTAGGCCATCCTTGAGAAAAAGTTTGTTTGCTGTGCTCTGACCCAGAATTTTTCATGTTGGTGTAGGTAGCTATTTTATTTTGCTTAATTTTGATTTTGCATTTTAAAGAAAATGGACAGAAATCATAATAAAAAAATTAAACGCATCGAAAGTCAATAAAAATGTTTGCAAACACGGCAAACAATATATTTTTTAAGGATGGCCTTACATCCCTGTCACGTTTTGTGTGAGGTTAGGTGGAAGCAGGATTTTATGAATATGTTTTTGTTAACAGTAAATACATTGCACAGCTTCTCTGGTTTCTTAAACTCTTCCAGTTGTAGAACTATGGCACCTGTCATGTAAACTGTTTTAGATTTCTGTCAAATCCCAAAGTTGATGTGAATATAAACTATATGTAGTTTAGATTTCTGTCAAATCCCAAAGTTGATGTGAATATAAACTATATGTAGTTTAGATTTCTGTCAAATCCTTAAGTTGATGTGAACATAAATTATATGTAGTATAGATTTCTTTCAAATCCCTAAGTTGATGATTATAAATTAAATTATTTTAGATTTTTGTCAAATGCTAAAACTAATATAAATAAAAATATTTTGGATTTCTGACAAATCCTAAAGATGATGTTAATAAAAAAACTCTTTTAGATTTCTGTTCAATCCTCCAGGTGATAAAAATGTAAACTACATGTATTTCAGATTTCTGTCAAATCATAAAGATGATAATTATAAAATAAACTATTTCAGATTCCTGTCAAATCCTAAAGGTGATATTGACATGAAACAATGGGGAACAGAAGGGCTTGCCTATCTGACACTGGATGCTGATGTGAAGGAGGAATTAGTGAATGACCCTCAAGCTTTACAGTCCGTCATAGAAGCAGCAGTGGTAGGTTATAAACTCGACTTCCTGAATTTCCAAAATACTTTTAAACATACATGTAATTTGTATGGCCATTTTATTTCATTTCAATTTTAATAACTTTTCTCTCCAGATTATTTCTGATTTTTTTTTCAAATATGTGCACAATGCTTTTATGAAATTAAAATACCCAGTTTGTTTGTAGACCCTGAATATTTTGTTTCTATTTTGGAAAGGTCATAACTCTTTGAACAATTGAATGGCATCACATAACATACATTTTTTTTTAACTAGGTCAACACCACTAGTTTTATAAAATGTCTTAAATAATGAAGTCTTATATTGTTATACTTTGAGATTAGTATCGTCATATATATAGAGAGAGAAAGAAAGAAAAGCAACTACTTGAGATGTTATGAAAGCTTGCGCAGTCATGCAAAGTCTCAAGAAATCTTTATTTTAAATATCTAACTTCCATTCATCTTTATAGAAATACAAATAAAAATTGTTTCTTTGTACAATGGAATTCTCAACAAAACAAAACCATTACTAGCAAATTATGTTTAAAAGTGTTGAAGTATTTATGATTACAAAATTTGTATATTGCAACTATTAAAAATCAAGGAAAATACTTGAAATTTTACTAAAAACTGCAATATTTTAAATTCCAGATCATTTTGCATGATTTGTATCTAAGGCTACATTTTATGTAAATGAAATCAGTTGCCTGTGAATTTTGAATGATCAGTTTGCAAAATTATTTATTCTTCGCATACTTTCTTATCAACATTTAGTAGAGATGCAAGTTTTCTATCCTTCTGTATAAGTCACTTTAAACACGTATGCAATTTAATTGATGCAAATTTTTATCGTTTTATAGGACCCAAGTCCAAGTTTCATGTATGCTGCGGCCACCTTATTTGTGAACCTGACCAACAGTGTGGACAAGCAGGAAATGGTGCCAGAGATGGTGGAACTGGCCAAGTACGCCAAGCAGCATGTACCTGAGGAACACCCTAAGGTGAGAATGGCTGAAAGGGATTGTAAGATTTCTGATGAATTTGGGAAAGTTCAGCTAGAACTAGTTGTTGTTCTAATCAAAATCTGAATCCTCGGTGGCTGAGTGGTCAAAGAAGCTGTCTCAAAATCACTTATTACAGAGGTTGTGGTTCCGAATCCAGCTCGATCCAAACATTTTATTTGAGGAAGTAAGCCAAATGGTTACGGAAGAACAGTGGATCTTCTTCCAATTATTCTGAGATCTTCCTATTCCAATAAAACTAAATGAAATGAAAATGGCATTAAACCCATTCAATTTTTTTTTTATCAAATTCATGGCATACATGGGCTAAAACTTCACACTTTGTATCTGGTACCAGTTTCAGTTTCTTATTATTTTTATCTGCTCTTTATACACGCTTTGTATCTGGTTCCAGTTTCAGTTCCACTTATTCTTACCTGCTCTTCATACCATACTCTTCACATTAAAAATGGGGAAATATTTGTCATGTAAGAAATTACTGTCCATCTGGCATCAGAATATATTCACATACTGAATGTTGAACCACCCCATTTCAGAAGTGTATTTCTCTTGCCTACATTTCAGCATGGTCATCGCATAAAATTTCTATCATTTGACTGTATATCAATTATAAATCATTCTTTTTTTAATTTTAGTTTACTAATTTACTTAAGTTTGATGACGAAGTACTGAGTGTTGTTTATATAAACTGGAAATGAGTGTTGTTTATATGAACCAGAACTGAGTGTTGTTTATACGAACCAGAACTGAGTGTTGTTTATATGAACCAGAACTGAGTGTTGTTTATATGAACCAGAACTGAGTGTTGTTTATAAGAACCAGAACTGAGTGTCGTTTATACGAACCAGAACTGAGTGTTGTTTATATGAACCAGAACTGAGTGTTGTTTATACAAACCAGAACTGAGTGTTGTTTATATGAACCAGAACTGAGTTGTTTATACAAACCAGAACTGAGTGTTTTTTATATGAACCAGAACTGAGTTGTTTATATGAACCAGAACTGAGTGTTGTTTATACGAACCAGAACTGAGTGTTGTTTATACGAACCGGAACTGAGTGTTGTTTATACGAACCGGAACTGAGTGTTGTTTATATGAACCGAAACTGAGTGTTGTTTATTTGAACCGGAACTGAGTGTTGTTTATACAAACCAGAACTGAGTGTTGTTTATACAAATTGGAACTGAGTGTTGTTTATATGAACTGGAACTGAGTGTTGTTTATAGGAACCAGAGCTGAGTGTTGTTTATATGATCCAGAACAGAGTGTTGTTTATACGAACCAGAACTGAGTGTTGTTTATACGAACCAGAACTGAGTGATGTTTATATAAACCAGAACTGTGTGTTGTTTATACGTACCAGAACAGAGTGTTGTTTTACAGGTCAAGCTGAAAATCAAACCTCAATCTCTCGCTTGAGCGACCAACACTCTATCTTACTTCTATGAACAGTTTATTTTCATCCAAAGAGGTTTCCTTGAAAAAAGGCAAAATTTGGGAAAATTTCAAATGACAGCCCCTGAGAACAGCAGTGACTATTAAACCTCCTGCGATCAAACCTCGAGTAGAACTGTCTCAACTTTAGATATTTTGTCTTCTTATAATATAAAGATGGTGATAGTTATAAAATAACAATTCATTGTCCATTCAGGACAAGCCCGAGTATGTGACAGAGAGAATCAAGAAGTTAGTGAAGGCGGGTATGCTGAAAGCCATGATGGTACTCGCCAAGTCAGATAGTAAAAACACGAGGGAACAAGTCTCCAGGTAAGGTTAATTCTAGAGTAACCCTTTACTTCATATAGACGCCTTTGGACACCTAATATAGACGCCTTTGGACACCTCTAATATAGACGCCTTTGGACACCTCTAATATAGATGCCTCGGGACACCTCTCATATAGACACCTTTGGACACCTCTAATATAGACACCTTTGGACACCTCTAATATAGACGCCTTTTGACACCTAATATAGAAGGCTTTTGAATTACTGGTTGAATTATGTCTATATTAACTGACAGAGTGGAAAACAGTGCAGGAAGTGTTTATATTGCTCGTTACGAGCAATCTGAACTCTTCCTGCATTGTTGTCAAAGGCCTTCTGTGATTGGTGCAGGAATACGCGAATCTATGGAGTAAAGGGTTAAATATATCCACTTTGGTGAATGAGTCATATTTTGTATGTACATGTACATTTCAGTACAGTCCAAAGGTGTTAATTAAGAAACTAAAGATATTTTACAAATTATTTATTCAAAATGAAAACAAAGGACCCAATCTGTTCTGTACTTGTAGAAATGTTTAGATACTATTATTTTGTGTTTAATTTGCTACATATGAAAAGATATAGTTATAAAACTCGAAATATTGTACAAACTATGTATTCAAAAATGAAAACAAATGATCCTTCGGCTCTGTACTCGTCAAAACTGTTTTAACAATTTTATTCATGTTAATTCGCTTCTGTCATAAACGCTATAGTTTGAGATATTTCACAAATTACATGGATATTCTCAAAAAATCCATCTGTTCTGTGTTGTTAAAAAGTACATGTACATGTATTATCGAAAAAATTATTGTGTAGAAGTATTTGTGACAGATAAAAAATTAATTATTAAATAAAAAAGAAATATGTTAATGTGAATATTAAAAGAAATATTTAAACATGTCCATCCAAGAAAGTCATTTCTGACGCAGATTCTTATTTTTAATGCATTTATAATGTTGAAACGTTCCGACCATACCTGTATATCACTTTTTCAGAGTGTACCTGACGGTGGCTACAGAAGAGTCATATAGGGGGCAGATAGTACAGGCTGGTGGTGTCAAGGTAAACATCCTTCAATACATTGGGTTAATTTTTAAGAATAATTATGTTTTTGGTCATTCTTATATTATTTATCATACATAAACATGTTGATATTTTTAATGTTTTTATGAAATATATAATAATAAATTTGGTGCTAAAATTGAACCGAAACAAAATTTACATTATATTGTTATGGCGCTCAGGTATGCATTTAAATTAACGATTTGTTGAACTTGACTACTGAAGACCATGGTGTTACTATGGAAACATGAATTCTGAATAATGATCCACATGAATCAAGATGATTACATTTTTTTACGTGGCCTTAGAAATTCCATATTTTTGTACCTGTAAATGGGGTCCTACATGGCCGAGTGGTCCAATCTATCTCAAGATCACTTACCTCTCATCACTAAGGTTGTAGGTCTGAGTCCCCCTTGCTCCAAAAAAAGGTTTTGTAAGAAAGTTTGCCAATAACATTTTCTTACGGAAGAATGGTTGTTCTACTCAGATTCATTCTGAGGTCTTCCTTCACCAATAAAACAGGATATGCCATATATGACATGAAATTTGTTGAAATTGACCATCTGAGCTTGTCATGATGCTTTAATACATTTATTATTTCTATTTTCTCACTTCTACCACCATATTGTTGAAAATGTATGTATTTACTGTTGTTACTAATAACGTACTGTTGCATATGATGAAAAGACTTTGTTATGCTTAAGCTAAAATAACAAAATGTTTTACTCTTTATTTTTTTCTAATATTAGTAATGATAACTACATGTGACTGGTTTCGACCAATTAAAAATGGGGTCATGTATTGTCAGGTGATTTAAAATGTTCACAGCAAAATACAGCATTTAATAATAAATGTTGCAAAAAAAATCACGTTTGGAACTGTGTTCCAATGTAAGAGCATTGGACCAAGGGTCTGTGCGTCATGGGTGAAAACCCCGTCACAGCTACGTGTAATGTCCTTGAGCAAGCCACTTTATCCGCATATGCGAAGTAGTGTAGTTTTTCTTACCCAGGAAGACTGCAAGCATGATTTGTCTTAAGTTGTAATAACTTGTTTCACAGTCGATGTAAAATATATAAAAATTCAAAACTGTTGTTGTATTTGCAGATATTGCTTAACCTGTCTACTGACACCAACACAGACCTTGGTCAGCAAACATCGGCACAGTCCCTCGCCAAGATTGCCATCACTCAAGACCCCAAAATTACCTTCCCAGGTCAAAGGGTATGTAATATCTTTTGTAATCTAATAAAGAATAGATTGATTTGTTTATATTTGTGTTTGTCACAGCATATCAGAGTAATAGGACAAGAAAAAATATTGCAGCCAATTTGGAATTCAAACCTTTGGCCGCTTGCTGACTGGGTCGAGTTTTATTTATTATGTTGAAATAAAAATTGTTTGTCTTCGTGAAATATTATTTTTATTACATTGAGTAAGCATACGCATGGTATGGTTAAGGCATGCCAAATTAAGTATACATGTATGTAGTTTAATTGATATTTTTCTGAAACACAATTTATGTTTTTAGTTTATGATTGAAACAGTAAAAGTATGAGATGTAATTATTATCAAATATTTCAAAAGTGAAATTATCAAAAATAATTCCCCAAGAAAGTAATATATCAAATAGCAAACTAAAGATAAAAGAGCAACAGACATAGTTTGTAACAAGTTACGTACTCACTGTGACATATAAAAATTTATATATTGAGCAACTCTCTATTATGTGTTGAGCACTTGCTCCAGTGGTAGAGCACCCAACTCATGATCAAAGGGTCGTGGGTTCGATCCTCCGCCACGGTTATGTGTAGTGTCCTTGAGCAAGACGCTTTTCCACATATGCTCAGTACTGGTTCTAACCAGGAAAACTTCAAGTATGATTTGCTTATTTAAAGTTGTAAGAACTTGTTTCACAATCGACGTAAAAAAAATAAGTTTAAACTAACAACTGTCTATTTATAGATGTATGAGATTGTACGGCCTTTGGTAACACTGTTACATGTGGAGAGATCAGGACTGCAGAACTTCGAAGCATTATTGGCCCTCACCAATCTATCCTCAATAAGTGACTCAGTCAGGTAAATATTCCTCCATAAATGACTTACTTGGGTAATTCACCCTCTGTATGTGAGTGAGGTAATTTATCTCCCATTAGTGGCTAGGGGTAATTCACCCTCTGTATGTGAGTGAGGTAATTTATCCCCCATTAGTGGCTAGGGGTAATTCACCCTCTATATGTGAGTGAGGTTATTTAGCCCCCATTAGTGGCTAGGAGTAATTCACCCTCTATAAGTGAGTCCCGAATTTATCCCCCATAAATGAGGGGGGTAATAACCCCTCTGTAATAGGTGATTCAGATGAGTTATTTTAGTCCATGAAGTGAGGTTATTTATCCATCATTAAGGGGAATCACCCTCTATGTGCGAGTGAGGTAATTTATCCCCCATTAGTGGCTAGGGGTAATTCACCCTCTATATGTGAGTGAGGTTATTTATCCCCCATTAGTGGCTAGGAGTAATTCACCCTCTATAAGTGAGTCCGGAATTTATCCCCCATAAATGAGTTATTTTAGTCCATGAAGTGACTCTTGTCGGGTAATTTCAGGTTAATCAGGTACTTTATCTTCCATGACCAACTGAGTTGTATGAATCAGCATTTATAAGTGACTCAGTTGGTTCATTTACTCATACCATGTTAAAAAATATATCAGGAGATATTGTACCAAGCTCCTAGTAAAATTACATTAAAACTTACCAGCAGGTACATGTAGCGCATGGAAAGAACCACTTTACACCAAAGCTGTGTTCAGTTACATTAGGCCATTATAAATTAATTGCTAGATTATCATCAAAATTTTTCTTAAAAAGGGGGAATGGGGTGGGAGGATTTTATTTTTTATTTTTATTTTTAAATTTTTTTATGCTTTTTATATAAAATAAAAAAAAAATTTTTGATAGATTTTTATAAAAAAATAAAAAAGGGTCGGGGCAGCATGAAAATTAGGGGACGTATAATGTGTATCAAATTAAATTTAAAATACAATGTTCAAAATTGGAACATACCTCTGCAATAAATAGTAAAATTAATCGAAGGGCAATTTAATGTTGATATTAAAACAAACTGCATAGGACCATGTATTGCAATTTTATTGATATTGCATGGCTTTGTTAATCTGCATACATGTATATAATTGTATTGTAGACAGAGAATAGTTTCGGAGAAGGGTGTGCCCAGCATAGAACACTACATGTACGAGGAGCACGAGATGATACATAGAGCCGCAGTGGAGTGCATGTGTAACATGATCATGAACGAAAAAGTAAGAAAATATTAGCATACTCCTGGAATAATATAGTGCATCCATGTTAAAAGACCTAAGTTTCAGGAAAAGTTAACTATCCTGTATCTGTACACAATGATCATTGGTATTTTGAAAATTTGATTGATTGATTGATTGAATATTTAGTGTCATTTTTATGCCATCGAGGACTAACAGACGATCAGTTAACCTAACCACTGTTTCCTGGGATTAACCAGTACTCAAGTTCACCCCATCTCATCAACTAACTGATAACTTTCCCACTTGAATCAGTGGTGAGAGTGATAATGAGACACAATGTTGTATATCAATCATCACGGAGACTATTGCCAGACGGGGCATTCAAACTCACGACTCCTGGATTGATAGTCAGACGCGTAACCGACTGAGCTAATCGGGCCCGGCTTTGAAATTTTGAATGAAACGGTAAGAAGCAGTTGTCCTGTATCTGTATATAATGTACATCAATATTTTGAACTTTTGACTGGGTACAGATTTTTCTTCCAGCATGCGCTTATCCTACCCTGTGCACTATGATGTAATGTGATTAATAAAATCCTCGCACTATGACAAATTCCTCACGCTATGACATATTCATTCATAAATACTATGGTATCCTTGCGCTACTATAAAAAATAAAAAGGAATAAAAAATTTAAAAAATTCACTTATGGTTGTATTAAAAAAAAAATCTTTCATGGGGTTTACAGTGTGATTGAAAATTCTGCGCTTGAGGAATGAAAATCTTCATCTGCACAGCAAACCCATGAATGATATTTATATTCTCACGTACCAATGATATCCAGATTACATGTGGGTTTAAGGTAATCTGTACAGACTTTTAACCTGTCTCCCGAGTGTAACAATACATCATAAAATCAATTCAACTTTCTGTCATATTCTTACTTAATATTTCTAACATTCCAGACAAGTTTACCATGATCCCAGGTGGTGTAAAATAACCTGTGCTGGCCTTTTTTCTCACAAGGGTAAAAATGCATTTGAATCATATTATGGTGATGTCATTATTCTAACGAGTACAGTTAAACCTGTCTTAAGCAGCCAGTCAAGGGAAGGAGCAAAAGTGGCCCTTTTAAGGCAGATTGTTGCTTAATACAGGTTAGTTTGCTTTGCAAGCATAGAATATGAAGTAGCAAATGTGACTGCTTAAGACAGGTGGCTGCTTAATAGAGGTGACCGCTTACACAGGTTTGACTGTATATGTATGATATATTCAAGTTGCGATATATTTTATATAGAGCTACATTCTATGCACAATTTCTTTACTCGTTTTATAAATGTACCTTAAACTATATTTTTCTTATCTCCATTTGCAGGTTGCCAAGCTATTTGAGGGCGACAATGATCGAGTCAAGTATTTCATGTTAATGTGTGGCGATGAGGATGAAAAAGTAGTCCGGGCTGCTTCGGGAGGACTCGCCTTTATCAGTGATAATGTTGTGATCTGTAAAAAGATGCTAGAGGTATGAATACACAGTAAAGTTAACATATTAACCCAACAATGTCTTAAATATTATTTTTAATGTTAACACTGTTTTCATCAATGGATAACATGAGTTTTTGTTTTCCAGTGTTGATAAAAAAGGAAAAAACTTCCATTTGGGTCTCTTATAAAGACCTCACTCCATTATGAAAAAAAAAATTGTGTCTGATATTGGAGGGAATGCAAAAAAAAATATTTATAATGGGTATGTGACTTTAACAAATAATAATGATTGATGTGTTTTTGTATTTGACTTCAGGTAGGCAAATGGGAGGAGCTATTGTTATCCGTGATTGTAAGCGAGACGGCCGATATACAACACCGTGGTTGTTTTATCATTAGGAACATGGTCCTGTGTGATAAACAAGTAGCTGAGACCGTTTTAGCTGGACAGGTGAGTTGGTAGTGTGTGGCTCCTGATGGAGTTATATGTATTAACCCTTTACGTCATGTAGACGCCTTTGGACACCCTCTAGTATAGACACCTTTGGACACCTAATATAGAAGGCTTTCAAATTATTGGGTGAATTATGTTTATATTAACTAACAGCGTGGAAAACAGTACAGAAAGTGTTCAGATTGCAGGGTCCACGCTTAAAGAAGCCTCACCAACAGTTAAACTGCACGTTCATATATCAAACATCATACATTCTGTTCAGTAACATTAAATTGTCTCTCTGTAGTGTAAAATATATAAATTAAAATACGAAATTGCGATTAAGTCTTTCATTGGCCAGTATCCAATTATGCTAAAACATTGATAATTAGAAGAAAAATGCCAACCTGTGTATTAACGAATTTCTCTTAAATATGATCAACTACAAGGACGAAATCGACTATTATTTTTAAAGGGAACATTCCTCTTTGTGATTCAATAAACTTTCCTTCATTCGCTGAACAGGAAGGTTAAGTGTGTCAAATGAAAACTTCACCATAAACTTCTCTTATTCTCTTGGAGTCTTACAAAAACAATTTTGAATTTGATCTAAATTTCCATTAAATTTATTAAGTTCATCTAAACTGCCATATCCATTTTAAAGATTACTTGTTTGGTCATCTTAGAAACATAGACATTTTGCAGGTGTTTTTTTGTTTTTGGTTACATGCAATGCCGATATAAAACTGCAAAGTGTTGTTTGGTAAACTTGCTGGATACAGAACTATGTTATGCTCTCAGTGTTTAACTTGTTCTGTTTTTTTGTTTTGTATTTTTAATAATGGTTTGATTCGATTTTCAACACTTGGCTGATTATATTATGGCATATCCAGTGTTATTGGGAGGAAATGAAGATTGAATCAGAAAAGAAATCCCTGTCCTTCTGCTAATAACTGGCAAACTTTCTCATATAAATTATTTGGACCGAGCTGGGTTCGAACCTATGACCTCAGAGATGAGAAGTTAGTGGTTATTAGAGGACAAGCTGCAGAGGTACCTTAAATCATACTGTAATATGAGTTTTACATCTACTTTTCAATTTATGGAAGTGTTGTTTAGTCTATACTTTATTTTAGCTTGATTTTGAATTAAATGTATGTTTTTATATTTAAATTGATCATGAGCCTTTTAGGGGGTAGAGCCAGAACTGAGTTGTCCTTGAGAAGTCATCAGGCCGAGTCAGGAAATGGAACCTGCAACTTAGGGCATTAGAAATCAACCCTGTATCAACTTTGTAACTGCCCTGCTAATGAAAGTTTTGTTGGCCATATCATTGTCATTATACGATGATCTAGAACAACAGAGTGCTTGCCTCATTCAATACATTTAATCTTGCTGGGAACAGTATACCATGGATGTTTTAACTCCAACTAATATGTCAATTTACTTGTCTTTCAGATGATGGAAGTGTTACTGGCCATATCTTTGCTAGATGATCCGGAACGACAAAGTGCCCGACAGTTGTGCCTGGAAGCACTCAAGGAGGCAGAGAAACTTCAGATCATCAAGAAGAATCCAAATAAATCATGATTCAAACATTGCATTTATACCAAACTTGTGCCAAAATCTTACCCACAGTCCTACGCAGGTCACACTACAGTTCAGCACACCACACAAAGTCCATAACACAGTGTTGTTAACAATCCAATATACCACACATTCATAAAAAGTTGAAATTGAAACCCAAGAATTAGATTGTAAACTTGGAAATTTCAAGAATGTCAACATGTGAAAAAAAAAAATTCTTTTGGTTTGTGGTTTTAAGTTGTAGGCAATGAATCAGTGAATAGACCATTGAATGTTTCATTGAAGAATGGTTGACCATGGTGAATTGAAAGATTTGGTTGATGATGGCATTTCACAAGTTCTAAAGTTTGATGAAAACCTGTATTTTACCAGAAGATGTGTGTTTGGTGTTTTTGTCTCTTCCACTTCATTATGCATATGTAAGGAATGGTATGGGGAGGATCATATCATGGTATCTGTGTTCATTGTGGATGATATTGTTTTGAAATATTTGGTGCTGACAGGAAACTGTTCAACTATGACATTTGTGTTCATTTGAAATTTATTTATTGGGTGCATGACTGATAAACCCCAAGTACACTTTTTGTGTGCATGGCTGTTAAACTGGAGTACATAAATTGTTTCAGTATGTGCTTTTGTTGGACTGATAAACCTGAGTATAATTGTTACGCATTTGACTGACAAACCTTAAGTACATATATTAATTGCTTGACTGATAAACGTATAAAGTGCATTTATTATGCTATTGACTGATAAACCCAAATATATTCATAATTATATTTTAATGAGTAAAATAAATAATTTTTCTCTTGTTTGTTGCTGACTTTACTGAAACATTTATATAGAGTTATTTCAACTTTGTATGAAATGGAAATAATTAATCAAAATGAAATCAGATTCTTTTTTTTGACATTTGATTGTTTTATTGATAACTAGTGCCTTACACATAATGATCTGATTGTGTTGTTATACTTTTTATACTTTTATACTGTATGTATACTTTAAGATGTTTATCCATGTATTTGAATTATAGAATTTAATAATCTCGGAAAAAAAAAGAGATTGTTGTTAGTAACTTGATTGATTGATATTCATTGTATTTTATATGTAGAGCTGAGCTTGTGTATCAGTTATTACAAATTCTCCTGCCAGGCTGGGGATTTTAACACGCAACCCCTGGATTGAAAGAGTTTAAGTCGAGAGAACACAATTAATTAACTCTTTTTCTGTCAATGTCTCCACTTCCCAATCAACTACCAATTGCTAATTCTGCCGAATGGTTACCAATGTTGCCGATTTATAACCAGGATAACCAGTATCAGTAGCAAATTCATTCTTTTACGACATTCAAAGGGAAGCTACTCTATCAAAAGAATTATTTACGGTACTAAAAGCAAGAAATGTATATGCAATGTGTCGTGAAAGGTTCATAAGAATATTAACATTCATTTTGTAAATAATTTAGAAGCTAGTTTACATTAACTTATTTTAGCTTAATTGCCATGAAAGCTCAGAGCTTATATAAACTGCTCTCAAGTTCTCTTCCAGGGTAGAATCAGTACTGAGTTGTTTTATGAGAGGCATCAGGCCGAGCTCGGGATCGAACCCGTAACCTCTGGCTTGAGCGGCCAACACTATTCATTACACTATTGTCTCTGCTTCATATAGAAAACTCAAATACACGTTTACCAGTTCAAACGATTTTCTGTAAATATATTGGGCACTGAAAAGTACTTCTTGGGAAATTTGGCAGCAAAAGAATTCAAGAACTTCTGTGAGCTAATGTTTTATAAAAAAATTATTCATTATTAATCCTTTACTCCATAGATATGCGTTTTCCCACACCAATAACACAAGGTCTTTGAAAACAGTGCAGGAATAGTTCAGATTGCTGGTAACAAGCAATCTGAAGACTTCCTGCACTGTTTTCCACTGTCATTTAATATACTCCTAATTCACCCAATAATTCAAAGGTCTTCTATATTAGCGGTTTTTAAAGGCGTTTATATTAGAGGTGTCCAAAGGCATTTATATGAAGTAAAGGGTTAAAGTCTTATGATGGTTTGTAAACATTTCATATACCAGTACATGTTTATATTTTATTCTATTGAAATAGATTATACAATGAATTCATAATTGTTGTTCTATAGAAAGTTTTGAGAGACTATGCTTAAAATAGTTCATAACATTATTCATATACATGTACATATTAAAGTTGTAGCTTGACGTTTTCGTGATATTTGCATATCATTAAAAATGAACAAATATATTCGCTGTGATTGATATGTAAAAGAATTTTTCTTTAACAAATTGCTGAAATTCATAAAAAATTTTAGGATCTGAATACTCAAGATGGAAAACGTGATGATGAATGTGTCTTTATTTACTAATAATTGTACAAAATTAACTAAGCTATGAATCGTTGAAAATCTCGTCCCCACACACATATATGTATTTGTGTGCTGTCCTTGAGTATGACACTTTATTCACATATGCATTGTACCGGTTCTACCAAAGGAGACCTTGAGCGCGATTTGTCCGAGTTGTAATTACTTGTTCCACAATTGAAGTAAATTAAATAAGTTTAAATTAAATATATATGTAATTGTGCAATAGTATAGTTAAAGTGACTGAATTTTAGTTTTTATTTACAGCAGAATTGTTAAGTTTAAGGGACATTTTGAAAATTTGATAGTTTTTCACTGTTAGTTGATTGATTGAATATTTAGCATCATTTTTATGCCATCGAGGGCTAACAGACAATCAGTTAACCTAACCACTGTTTCCTGGGATTAACCAGTACTTGAGCACACCCCATCTCCGCAAGTAACTGATAACTTCCCCACTAAAATCAGTGGTGAGAGACGAATGATAATGGGACACAATGTTGTATATCAATCATCATGGAGACTGTTGCTAGGCGGGGATTCAAACTCATGACCCCTGGATTGATAGTCAGACGTTTAACCGACTGAGCTAATCGGGCCCTGCTTCACTATTGGAACAATATTCCTGAAAAATCATCTCATGGATGGAAAAATCCAGTATATCTGCAGATTGTTAATTTTATTAATGCAGCCAAACAGACCTGTGTTAAGCAGCCGCCTCTATTAAGCAGCCACTTGTCATCAGCACCCTTTGCTATTTCTTATTTCTATGCTTTCAGAGCAAATGTATGAGCAACAACTGGTCTTAAAAAGATTTTATCTGTTATTGAAAAAGAAAACTGAATTTGCACTTTTTTTAAGATTTTGTGCTCATATTTTTAATCTAAACTAGCCCAACGCCACTATTTTATTAAAAGAACTGTTATTAATTTTGTTTATTAAAATGTTTAAGATTAGGGGAAAAAATGGTTTTGATGCATGAACGTTTTGGGTAAATTCAATTTGAATGTTGCCATGTGTCCCTGCAAGTTGTCAAATTAACTGAACCCGTGTTCTTTATTATTTTGTTTTCTCCATTAACATTTTTCAAACTGTTAGTTAAAATAAGAGTACTTTTGAACGTGATTGTATATAAACTCATGATAATCATTGAACCATTGTTTTTCATTATACCAATATTTAAGCATGTGTGTGATTCAGTTGTTTATTTATTTTGAAATAAAAGATATTACAAGTACAAAATGTGTTTTTGTTTACTTATCATAGCCGCAGAACCCGTATGGTTCGGGGTAAGAATAGAATCACAGGTGATCTCAGCAAAGCCCGTGTGGTTCCGGCTCAGAATAGAATCACTGCCGATCTCTGCAAAGGGGTAGGAATCCTCCGAATGGGTGTCGTGTTCATTTTATCATTTTTTGTCATGTTCACTATTGTGGTTAAATTATCAACCCCTGTGTGGTTTCAGGGAGCCATATGAGTGATGGCAAGAATGGGACCACTGTGGCTCATGCATGTCGTAAGAAGCGACAATTTGAGTAATACGATAGAATTTGCTGAAACTCTGCAGGTATCAAGGTTCTAGGTTTATTCTGCATGTTCATTTGTTGGTGTATTTTTGTTTAAATCTGTATGTTAATTTGTTTTTTGTACATGTAGAGTGAACCTGGAATCTTCCTACCTGTTGGCGTCAAATAACCTATAATGTGTTGGTACGCCGTAAAACCCTATTCATTCATTCTGATCTCAGCAGAGAGGTAGGAATCCTCCTATGGGTTCATTTTATAATATTAGTCATGTTCACTATAATTGTGGTTAAATTACCAACCCCTGTGTGGTTCCAGGGAGCCATATGATTGGTTGCATGAATAGGATAGCTGTGGCTCGAGCATGACGTAAGAAACGACAATTTGAGTAATACGATAAAAATTGCTGAAATTCTGCAGTTCTGCAGGTATAAATGTTCTAGGTTCATTCTGCATATTCATTGGTTGATTTTTTTAATATGTACGAGTATGTAAATTTGTAGAGTGAACCTGGAATCTTTCTTCCTGTTGGCGTCGAATAACTTTTGTGTTGGTACGTCGTAAAACCCCATTCATTCATTCATTTTTGTTTTATATAGAATAAGGTTTACGATTTCCAAAGAAAAATAAAATTCCACATAGAATATTTTTTAAAGTATTTTTTTCCATAGCAGGAATGTATTCGCACTTAAAAATGCACAATGACTGGTAGGTTGACCAGATCGGGCTTTTTAAAGACGGTGCAGTGACACCCCTATTTTTGTCCGCCGCTTTGCAAAATGCGGGAGACACTAATTTGGGTCTGTCTGTCTGTCTGTCTGTCTGTCTGTCTGTCTGTCTGTCTGTCTGTCTGTCTTCGCCCGTCCGTCCGTCACACTTTGGTTTCCGTGCAATATCTTTGAATGACTGAATCAAATCTTTTGAAAAATGCGGGACACATAAATTCATAGAATTTGGTTGTTTTATTTAAATGAAGTCTTCAAATGCTCCATAAATACACCCATCTAATAATCTCCTGTAAATTTCACCAGTGGTGTCTTATAGCAGTATATGTTATGTCAGCTTTTACACTACGTAACGGCAGCAAGAAATCACAGCCCCTGTAAACCACTTTAAAAATAGTTAAGTAAGTCAGATCAACGTAAACTAATACCACTCGTTATTATATATCTACGTAGACGTCTTGGTGACTTGAATCAATACTGGTCAGACGTCCCGGTCGACCAATAGACAAGAGTTACCGTTTATAGCGTCATGACATGTTTCCCATTACAGACTGTCAGTCGCACATGTGCGCAAAAGGACCGAATGCGTAGATAATGTATCAATAAACATTAGGATGGTTCAGAAATACAATTTTGAGAGGGGGGGAGGGGGGTCATCGATGAATAATTGGGAAATGGGAAATTTGAAAAGTAAACAATTACATGAGTTAAATCAGTAGATGTTCATCTCATTTGTGTTTAATCATTAAGTTTTATTAAACTCGCGTTGGCAGAAATGATTATACACTCGGCATGATATAGGTTTGCCAACTCGGTTAATAAATTAATTAATAAATGAACACGAATGTAAGATCCTCTATTTCAGTTTTATTGCTAGTTCTTTTCGAAATTACTAGCAAATCATGAATTTGTTACAGAACTTATAATATTTTATTCGACTTATACATACAGTATCCTTGTCGAAATATAATTCTACATATATACACATTCATTATACACATGAAAGGTTCCTACACACTAACACGCACACACGTACGGACACATACCAGGCGCGTAGCGTGGCATACACAGATACTCTAAGTCAATGAAACATAACATTTGAAAAGTCACCCGAGGTCACAATTTTTACTTCTATTTCTAAAAATTACTGCGGGGGAATTTCCCCGGGCTCCCATCAACGGAAGTGGAGCCACCTTCGCACACCCTGATCTGAGCAAATTGCAGGGTTGCCACGCTACGCCCTTGCATACATACAATTACTCACTGTTATGAGATTAAACGACAACATCGCACGCAAGCACTTATTAATGATGTATTTGTCACTTTATGCTGCTGTGTAGGTTGTCTCCTTTCAAAGCTACGTTTCCTGTTGAATCTATATTTTCTTTTTTTTTTTGCAACAATACTCTTAAAGCCTTTGCGTACATGTAATACTACATCAAAGTGAACATACTCGCGTCTCTTATTCTGGAATAAAACGCGCCCGTCTGGCATGCCGGGAAAGGTCGTGTGCTGGCTCCCCGGCCGGGTCATACCAAAGACTTGATTAATGGTAACGGAACCTTCCTCGCTTGGCGCTCAGTATTTACAGGACTATCCAGGTCAGCCCGTTGTCAGTATATTGTGACTGGGTGGGGTATCGTACCATGTGCCTGCGGCATGCTACTCGAGCGTATCAGCGCTCAGAATAGTTTCTCAAATAAAAACCATCGCTGAAAAAAAAATACTAAAGCGGCGCTGAACAACATACAACAACATGCCTTTTGAAAGCGGGAAACACTAAAAACCTCTGTGGCACTCACGGAAAAAAGAGTCACCGGTTAATAGACTCGATAATTTGTAAGCACGATGGGAATACGGTTCGCGGGCAACCAAGTCTCTGTGGAATACCTGCCAAACGCCAGTGTTGTTATCCACGTGTAAACAATCAATACAAATACAGCTGTAGGACATTTTCATCTTTTCAAATTATCGGATTTTATTTTAATCTAATTATTTTGTACACCTACATCAATTATACGCACATATATAGTGCATGTAAGTCAAGTCATTATTAATTAATTGTTAAGCACTGATATTACCTGGAAATTTCGGGTACTCAGAAGTACATTAAGCAATATCGCTAATTTAACCGAAGAGGTAATAGTTACCAACGTATTCGAAATAAAAAAAGGAAATTAACAATTTGAGTGGAATTAGAGATATTCCAGTCAGTGCAGATGATGAATTTATGAAAGAGGTGCACTAAGTGATAATGAAACAAACTGCACACAAGATTATAATTGATGCAAATTAAGAAATCAGGACCTAACAAAATGGCAAGAAAGTAAAAGAGCCAAAGCGGTGATATGGAATAAAAAAAAACGTGACCTGTTATGAATGGAGCAAGTAACATATTAATATCCTAGAATAAAAATAAGGCTGTAAAATAGGGGCATAATGTATTAACTAAGAAGTTAATAATATAGAGGAAGAAAATAATATACCATTTTAAAGTCAGATGTAAAGTGCATAAGGAATGCAAACAAAAGGAATATAGGCTAAAATATTTTTTTTTTAAAAAAGTGAACGTCTGAGTGTGACAGTAGGGGATTCGCAAACAAAACTCACAAAAGGAAAGCATATGAAAGGAAATGTTTGAAATTAGAAGTAAGTAACTAGGTAACAAAAAGGACACAAGTGTACCGCAAATGACAAAAAATAACGTCTCCACACAATCACCAAATCAAAACTAACACAGATTTACTACACCATGACGAACAAAACCAAGGATTCCGTGAACCGAAGTATGTGCATAAACGACACCTCATCAGACGGCTGGACAATTCAGTCCTTGGATGATACGTGTCGGTGGACCATCGCCAGTATTTTGTCTTGTATTATCGTCCTGACTATAGTATTCAACATCACAGTTATGTATAAGATATCATGGTCGTCAAAGCATAAGGTGTTTACAAAGTTTTTCCTCATATCGCTTGCATGTGCAGACCTGTTGGTCGGGCTTATCATTATGCCACTAAGTGTTCTTAGCTTCTTTTACGACACAACAGGGTTGCTAGGTGATATATCGTGTGATTTATTTAACAGCTGTGACGTCATGCTTACTTCATCATCAATTTTATTCTTATCAATTTTAACAATGGAACGGTACATTGCAATATGCAAACCGTTCTCCTACGACGCTTACTGTAATAAAAAGACAATAGCGGCAATGTCTGTAACGTGCTGGTCCATTACTTCCATTTTGTCGTTTGGGTTTATTATGACTGGTTACAGTTTGCCAGCTAATTATGGAATTAAGGAAGAAGCCGATTCACATGTAAATATGTGTGATCCTGAAATGTTATTAGGAGGCTCGTGTGCACTAGTCGTGAACGCTCCATTCGCACTAATCTCGTCTGGTTTCACTTTCTTTTTACCGGGAATATTTATCGTTTGGTGTAACATCCGGGTTATGAAATGTGTCCAGAGGAGACGAAGCATCGTGTCATTTATGGCACACGATAAACGGTATAGGATTGAAGTTCGATCTATGCGTGTTTCTATAGTTATAACGTCACTCACAAGTTGTTTTTTACTGTGCTGGATACCGTTTTTCTGCTGTTACTTAGGGGATGTTTTTCTTGGATACGTCATTCCCGACGTTTTTATGTTTATAGTTGTGTGGTTAGGGTATCTTAATTCAACACTGAATCCCATTTTGTACATTTTACTGAATGGTCACATTTGTAATGGTATGTAAATTGTAATCTAAACACCGTTTTGAAACCATTTATGAATATTAAATGATCGACAGAAGCCTCAACTATATCGCCGGTATGTTTTCTCGATCATTTATATCAAACACAACATATCATGGATATTCTGTTCAATAACTCATATTGTAGTGTGTCTATGTAGTGTAAACTTCTTTAATTCTGTTGACCAAATACTAAATCGCCGCCCGCGATAAAGTAATTGTTTGGCCAGTATTGGGTTAGGTTAAAACATTGACGAATAAAACGGATAATGCCGACCTGAGTATTAGCGAATTTCTCGCGAATAAGATAAACTACAAGGACAGAATGGACCACTATCTACGAATGGGACCTCCTTGTGATTCAGTACACTTTCGATCAATGACTGAACAGAATGTTATGACTGATGCATCTTTAATATAACGCCATACGCTTTTTTTATTTTATGCTCACCTGAGCCAAAGGGAATTGTTCTAATCGTACTGTTGTCGTCGTCAATGGGGGACTACCGATATCAAGAGTTTACCATGAATTGCTTACCCTGATAATAGGTGGCGCACTTGTGAACAGTTCCGGTTTATGGCTTCTTTTGTTGACATCAACTATTACATAACATTCGTCACTTATATCGAAAACTTTTCAAAAAGAATTGGGTTAAACATTTATTTTGTTGTTTTCAAGCATGTTTTTTAAATTTAACCATGCCAAAAAACCTACTAACTGTATATACCCATTAATAGGGTTCCCCGAGGCCAGGTGGTCAAAATAACAAATGTCGTCTCTCGCAACTGAGGTGTTTTATATGTAAAGCATGACGGGTATTACATATTTCATTCTTTTAACATCATGACTGAGATTTATTTTTAAATGTATAACATCATGGGAATAAAATCATAATGTGTTTGTTTTCATTTACACTCGATTTCTTTTGAATGGCACATTACATTTATTGTCTGTTAAAATTATATTACAGACGTAACAGCATACGTAACCCGTACAGTTTTCTGTAAATAGTGATATGTATTTTGGGCCGGAGGCCTTTGTTAACGAAATAAAACATTGCATCCAATAAAGCAGAATCATTATAGAATTGATGAAATGCATACCGATGCGTGACTTTTGTATGTTTGGTTTCTGTCAAGTTAAAACTCTGTGGGTGGGTGGGTGGGTGGGTGTGTTGTATTTAATTGCATCCATTATACATTGATGTGTTTATAATATTCTGATGGCTAGGGCTACGTCTCCTTTTAAGCATCAAATCTTATTTCAGAAATCAAGGAAATAAGGCATGTCGATTAGCGATTATAGTAAATGTCATGTACGAAATGTGTAATACCAGTAGTATAGCACGGGTTTGAATAATGATACTTGATAATCCGTTGATTACATATGAGTACGCGAAGCCCCTCATCGCCTAGTGGTCTAAGGCGCCTTCTCACAATCACTGATCATCTCATCGCTAGGGTCGTAGGTTCGAGTCCCCCTTGCTCCAAAAACATTATGTAAGAATATTTGCCAGTTGCTTGCGGAGGTCGGCAGGGCTTACTCAGATTCATTCTAAAGCCATCCTCGACCAATACAACTGAAGAGGTCATACACAGTCTGAAATGCGTTGAAAATGTCGTTAAACCCCATTCAAAAATGTGAGTACACCAACCAATTGGCAAACAGATAATAACAATGTGGGTGGTATTGTAAATTCATAACTCCCCATGACTAGACTCAATAACACCGAGACAAATATACTTCTTTTACTTTCATGTTACTTTCTGTACTTTCAAAGTATATTTAACCAGATATTATCTATCCATATAAATCACTTAAGGACACCACAAATAGCCGTTGTGGAGAATCGTACCCTCGTCCCTCCGATCCTGGTCCCAATGCCCTATCACTGAACCACTCACTCAGATGACATTAACATAAAAACTGTTTAATAAATTACATGTCCTTTATCATAGTAATGTAGCGTCTAATAGAATGACTGTCAGTTATCATGGCGATAATAAATAAATATCGATAACCAATTCAGCATATGCCAATGGCACCAGTGGAAGCTTTGTAAATGTAAATTTTTAATTTCCTCTATTATGAGATTAAATAATAATTCGGAAAAATAAAGTCCAGCATACCACTAAAAATTAGCAATATTTTAGTACATGTTAATACATTTACTGGTATCATTGTACACGCGAGACCTCTCGTTGCATACGGATTGCCTGCTCTGGACCATATCTGTCCCCCTCCCCCATAGTTTTGTTCCTCAATGGTTTTAATTGGATTGGGTTTGACATTTTTCAAATTCAGCTAAATGTATTGAAAAGATCGTACCATTCATATTCTAGCGATTTGACCGGACGCGGGCCGTCAATCAATCACGTCGATTAATCCAATCAGGGATCTAGAGTGGTTGCTACGTCGCCATTTTCCTTAGACAAACACACTATGGCTAAGTTGAAAAACAATGCCACGTGGTCAATGGACGGAGCGATAGTCGTTTTAACGTCAATGATATAAACATAATATGCATCGGTTACACATCACGTTACCGGTAACAGCTCAAGCACAAATAATACAGTGCACTATATAATATCACTTGTAAATAAACTACCATAGTTTGATTGGTTGTGAAGTAATCACGTGTTATTGATTGAATAGCTTTTGACATTTTGTCTCCTTTATTGCTTCTACGCATGTTAATAGTTCATTTCCGCAATGTGAAATTTCGTGATAGATTATAATTAATTATACCCCTTTTTAAACTATAATACCCGGTGTAACGTTAGATACACACGCACTCCCGACAGTCCACGCGTGCGGATCTGCCGTGGGGATCATTGTGGACCGTTATTTAGGTGTTCGTTCCAGCGTTGAATACTGCAAGTGACATATACGGTGTGCGGATTGCAAGGAAGATCAACGAGTAAAATATAACATGTCTTCAAATATGACCTGCAAACATAACTCTAACATGAATCTACCGAACAGTTTTTTTCACAAACATAATTCTATTTTGAACTCGATATTTTTGGTTCATGCTATTACTGTTAATGTGATATCTAAACGCCACTGAACGTGTATGGAGAAATATTAGTTGGGACGAGTTGTTTTGGCGGAGGAATACGAGCCACATAAGTTCATATTGTTTGGGAATGTTAATCATTAAATGCTTTTTTTGTATAAATTGGCTCACCGTTCTTTCCTTTCTCTTTTTCTGATCATGCCACGAATTTCAGAATTATACTATGGTTTATCATTTGGGTGAATACACATTTTTCAGCCGCAAGTTAATCAATACAGTTAGTAATATTGCTGTTAATCTATCTATCAACCAAATCACTAAATAAAAATGCCCAATATGCCATTCGTATTAAGTTCTTCAGATTTCTAAACTAAGCGCTTAACTTCGTAATTCCATTGTTTTCTTTTATAAAATAATGAAAACAATAAATACAAAGGGCCATAATGGTCACACCGCAGCGTGGTCTAGTGGTAGAGCGTCTGCCTCGCAACAACAACAACAACATAATGGTCACTTTTATCAGTCTGTTTTAAATTTGCCAGATAAATAGTTGCAGCAGCATTATTTGCGGCGGCTCTTTGATAATATTTCTCTTGTTACTCAAAGGTATTTAAAAAAAGATGCATGCATGTGTTCTATTGTTGATATGGAGAATGGAGAAATCTCACACTGAGGTTGCATGTCAGGTTATGTGCTAGCAGGATGGTTGTTCTCCTCATATTCATGTGTATGCATTTTGCATTTTTTCTTCCTCCAACAAAACCAGTTGTCAAGAGTCATCGCTAATGGACTGACACCAATATTATCTCCATTGAGTACTCTGGACTTACAGATGAAGGCGGTAGAAATAAAACTTTTGGTCTCTTTTTCTTCTTTTTTTTTCAGGGCTTTATACTGCAGTGATTTATTTTTTCCTAGCATGAGTTACAACGGTCAGTATTTTAGAAATCACCACTGAAAATTTGATGCTGATACCAGCTTTCTGGACAATTCTGTGTCATTTCAGAATTGTTGGTTCGAACCGCATCGAGGGCGAATAGTTGACATATTATGACTCTGGAAATTGATAGGTCTCACAAAAACATTGAATTTATAAAACCCCAACCTGGTCATGGTATGATTTTTTCCTTTATAATTGCGTATTTTGAACCAGTGAAGAATTTGAGCCCAGACACATGCTGCAGATTTAGTTTTTTCACTGTGTTTTGGACATAAATGTGGCAATAGGGCCCTTTGGGAAATGAAATAATGGATGAGACATAACTGTTACAATGGAGCTTTATGGGAAATGTAATAGTGATGAGACATAAATGTTACAATGGAGCCCTATGGGAAATGTAATAGTGGATACGACATAAATGTTACAATGGAGCCCTTTGGGAAATGTAATAGACGCATGAGACATAAATATTACAATGGAGCCCTACGGGAAATTTAATAGTGGTGTGAGTCATAAATGTTACAATGGAGCCCTATGGGAAATGTAATAGTGGTGTGAGACGTAAATGTTACAATGGAACCCTATAGGAAATGTAATAGTGGGGAGACATAAATGTTACAATGGAGCCCTATGGGAAATGTAATAGAGGGGATACATAAATGTTACAATGGAGCCCTATGGGAAATGTAATAGTGGTGTGAGACGTAAATGTTACAATGGAACCCTATAGGAAATGTAATAGTGGGGAGACACAAATGTTACAATGGAGCCCTATGGGAAATGTAATAGAGGGGAGACATAAATGTTACAATGGAGCCCTATTGGAAATGTAATAGTTGCGTGAGACATAAATGTTACAATGGAGCCCTACGGGAAATTTAATAGTGGTGTGAGACATAAATGTTACAATGGAACCCTATGGGAAATGTTATAGTATTGTGAGACATAAATGTTACAATGGAGCCCTACGGGAAATGTAATAGTGGTGTGAGACATAAATGTTACAATGGAGCCCTACGGGAAATGTAATAGTGGTGTGAGACATAAATGTTACAATGGAGCCCTATGGGAAATATCAAAGTTGTGTGAGACGTTATATCGGCGTGTTGAGCGTTACAGTGAGGTAGAACCAATACACGTCAACAATAAACACCCTTCTCAGTCCTCCTCGAATGCGAAAATGGTTCCAGAATAGACTTTAAGATATGTAGGACTATAAATAAAACAATTTATTATTGTATCGAACATTCTCAATACATCTACGACGTACACTATGTAGATACGACGTACTACACCGTATATACAGATACGACTTACAATATGTACAATTTGTAGATACGACGTACTATATGCAGATACGACGTACAGCATATAGATACGACGAACTGTATGCATAAACGACGTACAATATGTACAATTTGTAGATACGACGTACAATATGTAGATACGACGTACATCATGTACAATATATAGATATGATGTACAATATGTACAATATGTAGATACGACGTACACAATGTACAATATGTAGATACGATGTACTATATGTCGATACGACGTTCAATGTGTACAATATGTAAATACGACGTACAATATTTAGATACGATGTACAATATGTAGATACGACGTACAATATGTAGATACGATGTACAATATATATATACGACGTACTGTATGTAGATACGACGTATAATATGCAGATACGACGTACACTATGTAGATACGACGTACTATATGTAGATACGACGTACAATGTACAATATGTAGATACGACATACAATATGTAGATACGATGTACAATATGTAGATACGACTTACAATATGTAGATACGATATACTATATGTAGATACGACGTACTTTATGTAGAAACGACGTACATTATGTACAATATGTAGATACGACGTACACAATGTACAATATGTAGATACGACGTACAATATGTAGATACGATGTACAATATGTAGATACAACGTACGATATGTAGATACGACGTACAATATGTAAATACGATGTACAATATATAGATACGACGTACAATATGTAGATCTACGACGTACCATATGCAAATGTTCAAAATAATTTGAATATAACTTAATGTTCAAGGGCAATCGCTAGGAAAATTTTCATCAAATACCGTCTTCTGTAGGCTAGTAGTTACCCACGGAAGCACTTTCCTCATGCGACCGTTTGCTCACTCTGCAGCTAGTTAAACTGAGGGGTACCGAATATCTTACAACCTGACGACTGGGAAAGGTAGCTCTCGAGAAGTAACTGTGTACAACACAAAGGTGTCTCTTAAGCCCTGTGTGGCTGGTCCTTAATTTCAAAAGGGGTGGCACTATACTAAACCTCTTATACGGTAGCACATTTCAAACGTACAGTACACTTAACCATATTTTATCGCACTTATAAAAACGTTTAATCATTAAGATCTGCCGCTAAACCAAGTTTGTCGAGTGACTTTTGTTCAAATTGAACTAACCATTTAGCCGTATGCAGCATATCAGTAAATGATACACCATTAAAGTAGTTTATGGTAAAAATCAATCTTAATCGTAAAACTGATCAAAACATTTAATTCGTATTTATATGTATAACATTTTACAAATAAATAGTCATTTAAATCAACATACATATATTTTTTTAAAACTACTGATTACACTCTTTCGGTGACGTTGTAAACACACGACATAGTAATACATGGAACGCGAAATCCTGGTAATTTTACCGACGGTATATGCAAATATTGATAGCGGCAAGTTTAAGGGCACCAACCAATGAAATCCCAGGACATTTCTAAAGGGTGTTAGAATGACAAATAATGTCAAGGTAATAAATTGACCAAAAGTTACATAGTTATTTGATTAACAGTTGTATGTGTTTTTAGATTAGCCGAGCATTAATTAACTCCTTCCAATACATGACTTTCTTTCTAACAGAAAATACAATACTGGGTTTGCGGCTGAATTAATGTATCCCAGCCAAAGAACTCCTTGCAAAATATAATCTTGAATAGACTATCCAATCAAAACGTTTGAATTATTACAAAAACAAAATGGCGTCCAACAAAACAGGAAACACAGAGTAAGCGTTGCGATCGTCCTTGCGACACGGACGTTCCTCGATTCTCTCCCTTGAATCTGAGACTGTGGAACCATTCTCACTACACTCTTCCTTATTTGGGAACTCCTCATCACCTTTTTATTGCTTATAACAATAAATATACCGGCGATGACGAATGCTAAAACTGATGTCGATATACTGTAATAAGTGTTGGTGATGAAAATACAGGACTTGTTCAGTTCTGATAAACATTTATACACATGTTCCACACCTGCCATACTGTAACCTGGAAATATCAAACCAAAAGACATTCCCGTTGATGTTGTCCAACAGAAAACCGATATCATAATCATCGTCTTACGGTTGCACAGTTTGTTGTAAGAAAACGGTTTGAAAATTGCAATATATCTTTCAAATGTTAAAACTGACAAAAACAAAACAGACGATGACGACATCGTGACGTCAAAACTATTGAACAGGTCACATGTTTTTCCACCAAGCAATAGCCTCGTGTCGTAGAACAACGTCACAATGTTAAAAGGCATCATGACGATTCCTACAGATAAATCCACACAGGCTAGTGACACCAAGAAGAATTTAGTAAATATTCTATGTTTTGATTTCCATAGAATTTTAATAATCACTATTACATTAAAAACAACAGTCGATGCTGCAATGGCCACCATTATACCAGCGATGATCCATTTTGTAGTGGTGTCGAGTTTATATAATTGTATTGTACTTTCCAGGTCATTATTGTTACAGACGAATTGACTGTTCGTAGTCTTGCCCAAATATATATTCATTTTACCTTTGGATACTATGTTGGAAATTTCTTAACCGTTGTTCAGATTTCGAAATCGGTTTTTGGCGAATAGCTGTTTAAATCCATAGAAAATAACGGCCTCGTAATGTAGATAATGCACAGGTCTTATTATGTTGCCGTAGATCCGCAGTAGAAATATTGTCGTCTTAATGCATGTAAATGAACGTTAAACTTTACTCTAGGTCTCGTGCCAATGCCCCAACATCAGGTAGAGGCAGATACAATCACTGTCAGAGGTTTATATACTGATTAAAGGAAGGTACAGATATAAAACGTTTGAATGAAGAATGACTCTGCTAGAAAATAGTCATTACTCTCTCCGGCAAACATGCAAGGTTCCGACTGATATGCGTGGTTTTGTGCTTTCTAAAACGAACTATATAATAAAACATTGGCATTTCTAGTTCGATGGGGTGACGATTAATATTATTTTTGTTTTCAATTAAGATAATTTAAACTTTTACCGCACATTGTTCTCACTAATCCGATTTACACTTAATATTTGCAAGTATTAGGCAAATAAATCAAAATACACAATGCAACGCGTTTTGTTGGATAGTGTTCTTATTTGTATGAGACCATAGCTTTACCCTACTTAAACACTTAGACCTTTATTTCATATAGACGCCTTTGGACACCTCTAATATAGACGCCTTTGGACACCTCTAATATAGACGCCTTTGTACACCTCTAATATAGACGCCTTTGGACACCTAATATAGAAGGCTTTTGAATTATTGGGTGAATTATGTTTATATAAATTGACAGAGTGGAAAACAGTGCAGGAAGTGTTCAGATTGCTCGTTACGAGCAATCTGAACTCTTCTTGCACTGTTTTCAAAGGCCTTCTGTGATTGGTGCGGGAAAACGCGTATCTATGGAGTAAAGGGTTCACTGGTCCACGGTGTTAAATTATTTATACATATCATTTAAAACTGCACGATGCTTTCAATTAACAATTAATTGCACTCGAAGTATCACCATGTGGATTTGCAAATTAATGATCGCAAAACGTCATCGATATATTGAGACATTGTTAATTAACCGAAACGCTTCTCCTTAATCAGCGGTGAGAGACGAATCATAATGAGGAGCAATGTCGTATATCAACCATCACGGAGATTGTGGCCGTTAAATGATTCAAACTCACGACTCCTGGAATGATAGCAAGACACACTGACGACTGGGCTTATCGGGTCCGGCTATTATCTGGGGTTCTATTCACTTGCCATTCTTTGAAATCTTCTAAGACTTTAGCTTAAGAAATAATTTTTGAAAAACACACTTAGATTCCATTTCTATGCCAATATCATGTAGGATCACTTGATATATAGCCAAATAAACTCTCATAATTGTTATCTGTCTTGATAAACTCAATATCTAAGGTTTGAATTTGGATTTTTCATAGTCAAATCTAAGAATATTTTTAAGAATGTTTCAACTTGGTGAATAAGACCCCTTGGCTTCCAAAGGACCTTCTTATCAGATATTAATGTATTCTAGTTGGACAACTGAAACTCATGAAGTTAAAGTGAAGCTACGAACCTTGTTCTACCCATTGATGTTAATATCATTACAACAGTACTAAACATATGCGGAAGAGTGTCCTGTTCATTGTGCAAGTCACTTTTCCGCTTATGCTTAGTACTGGTTCTAACCAGGAAGACTTCGAGCGTGATTTGCCTTAGTTGTAAGAACTAGTTTCACAGTCGATGTAAAATAAATACGTTTAAACTATCATTACAACATTGCTCTCTAACGTCTGTACATGTTATTACAATCATGGGACACCATACCACTTAAATGCCATTATTTCGTGTTCTGTTAAATGTCAGCTGATTTAATTACGAACGCTTAATGGAAAATATTTTAAGTGGATTGGCACTATAAATTATCTATTACACATGAGATTTGAATCGAAATTTTTTTTTTTATAAAACGTTGCTTTTGTTAACATGATTAATACACGTACTGTAAGCATGAAACAACCATCGCGTCAACGTGGCGTATATGATTAAAATGATAAATGATGGAATAAAAGCTGATATACTGGAATATGTTGAAGTGAATATTTTAAAATGCTTATAGCTGACTGATTATTAAGTATAAATCATAGCGAGCAATACGTACTAACGCATTAATACGCTGGTTATCAAATACGATTTATTAATAATAAAATTATATATTGTGTGTTTAACTCTCGTTATAATTCTTACAATAAAAGTGGCTGCAGAATAAAACCGAGATATTGGACATTATCTTTGTAGCTATTTTGACTTTCAAACAATGATTGTGCTTTTTAAAAGTTTTGTATATTGGATGGATACTGACGAGCACAGAATGTCAAGAACTACTTAAAACTAACACTCGCGATTCGTCAAGTATGAGCGACAATTATTATTATTATTTTTATTCACAAACAAACATCATTGAAATTAAAGCAGTGAATTAAAGCAGACCTAATAGAAATTATTGAAATTATATGTACCGTTTAATATTCTAACATTGACTTTATTTTTTAAAATTAGGTATTTGTGATGGATTATAAAGAATATAGGATGTCAAGATGGGTGAAATGCTGACTGTTCAGTATGAATGCTTGAGTGGATATATTTGTCATTAACTTCTGAACCTTAATGATTCAATTGTGTGTTATCAGAACAATCGAAGTATGATTAATTCCCCTAAACAAGGCAGTGAGCTGTAACAGAGGATGGAGAAACGTTTCTATTCACTGAAAATTTATCAATAGATCGGTGACTTTTCTCTATTATTAGTTTGCAAATCCACAAAGTGATAATTAGAGGACAATGGATTGTTAATTGCAAGCGTCGTGTCATTTTCAATAAATGTTTGAGTTCAACAATGTGGACCAGTGCCTTAATTGTTTAAGGGTGGTAAACGTTCATGTGCTCCTGGTATATATGGTCTCATACAAATGGGAGCACTATCTAACAAAATGCGTTGAATTGTGTATTTTGATTGTTTTGCTTTATATTTGCAAATAACAAGTATAAATCGGATACGTGAGAACATTGTGCGGTTATAATTTAATAATTTCAATTAAAAATTGAAAACGAAAAATTGATAAATACGGATGTTATATTCCATGGATTTAAACAGCTATTTCGCCAAACGATTTCGAAATCTGAATAACGGTATTTAAGAAAGTCCCAACCCCAAGAAGTAAAATGAATATAAATCTGGACAAGGCAACGAACAGTCAGTTCGTCTGTAACAATAGTGACCTGAAAAGTACAATACAATTAAGTAAACTAGACACCACTACAAAATGGATCATCGCTGGCATAATGGTGATATTTGCAGTATCGGCAATAGTTTTAAATGTAATAGTGATGGTTAAAATTCTATGGAAATCAAAACATAAAATATTTACTAAATTCTTCTTGGTGTCACTAGCCTGTGCGGATTTATCTGTAGGAATCGTCATGATGCCTTTTAACATTGTGACGTTGTTCTACGACACAAGGCTATTGTTTGGTGAAAAAACATGTGACCTGTTCAATAGTTTTGACGTCATGATGTCGTCATCGTCTGTTTTGTTTTTGTCAGTTTTAACATTTGAAAGATATATTGCAATTTGCAAACCGTTTTCTTACAATAAACTGTGCAACCGTAAGACGATGATTATGATATCTGTTCTCTGTTGGACAACAACAACGGGAATGTCTTTTGGTTTGATATTTCCAGGTTACAGTATGGCAGGTGTGGAACATGTATATAAATGTTTATCAGAACTGAACAAGTCCTGTATTTTAGTCATCAACTCTTATTACAGTATATCGTCATCAGTTTTAGTATTTGTCGCCCCGGGTATATTTATTGTTATAAGTAATATAAAGGTATTGAAGCGTTCTCAAAAAAGGATGAGTGTAGTGAAAATGGTTCCGCAGTCTCAGATTAAAGGGAGAGAATCGAGGAACGTCCGTGTCGCAAGGACGATCGCAACGCTTACTCTGTGTTTCCTGTTTTGTTGGACGCCATTTTGTTTTTGTAATATTTTAAACGTTTTGATTGGATATTCTATCCACGATTATATTTTACTAGCAGCTCTTTGGCTGGGATACATTAATTCAGTCGCAAACCCGGTATTGTATCTTCTGTTAGAAAGAAGGTCGTGTATTGGAAGGGGTTAGGGATGGTATACAACTGTTAATCAAATAACTATGTAACTTTTGGCCAATCTATTACCTTGACATTATTTGTCATTCTAACACCCTTTAAAAATGTCCTGGGATTCATTGGTTGGTGCCCTTAGATTTACGGGTATCAATATTTGCATATACCGTCGGTAAAATCACCAAGATTTCCATGTATTACTGTGTCATGTGTTTATAACGTCACCGAAAAGAGTGTAATCAGTAGTTTTAAAATAATATGTATGTTGATTTAAATGACCTTATATTTGTAAAATCTTCGGCTAAATGATAAGTTCAATTTGAACAATAGAAGCTCGAATAACTTAGTTTAGCGAGCAGATTTAAATGATTAAATGTATAAGTGTGCTAGAATAGTGTTAAATGTATTGAAATTTTGCAATTTGCGACCGTGTTTAATGATCGCAACTTTGTTTAATTCCTTCGGATTCGCCGTTGAAATTATTTACGACCATTAAAAAGGCCTTATATCAATGGCTTGGCACAAGACTGGTCCAACTCAGTATTTTTCACAAAATCACTTTTTACATATTTGAATAGCACATAGAAACACACATCTTGTAAAAATAATAGACTTTTATTCTTACTTATTTTAATATTGTTGCTAAGAAACTAAAAGGTCTACCTGATAAAAAAAAGTTTGCATAGACGCAAAACAGGTCCAAGTAGAGTTGGTCTTATCTTGCGTTTAAATTATATTACATAAAACAGGTCCAAGTAGAGTTGGTCTTGTCTTGCAGTGAAATATTTTACTATACCAATATTTAAAGCATCAGATAGACTTGTGTTGTTCTAAAAAGAGTTTATAATTGCAGTGGTTTAATATATTTTAATTCTATTGATAATTTAGAATTGGGGTTGGGTCACAAGTTATTCCAACATTTGATTTAGCCCTCCCCTTACAAACAAATAAATTCGAAAAAGGAAAAAAGATGGTAAAGTAAGAGTAAGGGCTGAAAGAAAAGATAAAAACAAACTTAAAATAATACTAAAATTGTTTGTTTATCAATGATTTTCATTTTTAAGTATTAGACTGTGTGACTATGGTATTAAACATAATATAAGTCTTGATTGATAGATTACAAAAGGACAATTTTATATAATAACATTGTAACTGTATCAATTAAGTTTTAAGCAACAGCTTTTGCAAACATGTTTACAAAAGATGATAGTGGTGGATAACTGTCTTATATCCCCCTCCCCCTCCAATAATATGGTTTAGTAGTTACATTATATATATTGAGTTTTTTACATATTTGAATATGGCAAACTTTTAAGTTTTTTTAAATTAAAGTTACACCCTTCCCCCTAAATATACTAGATCCCTCTCAGATATTGTGCATTAACATAGTATTGACAAATATAAGTAATATATTTTAGGCACACATAAAAAACCTGGCTTTGGATACCATGTGTTTGAATCTTTATGTGAATTTACTATTGGAAATGAATTTATAGGTTCAATTACATAAACTTGAAGACTCTTTGTCTGTTAATTGTTAGACATTGAACCTCTACTGTTTAACCAAACCATGAAACATTTGTATTTGAAGTCACACACATTACACTTTTGAAAAATGCTATAAACAATGATGATTCTATAGCGACTTTGAAGATTTCTCTGAAATACTCGATGGCGAGTACTCATGTTTTTTACAACAACTTTAATGAAAATTTGGCATCTTAATTGACACAAATTTATGAACCAGGTTTATCAGATGGTGATAGTTCAATAATTATTTGTAAGAATCTTCTGACAAAGATGATTATTCATCGCAACAAAGTACAGTGTCTATTCCTGAGGTAAAGTGCCATACAATTGCATTGGTCAATGAACATATTTTTTCTAAACCAGAAAAATGTGAATCAGAACCGGAATTAAATAGTTCTGGCATTGAAAGAGTAATAATGGGGAGTTTAATAAATAAATCAAATATAGCTGTTGACATATTGACATAATCTGAACTGATGATGATATTCCATTATGCCTCATAAAATACATGCTATAGTCTAAATGTATTCCAGAAACTCACATTTGATTAAACTTCTAAGCAAATGATTTTACCATGGAAACTGAAGTAACTGATTCTGAGCATACAAGTTTAAGCCACAAATCTGAGTAGGGGTAGTCAAACAATAAATTTTGATACTGAAGTGTTGATAAATGAAGAAATGGATCTAAGTAAAGATGATCCAGAAATAGTGTCAATATGTCATCCACAATGAAGATGACAAAATTAACAGAAAATTTAAGAAGTAACATTGTGAATGAAAAAAGAACTCGAGAAGGATATATAGCAGTTTAACAGATAACACAACCCGATAAGTCAAAATGTCACCAAATGATATCAGATGGGAAAAAAAAGAAAAAAAGGAAATTTTTTTTTCATTAATTCCAGAAAATGGCATTTCAAAGTTGAAGACCAATCTGTTCCTGTAATGCAAAACATTTCTCTTGCATTTACCAGATATAGATCATGCAATGGAAGACGTTGCGTTACAAAAGTGTTGGTTAACTTGAAACAAAATATCTGGTGTAGACTCACCTGACTAAAGCAGGAAGTACACAGATAGGGTTAATAGTATTCCTCCAGATCAGGTAGCTCAAATTAAGGAACATAATTTTATAAATTAGTTTCTAATAGAATTTACAATACTGCCAATATTTAAGTTTCAAACAAATGGTATCTAGAGTCAGGTTCAAGTGTGTCGATCGATATCTTCGACCACCAATTTAACATTGCCTTTCACAAGCTTAAAAGGACAGGTGTGATTTATGCTCCTGCTTTAGCTTCTAAAAAGTTGTGATGCAAATGGACTGAGGAAGATACATTAAAAGCAAAAACTTTAAGACAATGAGCCTGTTTAGACCTTCAACAGATTCTTTCATGCCATGAAGGCATATCATGCCAAGGAGCCAATGAAATTGCCTTTTACATTTATAAATTCCTTGACCTTCAGTTAAGAAAAGGCAAAAACAAAATAATTTTGTGTTGTGATAATTTTGTCATAAACCTGTTGAATTGTTGTTTAATGGTAAAAGACTTCCAAAGCTGTCGGGCTCTAAATATAAGTCACTAGTCAAAATGAACGAATGAGTAGGGTTTTACGGTGTACCAACACATTGTAGATTATTCGATGCCAATAGGAAAGACGATTCCAGGTTTACTCTACATGTACAAAAACAACAAATTAATACACAGATGAAAATTGTCACATCAACAAATGAATATGTAGAATGAACTTAGAACCTTCATACCTGCAGAATTGCAGATTTTCAGCAAATTCTGTTGTATTACTCAAATTGTCGCTTCTTACGACATGCACAAGCCACAGTGATCCTTTCCTTGTCATCACTCATCTGGCTCCCAGGAACCACACAGGGGCTGGTAATTTAACCGCAATAATGAACATTACAAAAGATGATAAAATGAATATGACACCAATTCAGAGGATCCCTACTCCTCTGCAGAGATTGACAGTGACTTTATTCTTACCCGGAACCACAGGGGTTGTCACTAGTCAAATATTTCAGTCTACCATCAATTTTACCTCATTCTGAGCCACAAGTCTGAGTTGGGGGAGGGTACAGGTATTTCAATAGGTTTATTATACCCAGTATGGTGATAATAAATAAAATAGGTGTAGTTTATAGGTATAGCTAGTACTTTATTACTAGATAAATGGATATAGCCTGAGTGATTTTAAGCTGTACTGGGTAAAGTTATAAACATAACATTGTTAAAGAAAAAGATTAAAGCAAGCGATTTATCTTTAAAAATATTATTTCAGTCGAAAAAATAATTAATGTATATTGTAATACTCTTATTCTTATTTGAAATAGGCTAGCATCTAGTTCCGAATATTTAATTTGAAAAAAAATCTTCCTGTTTGATTATATATCTTATTATTTATTAAGCTAAATTATTATTTTAATGACAGAGGCCAATGTAATCGTTATTAGTTACCAAAACTGACTGTATTGTCATAATGTCAATTTTGATTTGAAATGTTAAAAAAACAACTTTGAAAGTATATAATTCTTATCTTCAAAAATCCTAAAAAGTCAGAGTTCTTTACTAAGTTGAACCTATTTCACCTTTCAAGACTTAAAATACTCTAGTTTGTCTAGAATGACTCTTAATGTATCAGTGCAAGACAAGCCCAACTCAACTTGGTCTAGTCTTACACTGAAATATTTAATGCAAAATAGGTCTTAGTTGAGTTTGACTTGTCTTGCACCAAGATATTCAATGCAAAATGAGTCCACTTCTTAAATACACTATTTCCAGTCATAAAAATGTAAATTAAATTACATAGCATAAATTCGTGTATGATTAAGTATTAATATGCTTTTTTTATATCCTTCTTATCCAAATATTAAAGAATATAATCAGTGTTTTGTTTCTCCTGAACACTTTTCAAAAACTGACTTGGTCCAGTCTTGCGCTAAGCCATCGATATACGGTCGTATATTTCAAAATAACAGCATACTTAAGCCTATATCAACTTCAAAATTCACCAAAAGTGCCGTTTGATAATTTTAAATAATCTCTTGGAAGAACATTGGTTTTATTGAGTACGTTGATGAGGGATACGTTGCACGCAGCAGAAGGATTTTATCAATTTAAAACTAAGGTAAAATTAAGTGTTTGTTTATTCGAGTGTCAGCAACAGTCTCCGTGCTGATTGATATACGACATTGTGTCTCATTATCATTCGTCTCTCACCGCTGATTCAATTTGGAAAGTTATCAGTTACTTGCGGAGATGGGGTGTGCTCGAGTACTGGTTAATCCAAGGAAACAGTGGTTAGGTTAATTGATCGTCTGTTAACCCTCGATTGCATAAAAATGACGCTAAATATTCATTCAATCAATCAATCAATCAATCAATCAATCAATCTAGTGTCAGCCCTATAGAAAGGGCCAACAACAGTGGGCTTTTGTGACACCTTTATGATGTACACAGTAACTATCTGAAAGCTAGCCTTGCCAAGCGTCAGGCTGTTAGACATTCGGTACCCCTCAGTTTAACTAGCTGCTTGGTGAGCTTTCGGCCGCATCAGATAAAAAGCAATTTACTTTCACCGGGATTCAAATCTTCGATCTTCCGTTCCGAGGCGGACGCCTCAACCACTAGACCATGGAAGACGGTTTTTTTGGCATTCTATTTGCCAGTCACATTCGACTACGTCATCCCTTTAAAGTATGAAATTCAACAACTAAGAATAGAAAATAGCACATTTTATTTTATCATTCGCTTTTTCTGCATTGACATTTAACATTGCATAAAGATATAATTGTGTTCCAATAAATACAATAAAGTGTAACACGAGTATTTATCAGGTTACATTTTAATCATACGTTTTTAATGATTTTTAGTTATATAGATACATAATAAATCTAACTTATAAAGCGTTCCTGTGCATATTATATGACCAAAATATGATATGTGTCGCTTAGTCGTTGTATTAGTGTGTTATTATTTCTCGTCATGAATTTTCAGTTCACGCCTTCATGTTAATAACGTCTTTGTCCAGGTAAGTTGACTGAGGAAAGACAGGAATAAATTTCAACTTCTGTTTTATTATGGTTGTCAGTAGCACACGTGTGTCGGGTAACCAATCAAAAGCTCGCCATGTCTTTGAAGATATTCGTTTTAAGTAAAAGAGAAAGCTGTTCATTGAACGGGGAATAGAATGAGTTGAGTAGATGTCTTGTTTCTGGCCACATTTGGCCAACATTTGTATTCGTAGAAGACCGGACATTTGCCCTCTTCGTTTCCACAATAGATTCAAATAGTTCATCATCCAGGGACCCTGCAGTGACAAATAACAAACTAAGTTTAACGTAAATACGGCAACAGGTTCTGTTTTGATTACGTACAGTACTTTATGGTATTATTTCACTGGTAGCTGTAACATTTGTACTTATCATTCATATCATATTAAAAACTATTTTTTAAACTACCACGTGGCTGTATTGCTACTGACTGTTGCAAGGCGGCTTGTTAAAAGCCATCGAGTATATTTGAGTTTAGTATAATTTATATATATTTACCAAAATTTTCTTTGAGCATTGCTCCCCCAGTTGGAGATATATGCCCGTGTATTTGATATGACATATGTCCGTAACGTTGTGTTTTACTAATTTGAAATTGAACATTCAATATCCTTGTAAGTAGTCGTTGGCACAAACCAACCGTCACCTATTTCACTATTTCAGTTGAAGTAAAGGTATTTGAATTAATAATTCTTCGAATTGAAAAAAATATTTACCAACATAGATGTACAGACTCACCTAAACCGAGAAACTTGAATACAGCACCAACAACTTTCGTGACATTTTTTGAAAATTCTCCAGAATTTATTACCAATATTTGGTTGCTAGGAAATCGCCTGTACCATTCCAGCAGATGGATGAAATATATACCAATACTTAATCGAATCTGTGGCAAACAAAATATATATCGGAATGTTATTTCACAAAACTTAAGAAAAAGAAACAAGACAAAATCTAACATTTAAGGACATTGAAATATCAGTTTGTATTTAGAAAAAAATATTTATTCATAGCCTGACAAGCTTCACTGGTATTTTAAACCTCTGCATACGTTCTTGAATTTGAAATTGCCGATAGTTATAATCAGAGATTAACATTTAGGACGTATATACTGAACGGGACAGCTAACCTGCAATCTGCCGTTTTATATACCTGACATTTTATGTATTTCCCCCAAACAATATCAAGGAAATTTCGAATCCCCCGCCTGGCAACAGTCTCCGCGATGATTGATATACGACATTGTGTCTCATTATCATTCGTCTCCCACCGCTGATCCAAGTGGGAAAGTTATCAGTTACTTGCGGAGATGAGATTTGCTCGATAACTGGTTAATCCCAGGAAACAGTGATTAGGTTAACTGATCGTCTGTTAGCCCTCGATGGCATAAAAATGACGCTAAATATTCAATCAATCAACCTTGACATGAATAAGAAAGAGCATTAAGGCCACGTGAAAAGACATAATTATCTGTTAATGTCATATACAAAGTTCAATAACGCTACTCCATGTTTTGACACAGATATTGGAATACAAAAAATGGCGGGTAGCTGATCCGTTCAGTCTATTTATATGTTTACATGTGTATAAATGAGTAAAATTGATTTCAACAGTGACGTGTGTCACCATGTTACGTGTGTGTGTGTGTGTGTGTGTGGTGTGTGTGTGTGTGTGTGCGTGGGGGGGGGGGGGGGGGGGGGGGAGCCTTCAGATTTATGTTTTTACATACATCTGTTAGTCCAATATGACCACCGCAATTAAAAGTACTAAAATTAAGTAATGTTCAAGCAGCATCTCTTCTGAAACCCAAAATTGAATGCTGATAAAATCGTATGAGCATGAAACTGATCTGTTTGTATTCTTGATAATTTAAGAAGTTTTTATTGAGTTGTATAGAGAAATGTTTAAAACTGGCAACGAAAACAACCGATTTAAATAAAACTGGATTCATTGTTATATTGCCGTTCTGAATCATTGTTTTACTTATAGCTCAATGTCCTTTCTTAATTACATATGTTACTGATATACAATATTCAAGATGACTGTCAAATTGCTGCTATGCTTACATTGATTTATATAGTGATATATAAACACTCAATTAACAAAACATATATTTATATGGTCACGAAGTTGCACCCTTTCGGTATTGATTTTTGTTATGTCGCCAAAATACTAATTTTGTCGACGTACTAAATCGATATTCTTATAGAAACATATTTATGAAATGTACATGTTAATGTAATACAATATTTAAGATGGCCACCCAATGGCCACGATATTTACTTGATTCTTCAGTTGCACACTTCAGGTTTAGTGTTTCTGTTATGTCGCCCCAAAAACAAGTTATATTACAGTACTGATTTATTTTTTTTACTTATGGCACAATCTCCTTTCGGTAGTAAAGTTCCAAACGTATATGTTCATTAATATTTGTCATAATCAAATGTTTAACACGTCCACTTTTACTTTTAAGTGCTTTAAATGTAGAAATCATTTGAACATGTCGGGGGCATTGTTTGGCCGCTTCTATTATTTTTTTCCGATGAGCAAAGGAGCAAAAAACTACCTTCAAGCCGTCGTGTAAAACACGATTATACACACAGCCGCGGAGTGATATCAACTGCATGCATCTGGTAAAGAGACGGATCGCCTTGACAACATGGTCGTGAAACTGGGCACGTGGTTCTCCTATTCGTTCTTTTAGAAAATATAAATAGTCCGAATATAACCTGAAAAATAGTTAATAGTAACACAATAACAAAAAATCAAAATGAGTTCAAGCAACATAATGTGTTTAACTATCGGTTAATAATAATTGTTGTTTTTTTTAATCACGACTACATAATCAAATGATATAATACCTTATTTACATATTTCCATCATCATTAGCATATGGAGTAGGACAACGACGTTCAATATGCAGATGATGGAAGCACTTCTTGTTTTCCAACAAAAGTGTTATGCAGCAATAGTATTATTAATTGGTTATATTCATAGTGTGCTTAAATATATTCGATTGATAGAATATGACAAACAGCATTTGATGCTGGTTTGTTTACGGACAAAACAGTCAACCACAAAGGTGCATGGATCTTAACTTCGCTCGGTTCATTTACATACCTGGGCTGCGTTCAGCACCGTTAAACAGCAACCACGTTTATGCCTGTTTCCCTAGAATTGCTGCGTACTGTGTGCTACTAATTAGCCAGTGTCAGCTAACGGTAGCAAATGCTAGCAAACGCTAGCAAACGTTTAACCCATCTGAACGCAGTCCTAGTTTGACTGCCACGTTCGCAAATGCGTTGGTCTGATGAAGAATTTCCAATTAACAGTAAATTCATTTTCAAATCCGATACTACCCATCCCTCCGTGATCAATGGAGAATATCGGAGTGGATTACCCGTGGGTGTTCGACGATGCATATAGTACATTGAGAGTGTTCGAAAAGTACAATTACAAGTTGTTTGATTTAAGCTCATACATGTTTTTAAAGTATATTCTGATATTATTTTCGCACTGGAGGCGGACCGATGAACGGTTTTAGTTAGATAATTTGTTTTTTTTTTCTACATACAAAAATGTTATATAATACTTATTTGGAGATGAATGAAATATAACCGTTGAACATAGTATATGATACTTATATGCAATACTTTCCCCACATACGAAACAATGAAGGTCTCGTTTACAAATTACCTCCCCTTAGTGACGGTAGCAAGGTGTTTAAGCCCAAGAAAATAGAACTATAAATCGGATGGGCATTTTTGATGGTCATATTTCATTGTACATATGAGAACATTGGAACATTTTCATGAGTTCTGCCAAGCTTGGATGATACTGGGTACTGTTGGATGAAGATATAACAATTTAAAGATGCGTAGTGTTACACTGACACAAATAGGCAGAATTGTCAAAAATAAAGGGGTGTCATCAAAACACCAAAACTGTGTAAAAGCAATCTGGTCAACCCCGTGTTTTCCGCTGCAAATTTGGACTTACTTAGGACAATCTATAGAAACAAAACGCTTTTATAGCCATTGGCAATGTATTCAGTGTTCTAGCTGTGTATGTCTCTATATGTAGAACAGTACACATTTAATTAGTGTGTGAGACGTAAAGATTTTACCGAGCTGCCGGATCTCTTATCAGGGCGATTATTTTGGTATTTGGGTTTAGTTTATACACATAGTCTGCATTCGTGTACGTGGGCTCCAATGGGTTGTCGTTTCTTGGTAGTTCAGTCCATATACGGTTGTCCCACAATGTTGATGCACTGAAATCACCTACAGACACACACACACAATAATTATTAGAAAATATAAATCTAAAAAGGAGAATTAGTCAAAGATATTAGTCGCCACAATAGCATAAATGCTACTAATATAGTGAGCGTTGTTGTTGTATGGTGTTTAGAGTCGCTTTCAACAATTGTTCAGTCATATTGCGACGTTGTCTGCTTGAGGCAGTATTTTGCTTCTTTTTGTCACCATAAACATCTTTGTGCGATTTAAGATTCCAACTTTCTTGTTTATGCATTTTTTTCATTCTGCAACAACTGATGTATAGGAATGGGTTTGCCTATTTCTGACCAAGAAACTGTCTAACTAGTATTTTACCCCCCAGCTTTTCTTGGAATATAACATAGTTTTACAATGAGGGCATATTGTCTTTTTACTCAGCTGCAGTTCAACAATTAACAATTAAATAATAAACAATAGAATTGATTGATTGATTGATTGTAGTTCAGCGTCATTTTTATACCTAAGAGGTCTAACAGACTAACAGACGATAACATAACCACAGTTTCTGGGATCCTTGAAGGTTAAACAGTACTTGAGCTCTTTGACATAACAGACACTCAAACAGGGTGGTTTTATATAAAGTCATTTTACTCACCTTTTTATATATTATCATATAAGTTCAAAGTCACAAAGCTAACATTTTAAACTCGCTAAAGCTCGTCTAAAACCAATCTATTCTAACGCTTGACGTGTTCCCCTACTGGGGCTTACCTTTCAACTGACCACCGCTCCACCCTACCAAACCAGGCCTGAAGCTCTTTTCGCTAATTGGTCAATGCTTTACTACCTAGCTATTGGTCAGTTTCTTAATTACTAAGTCCATTAAACCTGACCATATCTTATTACAAAACATATCTGTCATCTATACATCATGATAAACCTAAGGCTATTTTTATCATAACATCTCCATCTGCCAGACATCTTATCTCCATTAGCCTGTCACATATACCTCATTAAGTGACATGGTTGACATTTGATGTAAACAAATAATTTCTAAACTCCACTCAACTCCATTTTAAAATATCAACACAATTTAAGAATTTTATACATCATAAGAATTCTTAACTACCATAATATAACACCACACCCCACCTCTGCAAGTAACTGATAACTTTCCCAATTATATCAGCAGTGAGGGACAAATGATAATGAGAATCAATGTCGTATATCAACCATCACGGAGATTGTGGCCGGGCGGGGATTTGAACTCATGACCCCATCAACGCTAACGACTGAGCTAATCGGACCTGGCAGAACAGAAACATGCACTTGATCGAGGGGTGTTGAAGTGTGTTGTAACATAAGAACTGTTATATATAACAAACTTACCTGTTATTTCTGTACTTGATCCATTTCCTTCTCGCTTGTATTTATACAACCTCAGGGAGAGTTTCACGAAGTAAGATAGATAGTCCAGAAAACTTTTTGTAGTGTTGTGTTTACAGTTTATACAGCCTGTAGAGAAAGCATCGTCGGATACCCACGTGTGATCCATTCCGATACTCTCCATGTATCACTAGTGTAATATCCCGCCTGTGATCCATTCCGATACTCTCCATCCGTTGGATATTACACTAGTTTTGCGTCGTTTCTACAAAGCCACGACGCAACCGTATGATTGGTTCCTTCACGATTTCATGAAAGGAACGTTGTCCAATCGCCACGCTTGTTTTATGTTAACGTCGTTTTGATAAGACGTTAATGTTAGCTGTATTTTATTATGTTATGTTCAAATAAAACGACGCACAGCTAGCGTATTTTCCTATGTGTGATGGATCGAGAGTAGTGGAATTGGCACCCGTGGGTATCCAAAGAAGCAGAAAAAAGAGATAACGAACAAATCGAGGGTCCATTGCAATACAACTCTATTTAGATATCAACATATAAGGAAATACAGCAATGTTACTTTGAACAATCAAAATTATTGGATGAAATCGTATCAAAGGGACACATGGAAATTTCCGTAGATTTTTACTTATTTCGAAAAAAATGCATATCTACATGACGTTATGTCTCAATATTTTGCACGTCCGTTTTGTATTTAAATGTAAAAATAATTATTTGTAACAATTTTAGACAATATTCCAAGTAAATATCATTTATTATACTTTTTTAAGTGTTGTTTTTCTTCAAACTTCATAGTTTTAATAATAGCGTGATGACGCTTATTTTAAAAGAAATGTTAAAATTGTATTTTCAAAAAAGTTGAATATTAATATCATCTTTTATTTTCATAGATGTAAAGATAAGATGTGTATTATTATTGTTATCTTTATTATTTATTATTCTTATTTTGTTTTACCATATATCGATCAATAAAACCTATATTTACAAGTGACAAATGACGACATATCACAGAATCAAAAAAAAAAAATATTAATAATTATATATAAAAATAATTATTTAAATGAATCACATAATAACCATGTTTTAAACAAACAGAGTGTTAAAAAGGTATTAAATAACAACTGTATCTATAGATACCATGGCTAGCCAATTACGCCCGATAGCCCATTTGCAATTATAATACATTATCTTAAGTATAAAAAAAGTTATATAAGATCATATAATAAAACATATTAAACGTAATGATGCATATGTATTTATCTATTCTTTCATAGACGAGCTTGAAGTGTTCATATTTAAAATGTGAAAAAAAATAGACTAAAGAAAAACTGGTTCTACATATGCCATGGCTAGTCAATTATGTCCGAAAGTCTATTTCCAAACTGATCCAAACGTATTATTTTAAGTATAATATACTGTTAAGATCAAACATTAAAATACACTCAACTTCAAAAGAAACCTTACAGTTTTGTTTCCTAAGAATCTGTTATATTGTATATCCAATTTCATTAAAAAAATATATATATTTATGCTGAATAATCAACTGGGTATCCATTGCCAACATTTAATTGGGAATGTGTCCGTGCATGCACGCAACGCACGAATATTGCGAAACTTACAATTCGCCCAGTATCATCAGATCATGAATTGCACGTGAAAAATGTTACACTCATGATTACAACAGTTACATGTTCAGTATAAAAACAATCACAAGACAAGTTAACCAGCAACAACTAACAGCCGGGCAGGCCGAGTAAAGGTGCATGCAGTGCAATGCAGGCAATGCATAGCAGCCCGCCGTGACCACACGCGATACTGACTGTGGAAAAGGGAATTATTAAGTAACGGTAGTCACTTTTAAGATCAAATAACCCAAAACGCTACAAATTAACTTTTGTTATGTTTTGATATTTCATTAATAATAAATTGATCTCGTTAAATGTAAAAAATCATTTATTTTACTTTATTAATTTCTGACATACAAATGAAATAAATAGTCTAAGGTTTCTTTTGGAGTTGAGTGTATTTCTCTATTCTTCCGTCTCAAGGTCACTTACCTCTCACCGCTAAGCTCGTAGGTTTAAATCCCGCTCGGTCCAAAAACTTTATGTGATAAAGTTTACCAGTTACTCACGTAAAGACGGACGGTGGTTCTATTCAGATCCATCCTTATTTTTTGTACACCAAACTAGAAATGCCATAGGAAACCTGTTGGAAATGGCGTTTTACTCCATTATTTCAAATATTATATATACAAACAAACTTGAAGGTACACGTATTGTTTCATTACACAATATCTTTAGGTTACCTCCTATCCTACTTCTGGTTAACCAGTGCATCTCTTTTGTGGTCGGTTTTATGACATCCGGGTGTCTGATCAACCTAATTAGAAATATGTCAAACAGTTAAACATTTAACGTACAAAGCATACGAAAACATAAAGCATCACCTGTGAGTGAGTGAGTGAGTGAGTGAGTGAGTGAGTGAGTAAGTGGGTGTTTTAGTGGGTGAGTGAGTTTGGAGTGAGTGGATGAGTTTGTGACTGACTGAATAAGTAAGTGGGTGTTCGAGTGGGTTAGTGGGTTTGGGATGAGTGAGTGACTGACTGAGTAAGAAAGTGGGTGAGTGGGTGTTTGAGTGGGTGGGTGGGTTTTGGGTGCGTGGATGAGTGAGTGGAGTGAGCGAGTACGTAAGTGGATGAGAGGGTGTTTGAGTGGGTTTTGAGGGTGAGTGGTGGGGTGAGTGAGAGTGTAGTTACATCATGGCGCGGTGAGGTGGCGGGTTCGAGCCTAGTCATGTCACAATATTGTTATAGGGAAATATATACATATATGCAGGTCTGGATGTTCATGTTCATGTATTCGGTAATTAACAGAATTATGTAACCATACAAATAACTCAATTATTCCATCTTCCAGACTTTACTGGTTGCAACTATTCAAAAACTGCTTGTTTACAAAACATTCAGGGATCGATGCAAGATGGCTATCATTTTTTTTTAATTTCAATTGACATAAGACATCCCGTTGTTCCTATTTAAGGCAAATGTAACATACTATTCATTTTTGAAATTGGTGATTATTGTAAATATCATTATTCTAACAATTTCATCTAAATCTACCGTTATGTTGCAATGTACATATAAAGCTTCTTTGGAGAAGAACTTTATAAGAATTGTAATATTTCGTTCTAATCCTTTATAATTTGAATATTGTACTTGTTAATCTTTAAATACTGCAAATAAAGTATGCTTAAACCAATTTATTGCATGTGGTATTGAAGATTTAACAAAGTATGTCGCATCCAGTTTTACGTAGGAGGTCTACATTCGGATGAATGTTTACAATCATCATCCTTCTGCCTGCCAGTTTCGTACTGTTTGGTGAAGGATTCAATGTTGTTACTAGCGCCAATACAGTTCTCTACTCTGGACAATGGTAAGTAGTTTGTACTGATACTTATATGTTTTTTGTTTAAATATCTAGCTTCATTTTTATGCAATCGGGCCCGATTAGCTAAGTCGTTTAAGCGTCGGACTATCAATCAAGGGGTCGTGAGTTCGAATCCCCGCCCGGCAACAGTCTCCGTGATGATTGATATACGACATTGTGTCTCATTATCATCGTCTCCCACCGCTGATTCAAGTGGGAAAGTTATCAGTTATTTGCGGATATGGGGTGTGCTCGAATACTGGTTAACCTTCAGGATCCCAGGAAACAGTGGTTAGGTTAACTGATCATCTGTTAGCCCTCGATGGCATACAATGACGCTAACTCTTCAATCAACAACAACTTTCTGCATAAGGATGTTACTATTTAATTGTTTTCAGCGTGTTGGGCCAGGACCCACGATCTTATCTGCGAGAGGTAAGCGGTCTCCGGATGGACAGTTCGGCTATGGGGAACTCGAAATGACGCAGATGAAACGGTTTAACGGCTAACACCATCTAAACACCATCTGTCGTTTAAACATAGTTATATTCTATAGTTTTGTGAACAATTCAATTCTATGTAGATAATTACATATAACATCTTAATGATGATGTAACCGAAACATTAAAATATTAAAGTGTTTTAGCGAGATGGACTGAGACCTACGATCTCATCTGCGAGAGGTAAGTGATATTCAGACGGATCCTTAGACAGTTCGGCCATGAATTAACCCGAAATGACGCAGAAGAGACGGTTTAATGGGCAACAACATGATTAAATGACCATACTGTCGTCTAAGCACGGTAAAGACCAATAGTTTTGTGATCTAGGGTCGTATTCACTAACCATTATTGAGAACAGTCTTAGACTTGGGTTTGAAAATCCAAATTTCAACCTTAGATATTCAGTTGACCGTGATAGATAAAAAATAATTGTGAGAGTTTATTTGGCTATGTAATTGGTGTCCCTGTAAGCTTTCAAATTTTGGCCTCGCAAAATGGTCATTAAGTGTGCTTTTCAAAATTCATTCTTGAGCTCAAGGCTAAGCATTGTCTTAAGAAAGGTTGGTGAATACCACCTCTAGCCAATACTATGTAAACAGTTTAGTATCAAATCTAAAAGTGCAAAGTACAATTCTAGAATTCAGACATATGAGCCGATGCTAAAACATAGTTTCAGTAGAATAAAAGAAATATACAAATAGTTAGGCAATTAATCACATTCAATGCAAAAAAACAAACCTTTGATATAGATCCGTAGTACCGCATTTAGGTGCGCCGATTATGTAAAAGTATGGGAGACACCTCAGCGTACTATGCACATCAAACCAACATGGGCTTTTAAACATCTTTGAAAAGGTAATGTTTTGCTGAAAGAAAGCAATATTTTGAAAAATAATATAAAATAGAAGGCAAAGAGAAATAAAAAAGCAAAAAGCATGGCGCTTGGCCGTCACAGCAAAAAAAGGAAATTTTAATTAATAATCAATGTAAAAAAAAATATTGCAATTGTGTGATGCAAATATTTTTATAGAGTGTGTCGCGTACTGTTCACTCTTTAGTTGATTAATCACGAATTCTAAACTCTGTTCTTGTGGGCTTAATAGATTTTCCTTTAAATCTACAAAATAGGTTTCATCTATTTCCATTTATGCTTTAATATCACTTACCATTCCCATTATATCGCGGTTAATCCATTTCATGGAATATCTTTCCTTTTCTGTCCATATTTTCCTGTCTAGAATAAACATTTTGGCATCGCCAAAATCCCTTGTGCTCTCTGCGACAGACCTTTGCTCTTCTGGGGAAAACATAAGTCTTAACGTGAACGGAAACACGTCCATAGATGGGTTGGAATATACCATTTGCTTCCATTCTACAAAAGATGAAATGATCATTTCAACGTGAGGACAAAACATTTGAAATTGGGTATTAGTCTGTATAACGGACCTAGCTCTCCAGATTGAAATAGCAATATTAGGAAAGCCACATTTGAAGACGTTGAATAGTCAGTTGCTTCAGAGAAAGTTTGAACGTCGTCACAGTTTATTACGCGTTCAGTTGCTATTAATTGTGGGACAGGCATAGAATTCCCTACTTTTTCATTTGTGGTTAATAGACCTGACCCGGAAGATATCAGGTTCAGAGATATATTAAATTAGGTATGCTGTGTGGAGAACGTGTAATGAGAATGCTCAAAACTTTTGAATAAATACCAACAGAATGTTTAAAAACTTTTTAAATACTATTTTATTTTTTCTTACTTCTTATTTACTTCTTAAATATTTTTTTTATTTTTACTTACTTCTTAAATACTATTTTATTTTTGCTTACTTCTTAAATACTATTTAATTTTGCTTACTTCTTACCCGGCATGGCGACATTGTCGTTATATAGCTCTATATAGCATTCATCTGAAATCTGTAACATATCATGTACTGGGCTGTATATGCAATGCAATGCACAGCAGTTATCTAGTAGTAGCGCGTCCAACTCGAATGTAGAAAGTCGTGGGTTCGACCTCAGGCGGGTCATTCCAAAGACTTGATAAATGGTATTAGAAACTTCCTCGCTTCAATCGAGGCATTTAATGGATAGTTCTAGGTCTGGTTGGCCCGCTATCAATATAATGTGACTGGGTGTGATGCCATACCATGTGTATGCGGCATGATACTCCAGTGTGGCAGCGCTTAGAATACTGTCTGAAGTTGACACCGTCGCGATAAACACCATACAAAAGCAATTAAACCAATATACAATGTAATTATAATTCCCAGGAGTATAGCATCCAATATAGTTCCATCACACAGTCATGCCATCCAGTTACTACAATTCTGTGTTACAACAGAGCTTTCTTATCGGGATGATGTCGATATATCTGTATGTTTGCCGCAGGCAGGGCGCACTCCACAGTTACGCCCCTTTTTTCAGCGGTAACATGAATCTTACGCTTAAAAATACAATTAATTTGGTTTTGAAATATTTTCAAAGTGGTTCATAGTTGTTGTGATTTCTTGCTGCAGATGATGGAGCACAAGCTGGCATAGCATATAATTGGTGCTAAAAAAAGTGACTTTTATAGGATTTCAACATATGCATGTATGAGCACTTGAAGATTTCATTTTTTTTATAAAAATCTTAGAGTGTCACTGCACCCTCTTTAAACAAAACGAGCTTGTCAACATACCAGTTATTGTGCATTTTTATGTGGGTATGCATTTCTGCTTTGAAAAAATATCTATACGAATAAATATACTAATGGATAGAGTGTTGGCCGCTCACGCCAGAGGTTGCGGGTTCGATCCCTAGCTTGACCCGATGCCTCTCATAAAACAACACTGAGTACTGGTTCTACCCAGGAGGCAGAATCGAGAACAGCTCATATAAGCTCTGAGCTTTCATGGCAATAGAGCTTAAATAAATTAGTATAAACTAAATATCTTTAACCTTGTTTTATATAGAGCAAAGAACAAAAATCACCTGTGTAAAGAGATCACTACGTAATCGATGACGGTGTGCCGTGTGTCAGAACAAATATCCAGAGTTTTATAAGTTAAGTTGTTTAGCTAAGTGTTGTTTTGTTTCTACCTTTCTATTGCTGTTGTTTTTTTTTATACATTTTTGTCTTAAGAACAAATTGAGACTGATAAAGCAATTAGCTCCACCTGCGAATTCCTTGCCATTTATCAAATGATAATATAATGATGTGAGTGATGCTCATGTTTTAGTGGTCGTTCGTTGGTCACTGAATATACGCATAATGAGGGGAAGTTTAAAAGGGCGTGTCCACTAGAAAATTTGAGAAAAAAGGACTGCAAATTACGGTATTTTATAGCACCTTAAGCATATTTTCAGCCTAAAAGTTTATTCCATAATTTTTCAATTTAAAGAAATACGTAGATGGTTCTGATCTAAATTCTAATTCCAATAGCAGTAATAGCGTATACTAATCATATATATTTGTTTATCACGGGTTTCATCAAAACATCAGTAAATGAATCGCAAAATCATTAAATTACCATCACATGAATCTAACCGATGCACTTAGGCATAATTCTAATGTTTACATGTTTATAATTATAATTGTTAAAATGGTTTTGTGTTTAATTTTGAAAAAACAACAACCGCTGTACGGATTTTAAATGATACGCACGGGCGTATGTGCGTATCGCGATCGACGGCCAGGATACTGTGGTTCCTTTTTCGGCAATGCAGTTTATCAACATTTTTCTAAGTGGTTATTTTATTCTGGAAGACAACCGGGAAAAAGTTATTTATGTTTACTGCGAGAACCTTTTTCACAATCGATTAAAAACCCATTTAAGTTAGTGTATCCCAGTCTCTGAAATGCAAATTCAGCGGAATTCCATGCCTGTACCACAATTCATAGCTAATTAACGCTAACCAAACTTTGACGTCATCCAACACTGCCTGAAACAAATGACCAATCAACGTGCTCAAATCACATTGCTATGTAACGGATGCAAAAGTGGACTCGGTTCTACAACCTACATGTTAGTTAAAATTAATTCAATCAAATTATTTTGAGACTGAATGCGTAGTTTTTTTCGTAACCAGCATTGCGTATACAACATATTCACTAGTACTTACATTAATTTAAGCTATTCGTATAATTAAGGAAAATGAATCTAAAAATAAAGTATTTATAGTCTTTGGTTTTAAACTATAAGTAATAGCAAGGACTTGTATATCATTCCTCGGTAATATTCGGTGTTCATTAAGTAAAATATTAATAATTAAGAAATCCAAAAGAGAGCGACCGTAGTCATTTGACTAGCAGTTTTGAGCTACGGTGAAAGCTGAGATAACTGATGTTCGTTTTTAAACGAAGTTTTACAGGACTCGTTCAAAATTTAATCAAGGGCGGAAACTGTGCAATGACATTCACGCATGCGCATGAATACGATATTCTTAATTAAAAACGAATTCGATAATTAAATTATTTTAACAAAAAAAGGGACACAATTTTGAAAATTGGGGCGACTCCATTGGTTGTTGAATGAAAACACAAACATCTAATTACACACAGTGTAAATTTATTCCTGTACCTTCTGTGTTGAAATGATCCTTATTTAATGTGTATGACGTGTTCACCGAGTGCGTCACTGGTAGATCCATGTCCGACAGATGCATGGATAGGAAGTCTGTCGAATATAACTTGAAGTATAATGCCATACACCCTATGAACGTGAATACAAAAAGTGTCCGTCTGTGCGTCCTGGAATAAACATAAAATATGCAACACAGGTCCAACGCCAATTCTCTTGTTAGTCGACTGAGAGACTCTATTTGATCCGAATTTCGGAGTAGCCGCTGTCCAGAGTGACTTTATACATCGAGCAGTAATGTTTTGAATGAGTGAACAATAAATTGTTATTAAGATTTACATAGTTTACGTTTTTATATGCTGATAATGACTATGTATTTGATATTAGGGCGATAGTACGACGATATGGTGATCGTATAATAATAGGGTGGCGATCGTATGATAATAAGGTGGCGATGGTAGGATAATAGGATAGCGATGGTAGGATACTAGGGTGGCGATGGTAGGATAATAGGATAGCGATGGTAGGATAATAAGGTGACGATGGTAGGATAATAGGATGGCGATGGTAGGATAATAGGGTGACGATGGTAGGATAATAGGATGGTGATGGTATGATAATAGGGTGACGATGGTAGGATAATAGGATGGTGATGGTAGGATAATAGGGTGACGATGGTAGGATAATAGGATGGTGATGGTAGGATAATAGGGTGACGATGGTAGGATAATAGGATGGTGATGGTAGGATAATAGGGTGACGATGGTAGGATAATAGAGTGACGATGGTAGGATACTTGGGTGGCGATGGTAGGATAACATGTGTGTATCGTTGGTAGGATAATAGGGTGGCGATGGTAGGATAATAGGGTGGCGATGGTAGGATACTAGGGTGACGATGGTAGGATAATAGGGTGGCGATGGTAGGATAATAGGATGGCGATGGTATGATAATAGAGTGGCGATGGTAGGATAATAGGATGGCGATGGTAGGATAATAGGGTGGCGATGGTAGGATAAAAGAATGGCGATGGTAGGATAATAGGATGGCGATGGTAGGATAATAGGATGGCGATGGTAGGATAATAGAGTGGCGATGGTAGGATAATAGGATGGCGATGGTATGATAATAGAGTGGCGATGGTAGGATAATAGGATGGCGATGGTAGGATAATAGGGTGGCGATGGTATGATAAAAGAATGGCGATGGTAGGATAATAGGATTGCGATGGTAGGATAATAGAATGGCGATGGTAGGATAATAGGATGGCGATGGTAGGATAATAGAGTGGCGATGGTAGGATAAAAGAGTGGCGATGGTAAGAAAATAGAATGGCGATGGTAGGATAATAGGATTGCGATGGTAGGATAATAGAATGGCGATGGTAGGATAATAGGATGGCGATGGTAGGATAAAAGAGTGGCGATGGTAAGATAATAGAATGGCGATGGTAGGATAATAGGGTGGCGATGGTAGGATAATAGGGTGGCGATGGTAGGATAATAGGGTGGCGATGGTAGGATTATAGGATGATGGTGGTTAGATAATTGGGCAATAGGATAATACGAAGGCGATCCTAGTTTAGTAGGGTATGATAACATGACAGTTCTGTCGTAGGATGGTAGGATGGCGCTGGTAGGGTAGTAGAATTATAGGACGTTGCTGGTATGGTAGTAGGATGATAGGATGGCGCTGGTATGAAAGTAGGATGATGGGATAGCGCCGGTATGGTAGTAGGATGATATGATAGCGCTGTTATGGTAGTAGGATGATAGGATGGCGCTGGTTTGGTAGTAAGGTGATAGGATGTCGTCGGTATGGTAGTAGAATGATAGGATGGCGCTGGTATGGTAGCAGGATGATAGGATGGCGCTGGTTGGTAGTAGAATGATAGGAAGAAGGATGATAGTATGTCGCCGGTATGGTAGAAGAATGATAGGATGGCTCCGGTATGGCAGCAGGATGATATGATGGCGCTGGTATGGTAGCAGGATGATAGGATGTCGCTGGTATGGTAGCAAGATGATAGGATGGCTCCGGTATGGCAGCAGGATGATAGGATGGCGCTTGTATGATAGTAGGATGATAGGATGGCGCTGGTATGGTAGCAGGATGATAGGATGGCGCTAGAATGGTAGCAGGATGATAGGATGGCGCTGGTATGGTAGCAGGATAACATGATGGCGCTGGTATGGTAGCAGGATGATAAGATGTCGCTGGTATGGTAGCAGGATGAAAGGATGGCGCTGGTATGGTAGTAGGATTATAGGATGGCGCTGGTATGGTAGCAGGATGATAGGATGGCGCTGGTATGGTAGCAGGATGATAGGATGTCGCTGGTATGGTAACAAGATGATATGATGGCTCCGGTATGGTAGCAGGATGATATGATGGCGCTGGTATGGTAGCAGGATTATAGGATGTCGCTGGTATGGTAGCAAGATGATAGGATGGCTCCGGTATGGCAGCAGGATGATAGGATGGTGCTGGTATGGTAGCAGGATGATAGGATGGCGCTGGTATGGTAGCAGGATAACATGATGGCGCTGGTATGGTAGCAGGATGATAAGATGTCGCTGGTATGGTAGCAGGATGAAAGGATGGCGCTGGTATGGTAGTAGGATTATAGGATGGTGCTGGTATGGTAGTAGGATTATAGGATGGTGCTGGTATGGTAGTAGGATTATAGGATGGCGCTGGTATGGTAGTAGGATTATAGGATGGTGCTGGTATGGTAGCAGGATGATAAGATGTCGTTGGTTTAGTAGTAGGATGGAAATATGACGAATGACAAAAAAAAACTTACTATATTAACAAAACACAATAAAGAAAGTGCTTTACAACACATTTAAATGAGAGCCTCCCTAACACAGAAGATGCCGTGAGTTATGATTAACTTCAGGAAATATTTGTCAAACTGGAGTCGTACCATTAAAACAAACAGTCAATATACAAAGAGCATTAATACGATCGATGTGTAGACTAATATACGCATGCGCACACAGCAATTTTGTGCTTAAACCTCTTGTGCTTAAATCTCGCTCTTCTCCTGTCATCAAATCACAAAAAGAAAATTGCATGTTTGTCACAAGTTCCGTATTATCTACTGAATGATCGTGCTCGAACACTTATCTTATTAATGAATAAACGTGATCCAAATATAATTATTTTATTGAAGGTTAAAATACAGGTTGCACCAAATCTCGCTGCTTTTCCTCAGCGTCAGATCGCAAAACGACACAGTTTTCCGCTTTACTTTTCTTGAAGAAATGCGATAATGAAAAGACATACATATGAATATATATATATAAATAGCAAGTAGTGGTAAAAACAATGCTTACCTGGAGAATCGAATCATAGTTTCTAACTATCAAGCTGATCGGTATTAAATGTTACTAGCTGAGATAATCCATACGACGAAGTATATATTCAGACATAATCTTGTACTGTATTATTGTATCCAATGTTTAAAAACCTTAAATAGTCCAACATTCTCTAATCTCAAGTCGCTGTCTAACAAACGTCTGCACCTTAAATAATAGACGCTGAACTGGCAAGAAGTCAATTATAAATAAATAATTCAGGTATGATGCGGTATGCAAAAAACTGTTCTCTATTTCCCTATAAAGGAATGGAATAACAAGCTATCGATATCAGAGAGAGAGAGAGAGAGAGAGAGAGAAAGAGAGAGAGAGAGAGAGAGAGAGAGAGAGAGAGAGGGGAGAGAGAGAGAGAGAGAGAGAGAGAGAGAGAGAGAGGGGAGAGAGAGAGAGAGAGAGAGAGAGAGAGAGAGAGAGAGAGTGGAATAACAAGCTATCGATATTAATTAATAATTCAGGTGTGATGCGGTATGCAAAAAACTGTTCTCTAGTTTATAGAGAAAATAAGTTACTTTCGTGCACACGCACGCACACATACACACACTGACTGCTTATAACTTTCTAACCGTTGTTACGGAAATCATCTGGGCTGTGTTTAGATCCCTTCTACATCTGGGCTTTGTTTCGATCCCGTCTGCATCCTGGTTGCGTTCAATTTGGTTAAACGTTTGCTAACGCCAGTTTGCACATCTTCCTATACTCTGGCTCAACCTCAAATTAATACGAAGTTCGCCATGATTCAAGGAGTGCAGCAAACACGTTGACGGTGCATGTTCTTTAAAATAGTGATGTTGACGGTCACAAGTCAAACATAACAGTAGTATTGTTTATGTGGCATGTGCAGTTGTAACCAGCCAAGGCATTTAAAATAGGTTTCTTTGCGGTTTTCTTTTTTCCACTTTAACGTTTAGTATTGAATGTTCTATTTCACTATAATTTTCATGATAACAATTTGTTTGAAGCAAAAGTTAACGACAAACACGCGATGAGCACTGCATCATTATCTCCCTTGAATGCTCCAGATGAAGGAGGTAAAGGCAAAGATATAGTTCTATTTTTCTTCTTTCTTCAGGGCTTTATATTGCAGTGATTTATTTATACCTACCATGCCTAAAATGGTCAGTAGATTAGAAATCACCACTGACAGTTTGGTGCTGACACCAGATTTCTAGCCAATTCTATACCATTGCATTTGATGGGGTCGAATCGCATCGTGCGCGGATCGTTGACATACTAGTAGTGTTACTCGGGGAAATTGGTATCACAAAACCATTGAATTGAAAAACAAACTGGTCAAGGTATGACATTTTTGTTTATAATTGCAGATCTTTAACCAGTGAAGAGTTTGAGTCCAGACAAATGCTGCAGATGTTGTTTGTCGTGTATATTAATGTTACGATGGAGTCGATTGGGAAATGTAATAGAGGTGGGAGACGAACGGCTGTTAAACTGATGAATCAAAACATAGAAGAAAACGTAAGTTACGTACCGGGTGAAATCACTTGACTTAAGCTGATTAGCGAACTGAAATCAAATTTAGAAGAAAACGGCTACCATTCTGCAAAGGAGTTATATAAGTCATTGAATTCTGGTACTAAATTCGTTTGCCATGCCATTGGTCATTGATGTTTCTTAAACATGTAATGTTCACAAAATGAAGATATTGCTACCTAGATTATGCAGGTTTGTAAGTTTGACCATCGGGGTGTTCTTCATCATCAAAACTATTTTACTACCCTCACAATGTTAGAATTGTTAGCATACTAGCTCCAAGGTAAAGGTGATCATATGTCGGCACGAGTCGCGTTGGGTAATGTCCGTTTTTTTTCTATGTCATTCACGTACTACCGTCTTATATGTACAAATTTCAGTGAATATGTATACTATAATACATGTACCATTCATCCGATCCGTGTTGGGACCGTCTGTCCCGTGTTGGGACCGTCCGTCTCGTGTTGGGACCGTCTGTCCCGTATTGGGACCGTCCGTCTCGTGTTGGGGCTGTCCGTCCCGTGTTGGGGCCGTCCGTCCCGTGTTGGGGCCGTCCGTCCCGTGTTTGGACCGTCCGTCTCATGTTGGGGCTGTCCGTCCCGTGTTAAGAGAGTCTCACATCTTCATGCACATATAATATCTCACTGAACTTTCATGTTAATCAGTGATCTGAAATGCAAATTACCTTTTACCGACTCCAAATAAATGACGATTAACTGAATATTAAGCAGACGATCCGTTAGCCTAACCACTCTTTCCTGGGATCGAGCATACCCATCTCAGCGAGTAACTAAAAATTTTCATACTTGAATCAGCAGTGAGAGGCAAACGACAATGAGACGTAATGTCGTAAAGATCAATCATCACAGAGATTGTGGCCGGGTTGGGATTCGAACTAACGACCCCACTGTATTGATAGTCAGGCCCGCTACCGACTGAGCTATACGGGCCCGCTGTATTTGTTTAGAGACGATGTATAGAAAGAAAGCAAAAATTAAAGAAAGAAAGTTGTCATAAATGAATGAAGATTGTGAAACATGCGGCGATTCAGGTAAAAAACAAAACAAAACGGACCTTACTGAATCTAGATTGTTAACTTCTTAAAAGACACGTGGTGCACACCCGTGTTATCGATATTGCTTGTCATATAGGTGCGTCTACGAGGGTAATAATTGATCAAACACTTGAGATAAAAGTTGAAATAGAATATTATTTAGAAAATCTCGTTTTTATTACATTTATATATTAATTAGAGGTTATTAATACACATGTTTTTATATATAGTAACAAAAATCGGCGTGTTTTAAGCCGGTTATTGCGTTCACGCGCGTGAAACCAATTAATACATTCGAACCGATTATCACCTCCCGACCCGGCTCTGTCGTGTATTAATGTATTTAATACACATGTTCGGTTGCGCCACTCAAAGGGAGTAATTACGTTTTCACTCACCGAGACTGTTACCACTACAAGGTAATGCTCATGATGTCCATTAATCATTCTCTTTATTACACGTGCTTCTAAATTATGTGTACACATACTTTATTTATATTTTAACCGAGTATAAAATGAAAGAATAATAATAATAAAAACAATTTTAATTGAAAACAAAAAGAAACCGTCATTGACGCGTCTTGAACACACGACATTCAGTTTGATAATTGAGCTACTGCGCCATTATGACGTTGGCGACGTATTTTAAGATATTTATTAGCTATTCAGGTTCAAATGTAGCTCGCTTTGCAGTTGCTTTCCTTGATTTGTTTACATTAGAAACAGAATGGAAATAATAAAATAATGTACACAAACACTTAATACCATATCAGCGATTTTCTCTAAAGATGAACACTTACTTTTTATTCGTGAAAAACTATACCGACATGTTGAAAACAAACTGACAATAATGACGTTTCACCACGCGTTCACCTAGCCGATTATGAGTTTTCGGCCAGGGCCGGTAAATGATAATCAGCGCGTGAAGGCAATGACCGGTTTAAAACACGCCCATTTTTGTTACTATATATAGTAACATGTGTATTAAATTATGTATGTACAATATAAAATAAAATAATATCTGTCCATATGCTGTCTTTTTTTAAGCAGGACAACAGTATATATAAATGAGCTGTTGTAACGTACCTTTTCAGCAATGCATTGGTTTATCAATATCAACTTATGCCAATAATTATATATCTTGGGCAACTTATAAATATATTAATATATCGATTTTATTCATTAATAGACTCATTGTACACATGACCACTAAAATAATGAGTCTTCACCCTGAGTATTACTAAACGGTCACGTGATTGAGTTATCTGTTTATTTAATATCACGATTGTTACTCGCAGTTTTTGGTGAGACTTGCGCACTTGAGTGACTAAACACACACATTTATTAGAATGTAAGCATGTTCCTTGTGCGACTCAAACCACGTCTGCCTTTTCCTTGTGCGAATCAAAACACGTGTGCTTATTAGTATGTAAGCATTTTCCTTGTGTGACTCAAAACACGTCTACCGTTTCCTTGTGCGACTCAAAACACGTGTGCTTATAAGCATGTAAGCATTATCCTTGTGTGTCTCAAAACACGTGTGCTTATAAGCATGTAAGCATTTTCCTTGTGCGACTCAAAACACGTGTGCTTATAAGCATGTAAGCATTGAGTGATCTGATGTATGTGTGCTTGATAACAAGTCGGCCCTTTTCTCTATTTACAGAACTCCACATCATAACTAAAGAGTTACCTCATTTTTATTGCACAGAAATAACACGTTGGCAAAGCCTTGCCACGTCCATGTACATACAAACAATATTTTCATTCACGTGACAAAGTTAGTGAACGTTCTCGAAATCTCTGACTCTTCAGTGCCGTGTATGTGTAGTTTTCATTCGTGTTGATTAATGACGGCCTTAACAGTATAAAAGTGTGCATATTTCTCTATCATGTTAGTCAATGTACATACATATACATGCATGTATGTTTCTCAATCACGTTGTCCACAGATCATTCTACACATATTGCCTATAGCGGCTATGGGCGCAGTTGATGACATTTCTTTGACGGTCGTGAACATATTCGTATATTTGCTATCACGTTGACGACTGACAGCCATGTACATCAACATGTATGCATGTATGTGTATTTTTCTATGACTTGACCAATTATGGTCTTGTGCATACACTAGTAGGCATATTGGTCTATCAAGTTGGTCAGTGACGATCTCGTATACGTATATCACTTTACAAGAGTAAGCAATATCACTCGCATCTGTCGCTTGAACACCTCTTTCGAACACGATTCCCTCCATAAAACATGTATGTATCACAATGATGATGATGATTTTATTTATCGTCGCCGCCGGTTTCCCATATGGGCGACGCCTCAAGAAGAGTATTAATAATTTTTAGATTTTTGAAGGATAGTACAGAGTTACAGAATACCCTTTTGTAGCCCCCTTGTTCTTTTACATGCACGGTGTTAAGCACCGATACACGGACCTCGATTTTGTTAAAGTCTCATCCGAAAGACTGATTAGTAATTTTAGTTGGAGGAGCGGGGAATCGAACTTGCGACCCCTGGGTTCGCAGTCCAAGGCCTTAACCACTAGACAACTTATCCGCTCTATGTATCACATTATTTGCAGTGTGTCTATATATAGGTATCGAACTTGATCAACTTGATCACGTGGGGGATTCCAAGTCTCGCGATAATATCGTTACACCAGAAGACACCGATTCCGTCATCGCGTTATCAGATTCTTCAACGGCATAGCTAACAACTTTCTCTGCTGGCGGTTTATACAGCTGGTGAGCGAGAATGAAGAACGTGATGGAGACTAATTTGAAGCAGACGACCAGAATGAAAAAGTTGCGACTCATTTGGTCGTTATCGTAAATCCAGCAAGAGGCATGGTTACCACACTTTTCCCGCCAAATTACGCACGTACTGTCTATGATGGTACCAAAAAGAATAGGTCCTGGAACCGTTCCTGAAAATAATCATACACAGTAATGAAAATATATTTTTATATCATTTTACAAATGGTCTAACAAAATTACATAAATGGACATGCAGTTAATTTCAGAGATAATGTTTCAAGCCGATATGGCCATACAAACAGTGAAAAATAGACAGTAGATCCCCTTTGCCTCTCCCCCACCCCACACTTATATGTACTTATTTATTTAACTTGTTCATATTTAAACATTTTATTTATGCGTGCTGTATCAATTCTTCAACCTAAAATATGTATTTGCTCGTATGCACCCCTACAACAATATATATTTATTTGTTTAACTTGTTCATACTTAAACATTTTATTTATGCATGCTGTATTAATTCTTCAAGCTAAAATATATGTTAGCTCGTATGCAACTGTTTCATTTGTGTTGCATAGTTTTTTATTACAATTATTTCCCTTCAATACGTGAAAAACTGCCAAGTCCCCTATAAGAAGGTTCACACTACATGTATATAGTTTTCCTTTTCTAAAACACTGTCTAATTATTACGATGTCTATATTACCATCTTATTTTGATACAATGATCCACGAGGCATGAATTATATTTCCTCCCAAAGTAGAAATTGCTGATACAGTCGTTTAGGGACCAACAGTTATTTTAGCTTAAATTATTAATACTCCCACGTTACCCCCACTGTCTGTCTTGGCAGTATGTTATTCCCAATTGACAAACCTGTTCACTTTATTTATACGCTGCGTTTTACTCTTAATTTAAAGGGGCACACAGGAATGTTGACTTGTTTGTTGTTTGTATATTTAGCATCATTTATTGCCATCGAATTAACCTAACCAATATTTCCTGTAAAAACAGCCGGATCCAATTAGCTTAGTCGGTAGCGCGTCTGACTATCAATCCAGGGGTCGTGAGTTCGAATCCCCTCCCGGCAACAGTCTCTGGGATGATTGATATACGACATGTGTCTCATTATCAATCATCTCTCACCGCTGATTCAAAACGCAAAATTATCAGTTACTTGCGGAGATGGGGTGTGCTCGAGTACAGATTAACCTTTGGTTAGGTTAACCGATCGTCTATTAGCCTTCGATGGCATAACAACGACGCTAAATATCGCTAAATATTCAATCAATCAATCAATCAATCAATCTGTAACCACTTCTTACCTAGCAATCTGACAATAAACCACTTAAGGCCAAGGCCGAGGGTACGCTGACTGTCGTGAATGCATCTGTAAACAAAACAGCTGTATTAGATTTTACGCATAAAATATTTCAAGACAATAACGGTAGTTATGGATATACACCGACTCCGTTTTTTAATTTATCTACAATTCCAATGATATCAAAAGAAAATATTGACTGTAAAGAATAGATGGGCGTGATATACACTTTTTATACGGTGGAGTATTTTATCCCAGTCCCTGATATCTCCCGAAACAGGTCCGTGAAATCACTCTGATAAAAGCAGGGAATTCTATGCCTGCCCCACAGCTCATGGTAGGTTCAATATCTCCATTGGCATAATGGGATTTAACACCATTTTCAACAAATGACATATTATATATGGCATGTCCAGTTTTACTGGTGGAAGAAAACCTCAGAATGAATCTGAGTATAACCATCGTCTTTCTGCAAGTAACTGGCAAACTTTCTCACATAAAGTTTTTTAACCAAGCAGAGCCCGAACCCATGACTTCAGTTGTAAGTGGCCATCCGACGACAGCGCCGTAGACCTTTAGGCCACAGACGAACATACACGGGTATAAACCAGTCACTTATATATGACATTTTGTACAAACCTTAATGTTGCTGCAACGGCTGGTGGGGACGGGATAAACAGCAAAAATATGGCAACAAATATCAACGGCAGGAATAAGTACATCATTTTGCAATTCGTCTGGCACTTGCCGACCGTGACCATGGAAACATTAACGTCTGGCAACGGCGGCACACATGAGCATGAACTGTACGACTGAAAACAAAATAAATACAAGTTATGATAATATACAACATATAAAAATGAGTATTCAATGTGTTTATAATTTGTCCTTTCATCTTTCATTGCTGTTTCTGCCATTTCATTTATGTTGCTACAGAAACCAGTTAAGTGATAAATGTTTCGCCGAATTACTTAATATCAAAGATGCATCACCTATGACACTGTGTTCAGTAAATAATGGAAAGTTTATTGAATACCAAATAAGATCCCACTCGAAAATAGTAGTTGAATCCGTCCTTGTAGTTTATCTTATTTATGAGAAATTCGTAAATATACAAGTCGGCATTTTCCGTTCTATTCGGCAATGATTTAGCATAACCCAATACTGACCAATGAGTGATTTTATCGCGGGCAGCGATTTACTATTTCGTCAATCAAATTAAATAATTTTACGTTACTGAGGCAAAATACAATATAAGTTATAGAAAAGTATAATCATAATATATGATGTTTGATATAAATGTGCAGTCTTCCTGCCAAGTAGAAAAAAAATCGGCAAAATAGGAAAGAACTAATTTATCATCTTTTTCACTTGTCTTAAGGGTATTAAATCAGCTGACATCATACATCCTACATCTCAGTTAAGTGCATCTAAGGACTGTGTATGGGATCGAAAAGTAGCTAGCATATGTTAGTTGGACAGTGTGTTTATTAATGAGCCCTACCATTATCAGAATTTCGATATCGATAGTGTGCGTGCGTGCGTGCGTGCGTGCGTGCGTGTTGGGAGGAAGGAAGGGGTGTAGACAGGGCGTAAACTATTGGAGAGAGCAGGAAAGTATTTTGAAGTTGTAAGGATAGGTAATGTGAAGGTCTGTCAACTTGTTATTGGGGGGGGGGGTTAGGGGAGGGGGGCGAGTACTGGCTTGTTTAAACTCATTTGATCTACAACTTTTGTAAAAAACAAGTTATTACAGCTTAGACTTATTATGCTCGGAGTACGATTAGATCAGTCGGTTACGTGTCTGACTATCAATACAGGGGTCGTGAGTTCGAATCCCCTCGATTACGACATTGTGTCTCATTATCATTCGTCTCTCACCACTGATTCAAGTGAGAAAGTTATCAGTTACTTGCGGAGACGGGGTGTGCTCGAGTACTGGTTAATCCCAGAAAACAGTGGTTAGGTTAACTGATCGTCTGTTAGCCCTCAATGGCATAAAAACGACGCTAAATATTCAATCAATCAATCAATCAATCAATCAATCAATGTTCGGAGTCTTTCTGAGTAGAACCAATACTAAGCTTATGCGGATAAAGTGCTTATGACATTTGCGGAGGATTGAACACCCGACTCCCTTCCGATCCTGTGTACGGTCCTCTATCACTTGACATGCACTCAGCTGTGCCCCTCTCTGAATCCACCCACCAGTGTAGAACACAAAAATAACTTACCAAACCGTCGGCTGCTTCCTCTGTACAGCCAGCGTGGCACGGCGAAAAATATTGCACTCCCCGAGAATCACAGACTGGTTCATATATTTCAGTGAGACATCCGCAGTTCGTGTTGCAGTCTGTCGATAATTCTAGTAGACCGTTATTCGAACTGAAGCCACAATTTTAATTGTATTTTAAGTGATAAGGCATGATTTGTGAGGAAGCACCGCGGACCAACAAGTGCAAGAATGGGCAACAACTACATTTAATATACCAACTTGTTATTATTGATCATAAACACAACTATACTAGCTAAATATTCTTCAAGATAACTGTATATGCTAAATTACATACACCCCAACCCCCTTCAATCCACACACACACACACACACACACACACACACACACAAAACCTCTCAACCTCCCCTCAGAAGTTACGACCCTCCCCTAATATATGACGAACAATTAAGATTGATAAAACAACTTGATGTTAACTACTTCTACTTTAGTAAGTTCTCGTATTTGATATTACCTTATATATAAAACACATGAAAACGATTTAGTATGTTTGTTTGTTTGTGAGTTTGTATGTTATTATTCGCCTTTTAAAATATTTCTGCGCAACTGGTCTGGCCTATCCCGGTACCCGGCATAGGTACCCGGCTCCCGAGTCTGGTCGGTTGAACTGTAATGTAATGAGTATGGACCTCCTTGCCTGTCCCACACTTCATAGCATGGAGTGCATGCGTTTTACCAATCTGTGACGTATTTCAACTTCCGCTCAAGAAACTAACCAATCAGTGTGCTTGTCTGTCACTACTATGTAACAGTTACTTGTGGGGCGTGCTGGGACCGTTCCTCTACAGTCGTAAGCATGATAAATAAAGAATCGAAAGAAGAAATTTATTTTAACATGATAATAAATGAATTACCCACCTATTACTATATGGCGCCGACACGCCTGCGATGGTGGCTTGGTCGCATCGTGCCCACAGCGCAATTGACACAAACGCCGTGGCGGAACAACATATTATTGCGACGCGGATGCATCCCTTTACTCGTAACTGCAGTCTCTTACACAGGTACCCTCCGAAAAACTGCCCTCCGGCAGCCCCAGGCACCGCCATGAAACCTGAAGCAATATATATACTAGTATACAATGTAATAAAAATATCAATAAAAGGTGGAGCGCTTGGTCTGGCGGTAGGTCATCAGGCCGAAAATCGGAGGTTCGTGGGTGCGACCCCAAACCAGGGCCGGTATAGGGAAGTGGGGGGGGGGGGGGGGGAGAGCTTAAACAAGACGCTTTACACACACATGTATTTGCATATGATTAATACTAGTTCTATACAGGAAGACTTAGAGAATGTGGGTTGTCTTAGTTGTAGGTAAGAAGTTTTACAATCAATGTAAAAAATAAGACTAGGCAATTATGTGTCAATAAATTAGATATAAACTAGCGATATTATAGTAATCGAAATATTACAAAGTCCGTAAGCGTCGTTTGAATCACAATATGTAATTTGAGTTATTTCCCTTGCATTAACAGCAATGCTATTTAACACTAAGAAAAAGTGGATTTCAACTGACTTTTTGTCAAAAAATGAAGCCACATTGGCAGTAACCATCATCATGTATGGAACACTTTCAGAAACAATTTTGCATTTATGATATAAATGACATTTGCGCTGAAAGTGTGTGGTTGCTTTTGTCGTTTAAAGCGCGCATTCTACGGCGAAATATGCAGGCTTGTAATTATTTCTTGCCTTGAATTCCGCATCAATATGTCATGCATGGCCAAGTTTGCTCCTTTTCTATAACAAAGCAATCAAGATATGACAATCTGAATTTTAAAATGATCGACTATGGCATAATATTCGCCTTGATATAATTTACAGACGAATAACTGTCAAATTATATATTAACACTGCACATAGTACTCTTCAAGAACCGATATATTTTTTTCAAAGTTTGAATGGAGTTTAACGCCATTTTCAACACATTTCAGGCTACATATGGCATATCCAGTTTTACTGGTGGAAGAAAACCTCAGACTGACGACTTAGTCTGAGTAGAACCACCGTCCTTCCGCAAGTAACTGGAAACTTTCTCACATAAAGTTTTTTGAGCGAGCGGGACTCGAACCTACGACCTTAGCGATGAGAAGTGAGCGATCTTGAGACGGTGCCTTAGAACAAGAACCGATATTATATAGAAATTAAATTATCTATTAAACGTAACGGTTTATTTTTCAAATAATTTACGGATGCCAGATGAAAATTATTACTGACATGCAAAATAGCTGCCAAATGGTTATGACACTCGTGACATTTGAAAAAAAGATTGGTGTTTTGCGTGTGTTTCTTTTTTTTAATTCTTTTTAGCATTTAATGAATAATATCAGAACATGATAGTGTAACTGGCATAGCCCTTTTTAAATCCATTTGATGAAAGCAACTGTACAGATAAATTACTAAACTCGGACAATCAAACTGAATTTTATATTTACTTAAAGGCAGTATAACAATTTTTTTAAAAAAAATTGAGTATTAAAAAAAGTTTATATTTCCAATGCACCATGCTTAGATACCCACAGAGTCCGTATTGTTATAAGGGTATCTATCAAAACATACAAACATGATATGTTGAAAAGCGGTTTCATAACGCGACCTATGTGTCCGTTTTACGTGGCCTAGTGGTTAAGGCGTCTGCCTCGGAAGCGGAAGGTCGAAGGTTCGAATCCTGGTGGAAGCACTTTGATTTTTTTCTGATGCGGCCGGTTGCTCACCCAGCAGCTAGTTAAATTGTGGGGTACCAAAATGTCTAACAGCCTGACGCTTAGCAATGATAGCTTTCGGGAAGTAACTGTGTACAGCATAAAGGTGTCTCATAAGCCCAATGTGGCTGGCCCTGTCAATAGGGGTAACACTATAATAAACAAACACTTTACTTTACTTTACGAAGACTTAAATAATTTCCTGCTTGAGCGGTATTCGTTTTTACAATTGGAATTGTGGGAAAGGCAAAGACTCGCCTGCTTTTTCATTGGTGGTTAATACACCGGTGTTGCATTTCACGAAAAAAGTTACGATAAAAATTAAATCAGTCGTAAACGTAAAGTAAGAAGTATTCATAATATTTTGCATAGTCATCCGCATGAATTAAATACTGTATTTTCAGAAAACATACCATTTTCTGAATTATTCAACCCGAAATTGGGTTCATTTGGATAATGTTTAACATTTTATGAACGATATATACTTTACGTTTACGACCTATTTTTAACGTAAGTTGTTTTGTGAAATGCATCCCTCATTCGGGAGATATCAGGTTCTGTGATAGACTAAGAACGCTTATTGTAGATATTGACTTATGTGGTCTGTTCTTACCTGTGAGCATTGAGGCCCATCCAGCGGTGACGCCAAACTGGTTCTGAATAAACTTGGGCATGAACGTTGCAAATCCAGATGTTATAAGCCCTGCAAAAAGAAACAACATACACTGTGAATTTGATCATTTGTTTGATCAAACTACTCATGGTAAGCAGTTAGAAGTGTGTTGTCTGGTAGTTATACTGCCGGCTGACACGGTAACTTTTATGTTGAATACCAAGAGATGAAACACACACATTAAACAAACCTCAGTGTACGATCGTGTGGCATCTGGACGTGGAACAAAGGGGGTCCAAATGGTAGTCAAAAGAAGTTCCATACTAATTGACAGTGGTTGTTAAAGATGTTGTGAGTGTGAAAATACTTTTCACAGGTACTATTGCAATGTTGACTTGAGAAGAGAATATATTTTCCCAGAGAATGGTTCAAAATTGAGTTGAATGGTAGCTATAACATGCAGATGGGACTTTTTCTGAGACGGTAAGAATTTTGAATGATTTGGCTGACTTGGCCCCTGTATGTGAAATAATGACACATACTTTCACTTTGAGCAAAATTGTGAAATTAGAAGCAGTTAATGCCCATGTTTTTATGCTTTTTGTGTTCTGTTTGAATTGAATATGAATTCTGGAATTTCTCATGGAGCCTATAGTGCTAATATTACGGTCTATGTGAAATAAATGGTGGTCTAGCTTCGAATCTAAGCAAAAAATATCCATTATTGGAAAAAAATAATAGTGTACATTAACTACATGTTATCAAGGGTAGAACAACACCTATTAAAAATACCTTCTGTCGCACCAGCCAATGTTATAAATAAAAATGGCGGGGTTTTCAATAGCTGCATGATGCTTATCGGTAAATATTTGAGATCTTTCAATTTCCTTGTCGATGATGACAATGATATCGGCATAGAACCATCATCCCCGTGCATTTCTGAAACACGCGTCTCACGCACGTGTTTTGCGGCTGTAAAATAAAATATAAACACCAGATTAGGCAATTATAAGTTAATTGGTAGATAATCATCAAAATTTTCTTAAAAATGGAGAGGGCGGGAGGATTTTTGTTTTTTTTGTTTTTTTATGAAAATAAAAAGGGTCGGGGCGGTATGAAAATTAGGGGGCGGGCGGGGATAATAATATAGCAATTAGTTTATTAAGGCCTTATTAATCAATAAAATCAATATGCTTTAGAATAATTTAACTAGATTTATTTTTTGTTTATGTTTTTATATGAATCAGAGAAATTTCTCAATGAATTCTTTTTTTATAATTTCATCGCTGGAAAAAAAATGAAGGTTATATATGGTATTTTCACTGTTTTAAAATTATAACCAAAAGTATGCGTTCCAGTGAAATATAAATTACAGAAGCGCGTGGTCAAGTGGTAGAGCATTTGGCCTCATGATCGGAGGGTCGTGGGTTCGATTCTCCGCCATTGCTATGTGTGGTGTCCTTGACCAAAGGACATTTTTTCCGCATATGCTTAGAACTGGTTCCACATAGGGAGAATTTTAGCGTGATTTGCAGAAGTTGTGATAACTTGTTTCACAATCGAAGTAAAATAAATAAGTTTAAACTGATTAAATAACACTGATGAACCCAGAAATAGGCTGCTCGCTCGTTATTTCCGCACATGAGCACACATCGGTTGAAGGCTCAGTGGATGAAACATACACAATAGTGCACTGACATTAACAATTATTCTCTCTGTAGTATGACACAAGACATTTTTTGAACGAGGTATAACGCCGTTCTTAACATAATTCAAGTTATATATGGCATATCCAGTTTTATTGGTGGAATGAATCCAAGTAGAAACACCGTCCTATTACAACTGGCAAAGTTTCTCACGTATATTTTTTTTAAGCGAGCGAGACACGAACCCGCGACTTTAGCGACGAGAGTTAAATGATTATCAGACGTCACCTTGAACCACTCGGCCACAAAGTTTAAAAGATAAAAATAAGAAAACCATCCACGCACTCACGAATTTCGACTGGCTCTATTTAATGGCTCCGCATCAGGATTTCAAACTTAAAATTAACTGGTGGTGATATCAAAACAATGACGCTGTTGAAACAATTGTTATACGACAATACTTACATGGTAACTCCGCGCCGTATGTCGAGATGGGTATTGCAGCAACAATAAACAATGCAGAGGCAATGACGAATCCTACCCACCACGCCCCAACCCAGCGAGGGTCACCAGGTGTTATCCGGACTCTAGAAAAGGGTCATGAAGAAATGTATGGTACTTCGACAATAATTAAAGAGAATGAATTAAATATGAATACATCCGGATATTTAACATTAGAATTGGATGATATTAGTTAAATGAAAGTATTTGAAATTACTGATAGCCTGACCTTAACAAATATTCAAAACCTATCCTAATTTGATTATATTATCGTAGAGTTTGGTTTATTTTGCGCAACATTTCTGAAAAAAAATGACATAATGCAATGTCCATAATATATTTTATTGTCTGATTTGTTTCTGCGTGCTTATATTAAAATAAACAGAAACATGAAAATCGAGGAATTAAAAGTAGTCCCTGTCGCGTACGATCACTTTGGTGGTAATCGAGGAATTAAAAGTAGTCCCTGTCGCGTACGATCACTTTGGCGGCAATCGAGGATTTAAAAGTAGTCCCTGTCTCGTATGATCACTTTGGCGGTAATCGATTGAATTAAAAGTAGTCCCTGTCGCGTACGATCACTTTAACGGTAATCGAGGAATCAAAAGTAGTCCCTGTCGCATACGATCACTTTGGCGGTAATCGAGGAATTAAAAGTAGTCCCTGTCGCGTACGATCACTTTTGAGGCAATCGAGGAATTAAAAGTAGTCCCTATCGCGTACAATCATTTTGGCGATAAGGTAACCAACACTGCAAAACTTGATCACGGTGTCATATGTAGGGTTATGCCTATGGCATTAAGCCCGGCTTAATTAGATGTTAGCATGTTATAAGTGTTATCCGGGCACTGATATTGAGAAAGCTGTGATAGTACCCAGATATCAGTATTGCAAACAAACTGGACTAAAATAAGATATTTTTTTCCAACGAATTCGATTATAGTGCAACTATCATGCTTACCATACACATACAATATTGAAACATTTACATAAAAGTTCATGCCTATTACATCAGTACATACATGTTCAGTCCCTCATAAAATCAGATTTAGTTTGGTTTCATTTGACTTTATAATAATATATCGCTCCAGGTACCAAGTGCCTTCTTATTTCATAACCACAAGGTACCTTATTGCACCAAGGGCGCGATATAAAGATATATTGCTACCTACCCTGAAGACGTTACCGTGTCGAAGTCGACATATACTCCTAGCATCTGCCCGCCGATTATGTAGCCTAGAGCCGGCCCCAACGTCGCAAAAGCGTACATTATACCTACGGAAAATAAACCAGAGACATATACTGAACGGCACAGCTAACCCGTCACCTGACATTTTATGTACCTGACATGTTATGTATTTTCTCAAAATATATCGAAGCATTTTTTTTTAAATTTGGACTTGACAAAGGATGTTGTTGTTGCATGGTGTTTAGCGTCGCTTTCAACAATTTTTCAGTCATATCGCGACGGTGTCTACTTGAGACAGTATTCTGAGCACTGTCACATTGGAGTATCATGCCGCAGACACATGGTATGATACCCCACCCAGTCACATTATAATGACACCGTGCCGACCAGACCTAAAACTCTCCTCTAAATGCTGAGCGTCAAGCGATGGAGCTTCTTGTGCCATTTTAAAGTCTTTGGTATGACGCGGTCGGGATCAAACACGCGACTTTCCGCATGCGAGGTGAACATTCTACCACTAGACAACGCTGCGGTTTTTGACACAAAAAAAAACATTTTGCTATGTAAAATCAACACATACTTGTCTGTTAATATATATACAGCCTCTTACAGCGCTACTAGGTAGTTTAACGAAAATATTGGAAACACAAAAGTAGCGGGTTAGCTGTCCCGTTCAGTATATATTGATGGATTGTGTTGTGTTGTAAGTTCTACACGTTACACAACTATGGACCAAATATGGTGAATCTGTGACAGATAGTTTAAAAGAAAAAGATCTAAACGCAAACAGTGAACAAAACTACATACATGTATATTTCTTCTTCTTGGCGCAGCAGATGAAAAACTATGAAAACAATGTACTTTAAGAACTAATTGGCAATGTGTTCAGTGTCCCATAAGTGCATTTCTCTTTATGTAGAACAGTGCAAAATTAATTGTTGTGTGAGGCATATGATATGCGAGAAAGTTTGGCGTATGATTGCGGAAGAGCGATCGACAGTTCAGTTTTTATTTATTCTGATGTCGCTAAATCCCATAAAAAAGTAGATTTGGCAGGGGGAAAACCTTAAAGTTCATCCATACCTATGTACATGGGTGATGTTTTAGCAGGGACGCTGTCATCAATCAGCCCGATTCCGACCGTGTAAAGTGTCGTGCCGCCTAACCCGTGCAGCAGCTGTCCAAGAATCAGAACGTACAAATAATGCTGAAGCTCCCCGTCAGACTCGCACGATGTTGAGGTTTCTGAAGATGAAAAAGTCAATGCATGGTTATTGCATGTTAACAAATGTTCATTTAACCCAAGGTTAAGCTAACCAAGCTGTGGTCAACCGAGCCCGGCTGCTGTAAAAAATGTAAGAGCATATATAGTCATTCTGATAGGTGTTTTTATTTTCAAATAAATCTTAGGGGAACATCCAGACTTTTTTCTACATACAGTTGTATAAAGGTTGAATTTCAAAGTGTAGTGAGGCTTTCATTCTAAAAACACTTTCTCCACGTCCAGATTTTGTTCTGCAGCTATAAAACCAATAACTTGCCAATCTGCTGTACGCAGTCAATGCAAATGCATAGCAACAATTAGTCATTTGCATGCAACCTGCATGATTATTCCGTTTTTAGTCAATATCCGCCCAAACGCATGCCTAAACACTTTAAAGTCCGTGACTTATTTCACGCTATGGTGTTATATGAACCACAGGATGCAATTAGACGAACAATGCTGAAACTGTCGCATTTGTGTGGGCGACAGAACACACTGCAGTTCATACGGTCACCTTTTTATATTAACTCAGACAGGTGTTTCCTGTAGTTATAAAATATTAATAATCGACACCGACTGATCGTGCTAAGTTACAGACGTGCCCAGAGACGTAAAGTTTGATTGCACCCGGTCCGAGATATTATAAAGGCATAGTACCACCATTGGGAACAGGAACTGCTTCACATAATTGCGGTTTTAAATAATTCTTGTTTCTTCTTATTTACAAATGCATTCTTCTTATTTTGATGGTCATTTTTTTATTCGAATGACATGGTTGATATATTCTGAACATTTGGAAAGCATTGTCATGTTTGAATTGTGAAGATTAGTTTAATTGATTTCATGACTACAAAGCCATATGTAAAGTTTCAATCAAATACATAGAGCAGTTGATGTAATATGGACTTGACAGTACTTGCATGCAAAACTTTAACTTACAATTCTAAGTCAAAGAAGGGCAATAATTTGCATTACATTCGTGCAAGAGTTATCTTACTTAGTCATTGTAGTAGGGTTGGTGACTAGGAAGGCGAGTGTAAAGTTTCAAGGCAATACATGCAATGGTTACTGAGATAGGGACTTGAAATGAAAACTTTAACCAGAATTTCTAAGTCAAACAAGGGCAATAATTTGCATTATATTCATGCAAGAGTTATCTTACTTAGTTATCGTGGTAGGGTTAATGACTAGGAAGGCGAGTGTAAAGTTTCAAGGCAATACATGCAATGGTTACTGAGATAGGGACTTGAAATGAAAACTTTAACCAGAATTTCTAAGTCAAACAAGGGCAATAATTTGCATTATATCCATGCAAGAGTTATCTTACTAAGTTATTGTAGTAGGGTTGATGAATAGGAAGGCGTGTGTAATGTTTAAAAGCAATACATGCAATTGTTACTGACTTGCATGCAAAACTTTAACCAAGGTGTGACGCCGACGTTTGGGTGAGTAGAATAGCTTTCTTTATTCTCCGAATAGTCGAGCTAAATATCAATGGTGGGCTAACACCCAAATTTACTTGAAACTAGCCTGATGCTGACCTTAATTATCTTCAATATTGAAGAGTTACATTGTTTGAATACCTAATGAACAACAAAACTTACTGCTAACTGCGTTTAAAAGTTCGAATCTCTGCCACTGGGTGTTTAACCGGAAGAATAGATTGGTTTAGACAGGCCACGCAATGTAACTATTTAAGTGGTTTGAGAACGTAAATATCTCTCACTAGGCAGTAAAGTTGAACTTTTACTACTCCAGAAACGTAACATCTGTATGTCTGCTTTTTAGTTTCAATAATAAATTATGAACAACGTTTGGGTTTTAATGGTTAATGTTTCTGTCATTCGTATATACTCGGCCAATTCCGTCAGTCTTCGGTATTAGCCGGTGAGGTTTTCGAATGTGTTTCTGTTTGTCTCTGCGCGTGGTCTGTTGGTAGAGCATCGGTCAGATGACAAAAGGGTCACGGGTTCCATCACCACGTCACGGTCATGTTATGTTGTGCATTTCGGGTTAAACATATTTTATCGCCATTATATACAGTTGGTTCTTACAAAGTTAGATACGACGCATCCCTAAGCACAAAATCATATTTTAATGCATGGCTTAACAGTTATTAGAAAGTTATTCTTTTATAAACAATGTCAATGCTTAAGCAAACACACACATTCTCTGAATAGTATACAATATACATGTAAACATTAAAAAGAATAAGTGAAGAAGTTCGAAATGCTTCGAACATTGATCAAAAAGAAGATATACAGTATTTCGAGAAGATAACAGTAGAAAGATAGAAGAGAAGATATTATATATATATATATATATATATATATATATGTATGTACATGTCAACCAAACATCATTGCTCTGTGATTTAACATTAATCACAGAGCAATGATATTTGATGTTGAGTATTTAATATCAAGCAAATTGGTTAACGTACTACGCAGGCTATGTGAATCTCACACCAAAAACGCATGAATAGTTACCGTCTTTGCTACAAGCCAGCGACACGTCCTGTCCCCATTCATATTTCCCGGATGTAAAATGTGGCAACGCCATTACAAAGGACCCGACTGACATAACGACGCACGCCATTGTCAGCCATCTTGCTTTTTGTCTCCCAGATCCCATGTAACTGATGAAAATCCCCAAAATGGCCGCCGAGAGATCATACGAACTGGAGATCATTCCCACACGACTGCTCGGTAGTTGAAACCGCCTCTCTATTGACGTTGTGTTGACATTGTTAATACCGTTAACAACAAAACCTACAAAAAATTAAACAAGAATGTAAAATAGTCAGTATACGTTATTCAAAACTAAAACACAAACTGTATTTTTTCCTTGACAAATTTAGATACAAAATTGCTGTAGTGATGAAGTGGAAGTTTTAAATTAAACAAACCGGAAGATAAACAAAGATATTTGTAAATGGAATAAAAGCACTTCAGAGTTAGGACATTCTGAAAGGAAGCTGATTTTATGAAGCAGCAGCCGTTTTTTTCTATTTTTAGAAACACTGACCTTGACCAATTATCCTCAAACCAAACCCCAAACGTCGTTTTCATACTGGTAGCATTATACATACAATTTCGCCAAATGTATCTCGGGAATTCATAACAAATCAATGAGCAGATTTGTTTGTTCTATTTCAAGTAACTGTAACCTTAAACCGATTTAACTCATAACAACTCTTAAGCTTCGTTGTCATGCCAATAACTAATTCAAAGAAACTAAAATGATTAAGGTAAAAAAGTCATTTGGTGTTTTGTAACATTTTAACATGCTTTGTGACCTTCAGTATGACTCAATTAACCTCAACAGCATTATCAATATTCCTTTTTTGTTGTTAGAAACTTACTTGTATTAACAAAATAGCATAAAACTATATTAAAGGAAACTTATATTATTGAGCGGGAAACATTTTACCTTTTTCTATTTTAAGTAACACTGACCTTGACCCAACTAACCTGAAAATAAATCCCAATCTTCATTTTTATGCAAATAGCATACAGACAAATTACCTCAGGTTATCTTAAAGGGAACTAAAGCTACTGAGTGGAACCAGTTTGTCTTTTTTCAGCAACAGTGACATTGAACCAAATTACCATAACGCAAATTCCTGGCTTCTTTTTCATAGGTATCTATATACAAAATTTCATAAAAATACCTTGCAGAAAATTTATTTATACAGCTGAATTCATATCCCGTCGTCCGTTCGGAAATATTAACTTTGAGGTCAAACTACCAATACAGTCACCCCAATACCATATATAACAGGTAATGTGTTTAAGCTTTAAAGAGGTCGATATTTTTCATCTTTGTAGTAAAACTGCACATTTATATCAAACATTACATATCATGGATATTCTGTTCAATAACGTATATTGTATTTCATCGCTGTAGTGTATTGTTGACCAAGTATTAAATCGCGTCCCGCGATAAAGTCTCATATTGTCCAGTATCAGATAACGCTAAAACTTTGACGAATTCAATAAAACGGAAAATACCGACATGTGTATTAACGAATTTCTCATATGTGTTAAACTACAAAGTTGGTTTCAATTACTATAATCTTAATCCTTAATAGGACCTTCCTCTTTGTGATTCAATAAACTTTGCATTATTTACCAAACAGAAAGATAAAGGTGATGCGCCTGGAAAACTTCCATAAATAAATCTAAAACCGTTGATATCAGTTAATACCTTGAGCCATGGCAAAGCACGACAAGAAAAGCAACAAAGCCTTCGGATTGTTGCATTTCTGGAGAGCGTCTGGACGACATGACCAATATCCACAACGCGTGTCAATGTTCTCCTTATCCACGTGAATCTTTTCCTTGTATATGTCACCGTTTGCATACCCATTTGCATGTGCTGGAGATGTAGGCGGAGTTTCAAATGCATCACGTTGTTTGTTCTCATGTTCTTCCATACCGTCGGAGTCGGAGGACAACGCAAGTGGTACCAGCTCTTCGTCCGAGGCGGGAACCCCGCGGCGAACCTTCTTCCGTATTTCCTGGAGCGATATAAAATAATGAACATATTGGTATAAATCCAAGTCCCATATGTGGCGAATAATCAATTCCGTTCCACTGGGCTACAGAATCATTTATCATTGATGATAAAGCTATTAGCTCCAGCACGAGGTCTGTCATACCCCAAAGAAAAAGCAGGGAATTCCATGCCTGTCCCACAATTCATAGCGCTTTAACGCTTACCATACTCTGACATCACTCAACCGTTCCGGTATTAAAGCAGCGTGCTATTACCTAACTGCTGTGTTGCGGACCCAAGCGGGGAATAGCTAGGTCTGTTCTACTGTTAAGAGCGCATCATTAATTTTCGTCGTCTTTTAAGAAAATACAAATAAGTTTTCTAAATTTAGGAAATGAATCGATTTCTTGACATTAGAAATTGAGCATTACATACGCAGAAAGTATAAGCTAAAAGAATAGTTTACGATACTTGAAAACGTGTGTGTAGCGCGTCGTCCAGTGGTAGGGCACCGAACCCATGATTGGAGGGTCGTGGGTTCGATCCTCCGCCTCGGCTATATGTGGTGTATTCAAACGAAAGACACTTTTTCCGCATATGCGTATTACTGGTTCTACCAGAAAAACTTCGATTGCGATTTGCTGAAGTTGTAAGAACTTGTTTCACAATCGAAATAAAATAATTAGGTTTAAACTTACAACTTGAAAACGTGGCAACTTAAAAATGTATTATGGAAATACTTTAGAGCTTTGCTTTTTTCTTTCTTTAAGATTTTACTAGATTACTTTCTTAATACCCAACGGATATGACAAAACAAAGCGCAGATTTCCCCCAGAAAATGAGTGCTACCAGTGACATGTATGTCAACATATCGAGTTATTTACGTTTTCTTTGAGTGTATTTTTGAATGGGGTTTAACGCCATTTTCAGCACATTTCAGTTTATATATGGAATGTCCAGTTTTACTGGAGGAAGACCTAAAATAGAACCACTGTCCATCCGCAAGTAACTGACAAACTTTCTCACATAAAGTTTTTGACGCAAGCGGGGCTCAAACCTACAACAATAGCATTGAAAGGTAAGTGATCTTAAGACGGTTCACATACAACCCAGGACTCTTTTTCTAATTAACGGTTCCATTAGAGACGAAATTGCACTGCATGGTTAACATTCACAAACATACCAGGCTATAAGTTAATCGAAGTGCTTAATAACAGTACTGCATTTAATACTATTACCCATACTTGCATTTTGTAAAAGTGTAAGAAAAGTAAAGTAAAGTGTTTGTTTATTATAGTGTCACCCCTATTGAAAGGGCCAGCCACACTGGGCTTATGAGACACCTTTATGTTGTACACAGTTACTTCCCGAAAGCTATCATTGCCAGGCGTCAGGTTGATAGACATTTGGTACCCGTCAATTAAACTAGCTGCTGGTTTAGCAACTGGCCGCATCAGAAAAAATCCAAGTGCTTCCACCGGGATTCGAACATTCGACCTCTCGCTTCCGAGCACTAGGCCACGGAAGACGGTGTATGTTGGGTATTAAGACAGTTATAAAGGGACATTTCACTGGAAGCCAGGTTTATTATTTGAAAATTGACCCAATTGTGTCCGTTTAATAGCACTGTTGGGAAAGCAACATTTCAGCATGTTGATTGGTCAGTTGCTTCAACTGAATGTTTGAATGACGTCACAGTTAAGCAAGCGTTGTGGACATTGCTATGAATTGTGGGACAGGCAAAGAACCTCTGCTTTTTTCATTGAGGATATTAATAAATCCGATTCGTGAGATATCAGGTTCTGGAATCAATCTGATCACATCGGCCTTTATGTTACATAACAGACGTGTACTATACGGAGGATACGGAAATACCCGATGTTTCACGATTGATTCTGGAATAACCTTATTTGTACACATGAAAGTACCTCATTTGGCCAATTGTAATACCCTTTTGCTCGAGTACACTGCGTGTGTATTCGAATTGTGAATCGTGCCTTGTTATTGTTTTATTGTATTTTTAGAATGACTATCAGGACAAAGGCGGTGAATTCAAGTGTTCCATTAAATATATAAGTGACACTTGTAATGAAGACAAATGCTTCTAAAGGGACTTCCGCTTCACGAACAATGAGTCAGACTACGAACAATAAACAATAACTTGTACTCGAGAAGCAGTCAACGTTCAAGTAAAGTCAGAAAGTCATTGAGGGGGCGATGAGATTATCACCTTGACGGGTGTATTTGTTGTTGCCTTTTTCCCCTAAGCGTTTTTCAGTAGTGTGAATGGAGCGGGGGGGGGGAGGGGGTAGGGGGTGGGGGGGGGAGGGGGGTAATTCAAGTAAGAACAAATGGTACATAACTTCTGTATTGTTTTTTAAATGGAAGTTTCTATTTAAAACAAAATATTTTTATATGGGGAGAGGTGGGGAGAGGGGGGGGGGGGGGGGGGGTTGCGTACATAGGGGGCGTAACACAAAATCTGAACGGGCACACGTGTTTGCAGTAGAAATATAGTGAACTTTAAAAAATGTGGGGGTTAAGGAGGAGGGATGCGTCGGGTTTTTTAAAGAGTAGATTCGCCATCGGGTTATACTTGTCAACAAAATAGACCAATAGTCATATATTGTAGTATCTGAACTTGTCAACAAAGCAGACCAATAATAATATATGGTAGTACCTAACAACAAAATAGACCAGTATTAACATGTGGTAGTACTTGTTAACAAAGTAAACCAAAATAATCATATGGAAGTATTTGTCAACAAAGTAGACCTATAGTTACAGTGTAGTACTTGTCTACAAATTAGACCAATTATAACATAGCGTAGTACTTGTCAACAAAGTAGACCTATAGAAACATATGGAAGTACTTGTCAACAAAACAGACCAATAATAATATATGGTAGTACATGTCAACAAAGTAGACCAATAGTAACACATGGTAGTACTTGTCAACAAAATAGACCAAAAATAACATATGGTAGTACTTGTCAACAAAATAGACCAAAATAACATACGGTAGTACTTAACAACAAAGTAGACCTATAGAAACATATGGTAGTACTTGTCAACAAAATAGACCAATAATAATATATGGTAGTACTTGTCAACAGAGTAGACCAATAGTAACATATGGTAGTACTTGTCAACAAAATAGACCAAAAATAACTTATAGTAGTACTTGTCAACAAAATGGACCAATAATAATATATGGTAGTACTTGTCAACAGAGTAGACCAATAGTAACATATGGTAGTACTTGTCAACAAAATAGACCAAAAATAACTTATAGTAGTACTTGTCAACAAAATGGACCAACAATAACATATGATAGTACTTCACAACACAATAGACCAATAGTAACATATGGTAGCACTTGTCAACAAAGTAGACAAAAATAACATTTGGTAGTACTTGTCAACAAAGTAGACCAAAAATAACATACGGTAGTACTTAACAACAAAGTAGACCTATAGAAACATATGGAAGTACTTGTCAACAAAATAGACCAATAGTAACATATGGTAGCACTTGTCAACAAAGTAGACAAAAATAACATTTGGTAGTACTTGTCAACAAAATAGACCAAAAATAACATATGGTAGTACTTAACAATACAATAAACCAATAGTAACATATGGTAGCACTTGTCAACAAAGTAGACCAAAAATAACATATGGTAGTACTTGTCAACAAAATAGACCAAAAATAACATATAGTAGTACTTGTCAACAAAGTAAACCAAAAATAACATATGGTAGTACTTGTCAACAAAATAGACCAAAAATAACATATGGTAGTACTTAACAATACAATAAACCAATAGTAACATATGGTAGCACTTGTCAACAAAGTAAACCAAAAATAACATATGGTAGTACTTGTCAACAAAGTAGACCAAAAATAACATATGGTAGCACTTGTCAACAAAGTAGACCAAAAATAACATATGGTAGTACTTGTCAACAAAATAGACCAAAAATAACATATGGTAGTACTTAACAATACAATAAACCAATAGTAACATATGGTAGCACTTGTCAACAAAGTAAACCAAAAATAACATATGGTAGTACTTAGCAATAAAAAAGACCAAAAGTTACATATGGTAGTACTTGTCAACAAAGTAGACCAATAATAATATATGGCAGTACTTGTCAACAAAATAAACCAATAGTAACATGGTAGTACTTAACAACAAAATAGACCAATAGTAACATATGGTAGTGCTTGTCGACAAATAGTATTTTTTATACAAATTATACTTATTTGAATTTGCAGTCTGAATAATGTCTTAATTGTTTAGCTCTCGATTGTTAACACCAACATGTATAAATATCACCGCCTTGGTTATAATGGACTCTTGTACCAGATACCATATAAAAACAAGTATGGAACGGACATTTATAGAAACGCTAAGTTTAAAGTTCAAGAGATGACGGTGAACACTTCGTATTAACGGTGTCGACTTCAATCCATATTCAGCAAATTGCGCATATGCTGAGTACACAAACTTTAAACAATCAATTTGTTGAACTGATAAGCGTTCTTAATACTTCAGTTGCTGTTACATCTAATTTGAAAATAAAAACAAACATATACATGGTAATCGTACATACTCGGCAAATTCCGTCGTCCTTCGGTATTAATAACCAAGGTGTTCCGAGTGATATACACGGATGATTCAAATTAATATTCGCGTATTGTAATTTCATTCAAAGTAAACGAATGACCGAGCAGAATCGTGGAAATTTGAATATCTCCATTTTAAAATGGTTTCTTATTGTAATTTACTATTTTTAACGAAGCTTAACGCATTTTACAACACACTATGTGTTAAATACGGTATATCCGGTTTTATTGGCGGAAGTGGGATTATCTCAGAATGATGCGAGTAGAACCACTGTCCTTCCGCAAATAACTAGCAAACTTTCTCACATAAAGGTTGTCGATTTTTTATACCGAGATGGGCTTGAATTTACGACCTCAGCGATGAGAGGTAAATGGTCGTTAGGCTGCCTTAATGTATTATCGGTTCAACCCCCACCCCCACCCCCCCCCCACCCCCACACACACACCACCTACACACACACCAACCCACCCCTCCCCACACACGCAGTTGTATTATAGTTGTAACTCCAACATAGAGTTTTGTTCTTTATTCTGTAGTAAATAATAAATGTTTGAAGACTTGTCATTCATAGAGAGACCCAACATGAAAGAAGTGAAACTTACATATTTTTGTTTGTCAACCTCTGCACTATCAAAATATGATGAAAAAAGTAGGGGTCATGTGTCATATAAGAGATTTTTTTCTGTCAAGTGTAAACACCGTTGAAACAAAAGTAGACTTCCAAAATATTGTATTCATATCCCCGATCACAATTTTGTTTTTCTTCTAAATTCACAATTCAAACAGGACAATGCTTCTGAAATGTTCCAAATATATTAACAATGCCACCCAAACCAAAAATTGACAATAAAAAATGTGAAAATGCACTTTTAGAGAAAAAGAAACTAGGATTATTTATAGCAGCCACTATGCGACTACCCCACGGAAGCACTTCCTGTTTTGCAATGGTGGTACTATGCCTATAAGTTGTAACAACATGTTTTTTCTGTAAAATATATAAACTAACCATAACGGGTAAAACTATAACATCTTATACAACTTCATATACAAAATGGCATTCCAAAATGGCTGCTGGCGCTAGCTTCTGTTATTTTGTATTATCTATATGTATACATGTTAATTAAAGCATGTAATGTTTTAAACGGTCCATTAAATAGCGTTTACATTTGAAAACAAAAAAATGTCAGTTCACGGTATTACATAAGTGCGTTTATATATTCACAAGAGCTTGATATTATATCCATATCTAAACAAAAAATCGTATATCTTGGCCAAGACCCAGTATATAATCAGTAACAAATATTTAATTTTGGCCTAGATATACGCCGACGACATTTTAGTTATTTATGGGTACCAGTTCAAGCTCATGTGGTATGTTGCTGTTGTTTTTTTTCCCGCCCTTTTCACGATAGAATTGAGAAATTTAACTGTGGTCAGTGCATTTTACCATCGCTCCTGATATCTGCCAGTCGGTTAAACAAAACTAGACCCACATTTTCTCTGCAAGTCGTCGACTCAAACGTTGAATATTCAATGAATGAATGAATGAATGAATGAATGAATGAATGAATGAATGAATGAATGAATGAATGAACGGCGTGCCAACTCCTTGAAGGTTATTCGAAGCCAACATGAAGGAAGATTCCAGGTTCTCACTACATGTAAACCCACCCACCCACACACACACACACCCAACAAATTGACATACAGATAAAAACAAACATCAACAAATGAATATGCAGAATGAACCTAGACCCTTGATACCTGCAGAATTGTCATAGTAGAGTTTCGTATAACTCACTGTCGCTTCTTACGACATGCATGAGTCACAGTTATCCTATTCTTACCATCACTCATATGGCTCTCTGGGATCACACAGTGGTTGGTCATTTGACCACAGTAGTGAACATAACAAAAACATGATAAAATGAACATGACATCCATTCGGAGGATGCCTATCCCTTTGCAGAGATCGACAGTGATTCTATTCTTAGCGGGAACCACACGGCTGTTGAATGTTTAACGGAGAATAACGAACGACGAATGTCAAACATCGATCGTAGAACGTTGAACCATCTCCACACACATTACAAAAAAAAGCAGTATCCGCGGAAAGTCGTGAGTTCGATTCCCGGCCAGGTCGTACCAAAGACTTGGAAAATGGTGCTAGAAGCCACAAGTTCCTCGCTTGGCGTTCAGCATTAAGAGGAGAGTTCCAAGACTGGTTGACCCGGTGTCAGTATAATGTGACTAGATGGGGGTATCATACCAAGTGTCTCCGGCATGATACTCCAGTGTTGCAGCGCTCAGAATATTGTCTCAAATAGAGGATATATAACTGAAAAATTGTTGAAACCGACGCTAAACATTATACAACAACCGTCAAGACTATCTAAATAAAGGCTTAACCCTTTACTTCATATAGACGCCTTTGCACACTTCTAATATAGACGCCTTTGGACACCTCTAATATAGACATCTTTGGACACCTAATATAGAAAGCTCTTGGAATATTGGGTAAATTATGTTTATATTAACTAACAGAGTGGAAAACAGTGCAGGAAGTGTTCAGATTGCTCGTTACGAGCAATCTGAATTCTTCCTGCACTGTTTTCAAAGGCATTCTGTGATTGGTGCGGGAAAATGCGTATCTATGGGGTAATGGGTTAAGGTTACACATATTCTTTGATTGGATTTCGGTAATGACCTAAACACACCTGATATACAAATACATATATTCAATAATTTATTATATAACACTATTGTTTAAAAACAGTTACCCATATTTCCGTGCCCCCGTTTGTATTTATATATTTTGTCTCCGCCTTCTCTTCTCCGTCCATCATTATAGAATTCTTTTATATTTCCAAAGAAGAAGAACTATTTGCACATGTCATATTGCAACTAAATTTCAAACTATCCTTAGCACACTGTTTCACGGAAATATTCTTATTTGATCGTTTTCAGGAGATTACGATTGTGACGTACATGTTCTCCGAACGGAAGTCCAAAATATCCACCTCTTAGTATTATCTTGTGTGTGATAAAATAGAAATCATCCCATGTATGATTTTCTTACAGGAAATAAAACTTCAAGCGAACACAATAAAAGTATGAATCAAATCACTTCTAAAAACTTTATTTAAAAAAATCTCAAAGCTTTTAAATGTTTTAAGTGTTTATAAAGAAAAACAAAACACTACTAAAATGTAATTTACACGATAAACTGAACCGACACTGACATATACATGCAGAGAAAATCAGAACACATGAACTACGAACATACTATCTCTCGTCTGACCCAAATTACGATCGCAACATATCAGTCATATGAACATAACGCGGTCAAAGTTCCCTAATATATTGTTACACAAAAGTAAAAATATCACTTCACAATATCTCCATCAAGTATTGTCCGCACATTGTTGTTATTGGCACGGTCGCTAAATACACACTGTGCTCTTGCACAATGAAATAAGACAGATCACAGTTTAGAACGATTATTTTTCAATATGATTATCTGAAAGTCGGCACTACAAGTTGTGCTGGTAATTAACATATGTAGAAATAGCTAGTGTGACTAAAAAAAAAACGCGATCAATTTCACACAATGCATTACAAAATACAAAAAAAACACATTTGTCACCTCCGTGCAAAAAGGATTTAACTGTATAGGAATTATATAAGCAGTTAGACGGTTGTCCTCAAAGGCGACAATGTGTATACGCTCAATTGTCTAATTTGACTTAATCTACACGAATGTGGGTTACTAATAATGCTATTGTGCCGCTGTGTACTACCCTGTGTTTTGTTAGAACATGTAAAGAAAGAATTAACCTTTTCAATTTAAAAGACATAACTTTATTTGGTTGTGAAAAAAAAAACATTGTTATAACTATCTCTTGTTATTACGTTCTGAAAAAATGGTAACGATTTTGGCATTCCCAAGGCAAAGAAGTGTTTATTTTATCGGAATAAGCCTTCATTGTTCTGTACAAGTCACTAGACTGTCCATGTAATACAGACGTTGACATTTCTTGAAATGCAACATTCCTACCAGGTTATCTAAGTAAATGTCTCCTAACTTCAATTTAGGCATTTTAGCCAGTCAGACAGACAGTCAATCATACAGTTAGTAAGTCAGACAGCCAGCCAGACAGACACATGGCCGACCATACAGGTCGCCAGTCAGAAGCCAGTCAGCTAGACAGCTAGCCAGACAGTTGGTCGACCATATAGCCAGCCAGTCAGCAAGCCAAACAGTCGGTCGGTCATACAACTAGCCAGTCAGACAGCCAGACAGCAGGCCGGTCAATCATACAGTTAGTAAGTCAGACAGCCAGCCAGACACATGGCCGACCATACAGCTCGCCAGTCAGAAGCCGGTCAGCTGGACAGCTAGACAGACAGTCGGTCGACCATATAGCTAGCCAGTCAGCCAGCCAGCCAAACAGTCGGTCGGTCATACAACTAGCCAGTCAGACAGCCAGACAGCAGGCCGGTCATACTGCAGAGAGCCAGCCAGACAGCAGGCCTGTCATACTGCAGAGAGCCAGACAAACCGCCGGCCGGTCATACTGCAGAGTTCCAGCCAGACAGCAGGCCGCTCATACTGCAGTGTGCCAGCCAGACAGCAGTCCGGTCACACTGCAGAGAGCCAGCCAGACAACCGGCTAGCCAATAAATAAATAAATCTCTCAATATGACCTCTCTGATGAATCTGTAACGAAAGTTTTGCCCGATGGACGGAAAGCTCAACCTCGAATAAATGTGAAATGTTCCTTTCTTCGGATACCAAGCACAGTGAAAACGCTAAGTTTAACTTTATGTGTCATATCCTTGGTAAAAGTAACGGCATGCAAAAATCGATTTCGTACAATGGGAAACTGTTTTAAATTAATTCGATTTGTAATATTACGCACAACTACATCTTGATTTACACTTAAAATGCAAGAAACCGCTTTGTCATGGTTACACGTAACATTCATTCCCACGGACTTCAGCTGATGTTATATTATTTACGAGTTACGTAGATAAAACTACAAAGGAATTTTTCTTGTTTTTTTAGGTAGTAGTCACGTTGTACACGATGTGCAAGGCGGCTTCTGTGAAACCTGACAGTATCTCATTGATATTGTTAATAAGATATGTGTATGTTTTGTTCAATATTTAGCGTCCTTTTTATGGCATCGAGGGCTGACGGACGATCAGGACTGACGGACGATCAGTTATCACTTAATCTAACTCTTTCCTGTGACCTTGAAAGATCATTTACCAGTTCACGATCACTGATAACTTTCCCACTTGAATCTGCGATGAGAGACAGATGATTAAAATGAAATGCGATGTCGAATATCAATCATCACGGAGATTGTGGCCTGACGGAGTTTCGAACTCACGATCCCTAGATTGATAGTCAGACGAGTTACCGACTGAGCCAACCGGGTCCGGCTAAATGAAATATTATATATATACGTTCCATCTTGTTTATTTACAATATAATTATACTGAATGGTATTTATAAATTTAAGAATAACGCCATACCAACCATTGCACGTTATATGAACCCAACTTCCAACACATATCATGTACAAAAACAACCGATAAACATACATATAAAAAAAATCTACGAAAAAACATTATTCAATAGTTCCGTAGCAGTATGCATTTCCACGTTTTAACATTCAAATAACAAACGTTTTTTTAAGAACCCACAGGTGTAATTCTTGTTATGGAAAAACATAAAAGCAGTATATTGGCAAGTTTGAGTCATGAAAAAAACAACAACAACTGTACCAAATATAAGATGTGATCGGTTTCACTAAACATCTCAAATAAAGAATCTCAATTTCTCTAAATGATTACTGCACGATCAATTACTGCACGATCAATTGACCGCACCAAAATTGAACTCGGGGCAAATATGCACCCGTTGGCAGAGCGGTGGGTAACGCGCCACATGATCGATTTGAGGGCATTATATCATTACATTTCAGTTGAGGCAAAACTCAAGTTGGTTGGTTTAGTAAAACTGGGGTCTCTAACTTGTAAACAGACGTGCACACACAAATCTTCTAATTACTAATATAACCGCCATGTAATGTGTGGCCGGATCCGATTAGCTCAGTCGGTAGCGTGTCTGACTTTCAATCCAGGGGTCGTGATTTCGAATTCCCGCGCGGCAACGACATTGTGTCTCATTATCATTCGTCTCTCATCGCTGATTCAAGACGGGAGGTCATCAGTTACTTGCAAAGATGGGGTGTGCTCGAGTACTGGTTAACCTTTCACTAAGAATCCCTGGAAATAGTGGTTAGATTAACTGATCGTCTATTAGCCCTCGATTGCATAAACATGCCGCAAAATATTCAATCAATGAATCAATTATTATGTGTGTACAACACTTTTTTATCCAATTACACTATATCCTACCTATAAAATATAATACAATTAACAGATATCTTATATTATTTGTCATAGGTTACACATATATTGTCTAAAGGATGACTTTCATTCATTTCCAAGAGTTATGCCCCCTTCCAAAATTGTCAATAGTTTGTTGAATGTTATACACTTCATAAACGATTGCAACTGTTTTCTTTCCGTTTTTAAGTGAAGTATAATAGAAATGCAGCGTTCTCTATTACCATATTTTAATAGTGTGTCAAACGAGAAACTGTTTTGTACCCTTGGGAACTGGTCGCGTTATGGAGAAAAAGCACATAATTACGAAAGAAAAGCGGTAGCTATAGCCTATAGGCGACAGAGCATTGACAAATTGATTGATGAATGTAATTTCTAATGGCTTGGGGTGTAAATTCCGTCAGGCGCTTGGATATAAGCATCTCACTGACAATGATTTGCCGATAATTGGGCTCTCAGTAAAGCTTAAATTGTATAATATTATGGAAATTTTGTGTCCATTTGGAATTTTTTGTCCGCGAGCTTTTTCACTTTGAGTTATGTGTCGTTGGTAAGACAATTTGTATTTTTGAATGAAGTATAACGCCATTTTCATCAAATTTCAGGTTATATATGGCATTCCACTTTGACTGGCGGAGGAAGACCACAGAATGAATCTGAGTAAAAACACCGTCCTTCCGCATGAAACTGGTAAAGTTTCTAACATAAATGTTTTGGAGCGAGCGGAACTCGAACCTAAGACCTTAGCGATGGGAGGTGAATGATCTTGAGAAGGCGCCTGAGACCACTCGACCACGGAGGACCCCTGTGTGAAAGGACAATGACGATGCAGCTAGACATACCTACTAAAACACAAAGTAATATATTTAAGGGAGATGGGGGGGGGGGGGGGGGGGGGGGTGGTAACGCAATTGTCATGTTATATGTTATAAACGGCGTGTCCAGATAGTTTTCAGACTGTTTTTGATTGGAACCAACGCCCTTCCGTAACTCACTGACAATCTTGAATTTTTAATCTGCTGATATCATCAGAGAAAATTAAGCGGTATTAAAACGGCACCATTGACAGCTCGGTAACGGAGGACTTTAAACGTTTATAGGAAAACTGTAGACTTTTTTTTAAAGAAATAGTATCTGTTCATTGACCTTTTTCTCTTTAAAGAGTAAAGCGAGATTAACCGTTACAAGTAGTTCCCTGCGGTGTATTATTCAGAAGTTGTGAACGAACACTCAGTGGCGTACGGACACAATTGTCACATTTTATATACGAGAGTAAGTAGACGGTGTGCGCTTGTCAGTATCACAAAAAGTGCGATTGCTGTTACATAAAATACAGATTAGGGCATACACGAGGGTCTGTAAGGTTGTTGTTTTTTTTGCATATGCCATATGGGCCCATTTATTTTTTTTGGCATATGACATATAGGCGAAATATTTTTTGGCATATGCCATATCAGGTTATTGGTTTTTCCATTGTGCTATTCGAAAATTGAATTAAAATTCTAATACTTTTTTTCTGTTTTGAGTCTTTTGATCTATTTTTATCTATTTTCAAGCCTTTTTAAGATCCTTACACGATCTTAGAATCACCATGATGACCGTTTATGCAGTTTGACCATTTTCTTACTCAAAATTAGAGACTCGCATTTTTTTGCATATGCCATATGAGGTCATTTTTCATATGCCATATGGGTACCCCCTCACCTTAACACACCCTCATGCACATACTCTAGCTACTTAACTAAGAGCGGATTAATGTTCCAGTGGTTAAGGCCTTGGACTGTGAACATAGGGATCGCAGGTTTGATCTCCCGCTCCTTCAACTAACTAAAAATCTTATCAGTCTTTCAGATGAGACTTTTAAAAAATCCGATGTCCCATGCATATGCATAGGTGCTTTACACCAGCATGAAAAACAAACAGAGCCGCTGCAAAAGCGTCTTCTGTATCTCTGCACTATCCTCAAAAAGTCTTAAATGCGGACTATGGGAAAACCAGTGGCGATGATAAATAAAAGTACATAATAACTAAATAGAAATAAAATAATAACAGGAACTGAAAACAGCATCTGCACAAGACACGGTTACGCTTCGTCGCTCAATTAATCAGTGTGTGAATAGACATGCTTGTTTGTTTGAATTTATAGCGTCTTTTTATGCCACCGAGGACCAACAGACGAAAGTTAACATAACAATTCGACGTTCCCGAGATCTTGGAAGCATAACCAGTACTCGAGCACACCTATCTCCAAAAGTAACTGATAACATTCCCATTGAATCATCGGCGAGAGACGAATGATAATGAGACGCAGTGACGTATATAGCAATCATCGCGGAGACAGTGACCAGGCGGTTATGACCCCTGGAACCCCTTGTAAGAAATACAGAAATATATGCAGTTCTATTAGTGGTAATCATTCGACAGTTGACTAAATTAGCGGCGCTTGTTAAAGGTTAGAGTGGTATTCGTCTTCGTTTTTCGATGTGAAATATGTAACTCTTACATATTGGAAGGGAATTAGGATCAGTGTTAATGTAAGCTTCAAATTGAACATTCTGTCTCACGGGACTCGAAAAGGATTCGATTCTACTAAAACAAATTATCCGTAGGGATACCCATAAACTAATCTTACCTAGACGTGTCTAAGAAAAGTTACTCAGTTCCTAACAAATATGGAAACACATATCCAAACAAACACTGATGTTGTAACAACACGGTTAATGTATAGTTATAAAAAAATAAATTTCACAGTAAAAAAAATGCCATAAACACAAGATTCTAACGACAGTGAGAAAAACAATCCGTTCCTATTAGTTATGTTGCTATACATTCTTCAACAGTAAAACTTCAATCTGAATAATTAACGAACTTAATTATAAAACTAAATTCCCATTTTAATTTTAATATTAACACACACATAAAGTTTGTAATATTAAATAGACTGTGAATGTTATCAGATCTGCATTCACCACTTTATAATTTATTTCACTTCACACAAAGATACGTTCTGCTTTATAATGTCCACATAATAAAAAGCCGTCCTAGTTTCTATTTCTGACACGTCTATATATGTACTCTACAAATATTAGAACTACGGGCGCTCTAAACGACAAGCGTTGAGTGCTTAAACTATAGAAAGTGCAATCTAAATTCCCTAAGCAAAATTACACGATCGTTAGATTTTCTATATAATCGTTTCCTGCCACAGCTTACAAAATACCGACATACATGAGCAGGGATCTCCCTGGAAATTATGGTTGATGGGCCTTTGGCCCTTAGGCCGGGGGTCTAGGGGCAGCGCCCCGGTAGGGGGTTCAAGGGGGGGCAACGCCCCCCCCCCCCCCACGGCCGAAAATGAATTTCAGCAAGACCCTCAGATTGTATTTCCTGGTAGCAAATATGATGCATTATATGATGCTGAATTTGTAGTTTTATTACTCCTAAAATTCCAAAATGATAACTACAGTACCAGTTTTGTTGTAATCCACAGTTTTGAAGTGAGTGAGTGAGTGAGTGAGTGAGTGAGTGAGTGAGTGAGTGAGTGAGTGAGTGAGTGAGTGAGTGAGTGAGTGAGTGAGTGAGTGAGTGAGTGAGTGAGTGAGTGAGTGAGTGAGTGAGTGAGTGAGTGAGTGAGTGAGTGAGTGAGTGAGTGAGTGAGAGGGTGTAATTATAACTACAAACCAGAAATGTTTGCACATAATTGTTAAAAGGATATAACTTGGCTGCCAGGGCTTGCTCAATTAACATCACATTTCAGCCTGTAAGGACTATATCAGTGACAAGTCTGTTTTAATGCCATCAACATAGATGTAGGACCACGTACAAATTTTGTTGTAACCACAGTTTTAATACAAACCCAGAATTCATGAACAAAAATGGAAATAACAGCCGTACAGGCATAGTACCACCATTGCAAAAAGGAAGTGCTTCCGTGGTGTAGTCGCATAATGGCGGTTTTAAATAATCCTCATTTTTTCTTCTTTAAAAATGCATTTTCCTTATTTTAATGCTCATTTTTTTTATTTGAATGGCATTATTGATGTATTTTGAACATTTTAATAGCATTGTCATGTTTGAATTGTGAATTTAGAAAAAAAAATGATGCTTGGAAATTGGGGTATGAATACATGATTTCGGAAGTCTACTTTCACTTTGTCACCAGTGTACACACTGAGCAGAAAAAAAATCTCTTATATGACACATGGCCCCTACTTTTCTCATCATATTTTGATAGTGCAGAGGTTGACAAACAGTAAAATGTAGGTTTCACTTCTTTCATTTGGGTCTCTCTATGAATGACAAGCCTGCAAACTTTTATTATTTACTATAGAATAAAGAACAAAAATCAATGGTGGGATGACACCTACAATTTTCTTAGGCAGCATGTTTGTTGTCACGATCACACAGACGCTTATTGAAAGGGAACAAAAAATACAAGCATGCGGTTTATAGACTCCAATAATGAATCAATTTAGTACTTCCTGTAGACGGGTTTTACCGATATTACATACAATATTGTCGATTTTATTGAGCGTCGGCCTAGACCAATAACATCCGGTTCCGGTCTGTCTAACTTCCGAAAGCAGAACGGAAAAACGACATATTACATGAAGGACCCGTTTGTCAGATAAACTATGGGTCAAATTTTGGATTAATGGGTCCGATCGGCGCACGGCCCATTTGTTTTTGCGCCATATATTTTTTTAATGTGCAAATGGCGCAATGGCGCGGCCTAAAGGGATCCCTGCATGAGGCAAGGGTTATTTCTTCTTGTTTATACTTCATGAACGCTGAAAAGATGTATCGGAAAATAAAAAAAGCAGTTTTTGTCTTCTTACTGGTGATTAATATTATTTAACACCGTCTCTGAAAAGTACATACTTACTTGTTGTATGTTGATTGATTGAATATTTAACGTCATATCATGCCATCGAGGGCTAACAGACGATCAGTTAACCTAACCACGGTTTTCTGGGATCCTGAAAGGTTAACCGATACTCGAGCACACCCCATCTCGGCAAGAAACTGATAAGTTTCCCATTTGAATCCGCTATGAGAGCCGAATGACAATGAGACACAATATCGTATATCAATCATCACGGAGACTTGTTGCCGGGCGGGGATTCGAACTCACAATTTGATTGATAGTCATACGCGCAACCGACTGAGCTAAACGGGTCCGGCTACTTGCTGTTTGTAAATATGAAATTAAAATATCCCGACCTCGAAATTCGTTTCTATTTAAAAAGTAGCATAACTCTGTGGCAAAAGTTTGAAAATCACCACATTTCGCTCGTTCATTATCGTCTATGGTAAAAGTGTAAATATGTTTTAATTTCACCAGTTTTACTATCAGTAACGGTATGACCACGAAAATATAAATGCAAACTTAAAGATTTAAACACCTGCTTTTAAAACCAGCATACCACAGCGGTGGTTTATGGGTAGAGCTTCTGCCTCGCATGCGAACTGTCGTGGGTTCGATCCCCGGCCGGGTTATACCAAAGACTTGAAAAATGGTACTAGAAGCTTCCTCACTTGACGCTCAACATTAAGAGGATAGTTCAAGGTCATTTGTCTCAGTGCGGCAGGATACTCCAGTGTGACAGCGCTTAGAATACTTTCTCAAATAGACACCGTCGCAATATGATTGAAAAATTGTTGACAGTGACGCTTAACGCCATACTGCAGCAATAAAACTATCTTGACGTCACTAGTTTTATGAATCAAAGTATCATAAATACTGATAGCCAGGCGTTAGTAGATACACATACCAGATATACACATACAGTCCTAATTTGACCTGACATTATTGAAACGCTTTGTTATTTTAACATTTTTAAAAATGACAGCATAAAATTTTCACAATAGTTTTATTGTTTGATTTGATTCTGCTGGCATATAAAAAATTCAAGAATAAAATGAAATTCGAGGAATTAAAAGTAGTCTCCGTCGCGCGTAATGATTTTTTTTGCGGTGATCATGACGTGACCCCAAAGTTTGACCCCGACGACTTAAGCATAGCTATGCCTTTGGTATAAAACTGATAATAATTTCTTGGATTTGAAGATTCAAATATTGATACTTGAAATTCATATCCACATATGGTTACGCGTTCATGGGCGTGAAATTTGATTTGATGTGTAAAAATCATTGAGGAAAAGAATGTAAATTATATAATTCCATTCATGAAAAAGCCATTAAAACACTAATGGCGGATTCAGGATTTCATGTTAGGGAAGGAGTGTAGATTAAACATTATATAAATACAGTCAAACCTGTATAAGCTGTCACCTCTATTAAGCAGCCACTAATCTTAAGCAGCCACATTTGCTATATCCCAAGTATATGCGTTCAGAGCAAATTAACATGTATTAAGTATTAAATAACGATCTGTCTTATAGGGCCACTTTTGCTTCTTCCATTCACTGGCTGCTTAAGACAGGTTTGACTGTACGTTGAAATGGGGGTAAATAGGTGTGTTATAAATAGTTGAACCTTTCGGAGACTTCGCGCACAGGTCATCATACAGGATTTTCTTACATTACGGAGGGTGTGTGTGTAGGGGGGGGGGGGGGGGGGGAATCAGAGTGTCCCCGCCTGTACTCATCACTTCTAACAACGCTATACCATCTCTCATTGGAAGTCGTTTGTATACAGACAATGCGCAGACAATGGAATACTGCATACTTAATAGCCAAACGACTCTGCAGCTATGTCGGTGACAGGAAATAATAACGGACCCACACTACGTGTATCACATTGTATATGCAAACAAGAGTTGTCAGAAGACAACAAAGCTCGCCCATGGGATAAAACTCACCACCTATGTAAAGACTGCGATTGGAGGTAAACGCAACTAAACGCAAAAGTTTAACCTGGGTGTCTACTGACGACATTGACAACAATGACGACGCCAGGGTCAGGGTCATGACAATAGCTATCATTGGACATTCGTTCTGGCAAGCTAAAAAGGGAGAGGCCCAATGGATGTTTGGCACCATTTTAATACTTTTTATGTGATTTATAAAATAAGATAAGTCAGTGAGGTCGTTTGTGGCATCTAGACGTATTGCAGGCGAGGAAGACCTAAGACTCAATGTAAGTAACAATTACCAGAAAAGGAACATATTAAAACTGATAAAAATGGGGGACATATTCATAGACATTTCCATTATTTCCAGAAGTTCTGAGACCCATGAGGAATAGTCACGTATATATGATTACAAACAAGGCGACACAATCTAATAAATACCATATAACGTAACTATATACGAAATACACTTCCTCCTTTATTGTGCGAGAAACAGTGTATATCGTTTTGACATGCTTCGAACATTAACAACACTGTGTCCAGTTCACGCGGGATCAATCAATCAAACTTTAAAAAAACATTTTTATTTTTTAATAACTTATAAATGAATTTACACATTGTGTTGTTTAAAAAAAAAGTGGCAGATAAGCCAGCTTAGGCTGGGTACAACTTTTTATCACAACAATTATGTTTATTTGTATATGTTTGTATTATATTGTTATCATGTCACATAAATAAATAGAAAAACATACGATACGATAAAGCATATACATTATAATAAAGAAATATGCAGATTGGAGTTAATGTATTGTTCGGCTATAGCTTTGTTCGTCTGTATATACAAGTTTATAAAGATAATAAAATTATGACACATTAGATTATTAGACATAAAACTGAGTTGTGCAGCAGGAGTTTGTTGAGGAAGTCTATATCTATTACGGCATGTCCGATATCACATATATAACAAGATCAAATAATGGTTTGGTTGATTGATTGGATATTTAGCGTCATTTGTATGCCATCGAGGGCTAACAGACGATCAGTTAACCCAACCACTGTTTCCTGGGATTAACCAGTATTCGAGTACACCGTCTCCGCAAGTAACTGATAACTTTCCCTCTTGAATCAGTGGTGAGAGACGAATGGCAATGAGACACAATGTCATATATCAATCATCACAGAGACTGTTGCCGGGCGGGGGATTCGAACTCACGACTGCTGGATTGATAGTCAGATGCATAACCGACTGAGCTAATTGGGCCCGGCTCAAATAATGGTACATAAACATCACAATCTAAATCTGATTAATACGTTAATAAAATTGTATCCATGTATAGTTGATTTGTCACTGGTTGTAAGAAGACCAACTTAAAACACATGTTACATTCTTAACATAATATAGTTGCTTGGTTAAACTTTACACTCAAGTGACATTTGTTTTAGTAGTTCTTATTAATTCATTAATTACGCACATTGCTATACAAAATACTGGTTCTAAGGGGGCAAAACCTGTCCTTTATATACATCAAGACGATAACTCTTCCCAAACTTTAAATGCAAAGAACAATAGTTATCTCCCATGTGCCGGTGATTCACATCTCCAATCGGAACATATTGGTTTTTATCATATTTTATCAACCTTCTTGACTACTCATCTGCTAACTAACTTGCGTCGAAAACATAACATAAACATAACATAATGACTGCAAGAAAAACTATAGTTAAAAAAGAAGGCTTGTAGATTAATATCAATGTCGTAAATGATGTTATATAAATACACAACTCAAACCGAGAAAGCAAGTATCGGAACAAACGTACGTACGTACGTACGTACGAACGAATTGATTGATTGATTGAATATTTAGCGTTATTTTTATGCCATCGAGGGCTAACAGACGATCAGTTAACCTAACAACTGTTTCCTGGGATTAACCAGTACCCGAACACACCCCATCTCCGCAAGTAACTGAAAACTTTCCCACTTGAATCAGTGGTGAGAGACGAGTGATAATGACACACAATGTCGTATAGCAATCATCACGGAGACTGTTGCCGGGCGGGTGATTCGAACTCACGACCCCTGGATTGATAGTCAGACGCGTAACCGACTGAGCTAATCGGGCCCGGCACGTGCGAACGAAAGAACGAACATAATTTACACGGCATAAGCAATGTCAAGATCATTAAGATTTAAAACAAGACCGTATATACTTATTATATAGGAAAGAGTACGTTGACCTTTGCGGAGAATATTAAGTGTATCAGTCAGTAACTTCCGCGTGTTCAATTATCAATACAACTTGAAATAGATAGTATTAAAATTATAGGTCTACCGCATGTAAACACATTACATTTAAGCGATGATAGACAGAACGGAAATAGCACATAGTTAAAAAGAAAGAACATCTAGTAAAGCGTTTACTAACCCAAAACTTCTCCATATTGTGACAGTTCCTGACAGTCTGCTGCGTTATTTCATAAAATATTGTTCAGCGAGATGTAGCGAGATTAGACGCTGCAAGCTTTATTTAACTAGGCGTGTTACAACACAGCGTTCTTGAAAGTGTATTCAAGCGAGGCAAGTTAAACCTCAGTCACAGTTGATATGTTTGTAAGTCGTATAGTTTAAGTCAGTGTGTAAACACGTTTTGTGTTACATACACATTTATATAAAGACCGTGTTGTGTACACTAGCTCTGAATTACTAAACCCGGTTATAATGTGACGCGATCGATTATTCCCTCCAACTTGAAGCAGCCATGGAACATATTGATTACAAAATGGAATTATTATTATAAGAGTGTCTGCACTGTTTCGTTTAAAGATTGGTGTTGGATACGGTTTAATGCATTGTTCGCATTCAATCGACGTTTTTCACATATATTTAGTTTGATTAGACTCGTCTTTGTGGCACGTTTTACCAAGCATTGTTTAGTAGTTGTGGGTGTATGTCTGAAAAAATAGGAAGCAATTTCTTTCTTTCTCTTTCTTTCATTCTTTCTCTTTATTTCTTTATTTCTCTCTCTTTCTCTCTCTTTCTCTCTCTCTTTCTTTCTACCTCTCTTTCTCTCTCTACACCTTTCTTTCTCTAAGTCTCTCTCTCTCTCTCTCTCTCTCTCTCTCTCTCTACACCTTTCTCTCTCTGTCTCTCTGTCTCTCTCTCTCTTGAATTCGTGGTAACGACACCTAGTAGTCCCAATAGTAGACACCTCTCAGCGCAGTCGGTATGGCGTCTGTCTATTAATCCACGAATCGTGAGTTTGAACCCCCCCCCCCCCCCCCCCCCCCCCCCCCCCCCCTTCCTGCAGTGTTTCAGTGACAACTGACATACAACATCGCGTGTCATTGCAATTTATATCTCACCGCTGATTCAAGCGAGAACGTCATCAGTTATTTGCGGAGATGTGTGTGTGTGTGTGTGCTTGATTACTGGTTAACCTTCCAGGATCCCGGTAGGTACCGGTTAGGTTATCGATTGTCTGTTGGCCATCGATGGCATAAAATGACACTAAACATTCAAACAAACAATAACCAATCTAATCTAAGCATTTTTTTTTTAATAATACAGTTCGACGAAGAAAAGAAACCAATGTGAACAAAGGGAAACAAATCGTAATGTCATAATATGCAGAGTAACGCAACGGAGTTATCTTTCTTTTACACAAAAGTGGAATTTATAGTTTCATCAAATTAAACACGCTGGGTTTTTGTCTCTATTTTAAGACTGCATGCTTTTACCATTGAACATTTTTTTTAGGAATAGATCAGTAATATTCAGTCTGAGCAACGAACTATATAGAGGTATAGATAAGTCCTTGGTTTCAGGAATGCCGAATAATTTATCATTGAACCCTCACACTTGACCTAACACTTTTATACTACTGAATGGAAACATGCCAAACATTGACATTTCTGATGAGTACTCAAAATGTTTTATAAAGCCCTTTGACTATGTGTGTGCGACTTTTGATTTCATGATTTCATGATACAATGCCAAACACATGTTACGTTACCTGTATGGTATATTTTCTCAATTCGTTTAGCGCATGTTCTAGAACCTCGAAAGTGTGACGGAGTCTGGTCGTTTTTAAAGCGGTACAACCAGTTTTTAAGATATTTAGAAGTTTGAAGTATATATAAAGAAACAGATGACGTAACTTCAGGTTAGTTAATGCATAATACATTCGTACAAACGAACATCATGCACGGAAGACGATTGATTTATTGATTGATTGATTGATTGATTGATTGATTGATTGATTGATTGATTGATTGATTGATTGATTGATTGATTGATTGATTGATTGATTGATTATTTAGCGTCATTTTTATGCCATCGAGGGCTAACAGACAATCAGTTCATCTAACCACAGTTTCCTGGGATTAACCAGTACTCGAGCACACCCCATCTCCGCAAGTAACTCACGGAAGACGAAACCTGCTCTATATATACAGAGGTATTGCCAGTTGCGGGTCCTGAGGCAGAGCAATACAGATGACTACTACCACTACGATATTACGCATATTTAATTTTAGAATATTGATTGATTGATTGGATATTTAGTGTCATTTTTATGCCATCGAGGGATAACAGACGATCAGTTAACATAACCACTGTTTCCTGGAATCTTGAATAGTTAACCAGTACTCGAGCACAACCCATCTCCGCAAGTAACAGATAACTATCACGGAGACTGTAATTTCAGAATTAACCAAAAGATATACTGAAATGATAAAGAACGTCGACGGTGATTTTCAGAGACACATTATTGGTTGTTTTTACAATTTCAAAGAATAATGATGTAAATGATTTTTTATTAATGAAATTCATAATCAGTAATTATAAAAGTCAATATCGGACAATTACATTGAGAACAATCTTTTACTTTAAAATTAACATATAATTTTAGACCAAATAAACACGTTTCACATGTTTATATCTGCCCAACACTGATAAAAGCCACGATTGAAACTTTCCAGTTTTCATCCATTCTGCCAATAGATCAAACAAACTTAAGGTAAAAACATACATTTTTGCCGTAATGCAACTTGTAAGCATACTGACATAGGCGTCTCTAAAATACGCGGATATGGAGAGATGACCTGTTCGATCGCTAGAAATTTATAATTAAAAAAATGAACCTCTCTTCAAAGGGCATTTACTTAAGAACCTCTGTATATGTGTCTATTTACCATGGATAAGAGTAAAGTACCAACTTCTATCTCAACTATTCCTTGCGGTTACTCAATTATGACTGGTTATTCATTTAATGCACCGCCTCGCATGTGGAAGGTCGTCGGTTCGTTCCCCTTCCGGGTCATGCCACTTGAAAGACTTGAAAAACGGTACTAGAAGCTTCCTCGCTTGGCGCTCATCATTTAGAGGATAGTTCTATGTCTGGTCGACCCGGTGTCAGTATAATGTGACGGGGGTAGAGTATTATACCACGGAACTGCTGCATGCTACTCCAGTGTGGAAGCGCTTAGAATAGTGTCTTAAGTAGACACACACCGCGATCATTGAAAGATTATTGAAAGCGACGCTAAACACCATACCACAAACCTATACTTACAATCTTAATTTTGACTGGTTACGTCATAATTCTTTTAGCAGTGTAAAATAAAACAAACTCAGTGTTTCTGGAGTCAATCTAAATTTATGGTCACCTGTATGATTTTTTAATTTAAATTTAAGGTACATAAATATATATTTAAAACTGCTGGTTTAACTGGGACCATTTTTTATCACGGTATAATTAAAACATTCCATTTAATATGAAATATGTATTACACACCTAACGAACTACACATTAAATGACCACGAGAAAATAGATTCAATGACATATCAAATCGACTTGCTTGAACGTAAAAATATTACACATTCCACATGTGTGCCAGCAAACATCTGTGCGTACAAACAGCTACTGATGCCCTATGGAACATCAGATAGACTAACAGACAACCAAAATGTCATTTAAATAGTTTACACGTGATAATAAATGCTATGAATGTGTCATGTCTTCTCCCTCTAGCTTTTGTATGACAGGGTATATCCTTTCTAAGGTAGGAAATTATGGTGTACAATCAGGGCCAAAAGCACCGGTACCAATGCACCGTTATTGTATCAGTGCACCGATATTTTTGTTTTAACGGTGCACCGATAAAATATACTTGTGGAGAGCGTGGTCCAGTGGTAGAGCATCGACCCCATGATCGGAGGAACATGGGTTCGATCCTCCGCCACGGCTATATGGGATGTCATTGAGCAAGATACACCGTTATTCATCGGTCCGACGCTATATTTTAGTTATACATCGCTACATTTTAGCTATGCACCGCTATAATTTAATTATGCACCGCTATATTTCTATTGATGCACTGCTATATTTAGTATCTTATAAGGATATAAAATTAAAGGTGCACCGGTACAGTTGCTTTTCACCATGCCTGTACACCGTAGAAAAGCTGGTTTGCGCTATTTAAAATATAGCTGTATTTAATATCACAATTGCTTCGAATTTGTCAAGGAAGCATAATGCTATAGGTATTTGGTGTTTGTATACCTTCTTATATAAATGCAGTTTAATGGAGACACCGTCGCGATATACTGAATAACAGCAATAGGCTGAATAACGGCGATAGGCTGAATAACAGCGATAGGCTGAGAAAAAAGCGGCGCTTAACACCATATATCAACTATATTATTCATTGACTGCTTAAAAGCGCACGTAATTATTCAAATCAGGCCCTGTAATCTATCTGCTTCATTAAATGTTTATCAAGCAAACCATGGGCGTTTTGTAATGTAAATTCTGAATAATTAGATCAGTGATAGCGAGTTAGGGGAGTGTTTAGTGTTCTCAGATAAGAAGAGGAAGAACATTTTTAATTGATTTAAACTATTACAGTTTCTCATCATAAAAAAAACATATATACAATACATTTACGTGACAAATCAATGCACAAATTTTAACAATTACAAATGTTCAACATAAACATAGCACTCACTCACTTTTTTGAGTAAGAAGGTAATTTTATTATGTTCTATCTTAATTATAAAAAAAAATCAATATCAAAGGAGGATGAACACTTATCTGTTGTTTATTATGGAACGCCTTTTACATAATGCTTCTGAAACGAATTTACTAAAATCTATGATTTCTTTATTGTTTGTTGATTGAAGAGGAGAAAAATTTCAACATGTTAAGTCTCTGTATATAAAATCGTTTAATATATTTACTTCTTATTTCACTATCTGTTTGACATATTAAAACAAAATGGTAATCGTCTTCATCAATGTCATTATAACAAAAAAGGCAAATACGTTCGTGCCGTTCTATTCTTCTCTACCATGGAAATGCTTGCGCCATCCCCAGAAATACTTGTTTACTGATTCCCTATCCACGATCTTAGGTGTTGATAGATATGTTATTGTTACTTTATTTTATTTTATTTGGAAATAGTTTAAAATCATTAAGAAATAGAATGCCTAAAAGTAGTGCGCTCAGTAATACCTCTTTGAAAGAGGATCAAAATATATTGATGCACCGCCGCTATTTGAACAATTTTTTTTAATATTAGGATTTTGGAAATTAAAAAAACTTGCAACACGTTCAGTATTGTGTAATCGGGACGATGCACAAGACATGAGCTCTGTCGGTATTGTGACGAACATTTATAAGCTTGTAAAAACACATTTTTTGAAGTTTTACCAGCTTTATTTCTTGTTTAAAAGTGTGATTTTCCACTATGTATATAATTTGGAAAAAAGAACAGTCTGTGTCTGATAACACCATTCAATTTCTTGGCAAATACTGTTTCATTTATATCATTAATTTCCTCGATTTTAACAATATTTAGATCAACAAAATCGAAGACGTCAAACTTTTCACCGTCACTACCATATTGAATAATGTCTAATAAATTTTCAGCCATACTTTATCTTAAACCAATTGAAACAAAATGACCCCCCCCCCCCCACACACACACACAAAAAAAAAAACCCACAAAAAACAACAAAACAAAACAAACAAAACAAAACAAAAACAAACAAACAACAACAACAACAAAAAGACGTTTAAAAGATTCAAAACGGAAACAAAACATAAAAGTTCGAAGTACCCGTATGTACGTGTATCATAGCAGTAAACATTATGACCATGAAATAGCAATCGGGTTAACCCACCATGTGTAGGATACTTCCGCCATCAGTAGCCTTCCTGTCATATCAGAGGGAAGTGTATGCATTCAGTATTTCATCTTTGAAGGATTTTTTTTGCTCTCTGTTTGAAAAGCAGACAAATATCAATAAAATAAAACATTGAATATCAAACCCTCTGCTTTAGAAATTGTATTTTGAAACATGTGAACTATTTTATCGATCGGATGAATATCACGGTAAAAAGGTTAACAAAGGATATCGCAAATATCAATAAAATAAAACTTTTGATATCTAACCCTTTGCTTTAGGAATTGTATTTTGAAACTTGTGAACTATTTTATCGATCGGATGAATATCACGGTAAAAAAGTTAACAAAGGATATCGCAGATATCAATAAAATAAAACTTTGAATATCCAACCCTCTGCTTTAGAAATCGTACTTTGATACTTGTGAACTATTTTATCGATCGGATGAATATCTGGGTAAAATGTTTAACAAAGGATATTGCAAATATCAATAAAATAAAACTTTGGATATCAAACCCTCTGCTTTAGAAATTGAATTTTGAAACTTGTGAACTATTTTATCGATCGGATGAATATCACGGTAAAAAGTTTAACAAAAGATATCGCAAATATCAATAAAATAAAAATTTGGATATCCAACCCGCTGCTTTAGAAATTGTATTTTAAAACTTGTGAACTATTTTATCGATCGGATGAATATCACGGTCAAAAAAATAACAAAGGATATCGCAAAGAATCGACATCTATATGGTGGCTATAGAATGACTCGCTATCGACCGCCTTAAAATGACTTTATAAATGACTTTACTAAATGTGCGCCAGTGTAGTTGTGCAGGATGTGTTATATGTCCAAAGTGAATATTAGCTTTAACACGAGTGCAAAAATCTACAATTTCAATAAACACTGAGGGTTGTATAAGAGTAGTACTTGTCGGTAGTATATCAGCAATGGTAATTGAATGATAATTGAAAATTCTTTCACATAGTGTTGCTAAGGGGGTGAGGTCGTCACGGAATTATTCAGTCATCTAAAAATAGATTTAGGCATATTAACAGAGATGTCGAAGGGTTGTAGGACATGTGCTCTTGGTATGCGAGGTAACAAAAAAAAAAACATTTTCGGGCTAGTGGCCGTCACTCTCTCATTTACTATATAGGTCAGGTCACGTGTTAAGGTCATTCGGGCGAACTCATATTTCTCGAACAGAAGGGTGATGCTTTTTTACAGTGATGTAACGGTTTCATTTTATTAAGTTATTACTGTTACTTGTTCATACAATAGTAGCAATGATATGTGTACACGATCTATTTCTAGTAGTTATGTTTGCTTTTTCCATGTTTGAGAATGTGTGGATGACCAGTTCGAAATGTAGCTCAGTGTAAAGTTGTGTGTTTTTTTTCTGAGAGGCATCGGGACGATCAGCTTGGGGTCTAATCCCACCACCTCTACCGTAAGCGGCCAACTCTATATTGACTAAACATTTATGGTCATTTCTTATAAGACGGAACATAAATATTTGAGGTTTCATACATGGTTGTAAAACATCACTTGACCTTTACAGATTAAACACGTAACGATCTTACCTCTTATTATTCAAACATACAAAACAAACAAACAAACACATATTTTATTAGTCATAAAACACCACTTGATTGTTTATGGCCGATTAATACACTAAATGTATAAATGCCATCTTGGAATTGTGTATATAAACCATGCCGAACTTTGATACTAAATATAATATAGTTTGTATAATAATCAAAAAGAAAAGAAAAACAACATTAGATAACTATACCATTAACACAGCGCCAGGTCCTGTTAGCCCACTTGGAAACTCACCCGACTATCAATTCTGGGGGTCGTGAGATACATACTAACCACGCTCAAAGTTTTCCTGGGTAGGACCAGTACTAAATATATGCAGGAAAAGTGTCTTGCTCAATGACACCACACATAGTCGTGAAGGAGAATCGAACCTATGACCCTCCGATCATGGGACCGAAGCTCTACCACTGGTCCACGCTTGACACATTAACAGATTGTCTATTAGCCCTCGATGACATAACAATGACGCTAAGTATTCAAACAAACAAATATCAACACTTCACGGTATTGAAGAAATGTTGCACAATTATACGATGTTATCACTGCCCTGTGTGATGTGTGGTATTTCAAAAACTTCAAGTACAATTTGATGAACGTGGTCCAATCTTATATTATACGTCATGTGCCAGGAGCGCTTGGAATCTGTTCAAGATTTTATCAGAAAAAAAATAGAATTCGTTTTCACAGTCTTGGAGTGTATTTTATTGCAAACAACAACATAAATAAACACATATGACGGAAGAGTTTTAGCTCTGCAACGTCTACAGTTTATTTACCCACAGCACATTATTCGGAACGCCTCGGTACTGCTCGCACTGTTTTGTTTCGGATAATTGAGCGATGAGTTCCGAATGACAGAACATTATCCCGGCACAACTTGAGGTACAATATTCGAATTGCCCTGGAATTCGAATATCTGGAAATACACTTCGTCAACAGTGCAACTGATTAAAATTGATTTACAATTATCATAAAATACAATTTACACATTTTTTATTTATTCTATGTCATTCTATACAGAATTGTAAGAGACAACTCGGCAATATTTTAATATCACAGTAATTATACGGTAATAAAATAACACAAACAATCACACTATAATACACTAACTAGTTAAAAATGTACTACATACTTATACATCGTTTTAACCTTGGCAAAACAAACCGGATCTTGTTCACCAAACTATATTTAAAATACTTCAATGTAACTAAAGCAGCCAGGTGATATCATGATTTTAGACTGGTTCAAGTAAAACTGCATATGGTTTCAGTGATATTGATCTTATAATAGATAAATATCCAGTCAAAACTTAGTTAAGTTTTTAAGTATTTAAGTAAAATGTCAGTGAAACAGAAGCCAGGATTACGACAGATAAAACACTCTACGTTTCCTAATATTAGAGCCAAACATAACATCAGTAATTGATCTGTTTTTTTTTTGTTTTCAAAACTCTTGCTAAATATAAGTTTTCACAGCTTGCATATGCCCTACATTTAAAACAATTGCCACACTGGAAACCGCGACGTCTGGATGAACTCACACGAAGCGCTAATGTCAGCGAAACAGAATTAAATACACGTGCCTGTGTATATTCTGCTTTCTCAGTCATTTACTTTTTGAATAGCGCGTACATCTTACGAATATCTCTCTGGTGTTCCAGTATTATGTAACAAGCATAATTCTTCTTTTTTTAGACTCAAGGACATTTGCCAACAGTCATGTTTATTTTACAGAAGTTTGATCAAACTTAACTACGCGGTGGCGTGGACCAGTGCTGAATTCTGAATATTAAGAAGAAGAAGAAGAAGAAGAAGAAGAAGAGGAAGAAGAAGAAGAAACAGAAGAAGAAGAATAATAAAAAGAGGAAGAAAAAAGAAGAAGAAGAAGAAGAAGAAGAAGAGAAGAAGAAGAAGAAGAAGAGGAAGAAAAAAGAGAAGAAAAAGTAGAAGTAAAAGAATGAAGACTTGGTAACAACTGACATGGAAAACGGGGCTATTAACGGATAACAAACTGCATTATTTATCGGACTCAATATCAAATTGGACTTTCTTGGCCAGTCCATAATTTTGCATAAATTTGCATAAATTGGAAGTTTTGGAAGAATTATACATGTTCGGTGTCCTCGATCATTGTTGCATTCTGCATATGCACACTTGATAATGTAAGAGGAGCAGCGTTTGTACATGTTCTAGTGACTGATAAATTCTAGAGTTATGTCCAAGAATAACACAAAACAATGCACAATTATGATCTAGGTATCAGCCTCTTGCACTGAAATTCTTACTTGAGTACTGCGATAACGATATGGTGTCTTTTTCACCCCCCCCCCCCCACTCCCTATTTAAAGTCCTTATAAGCAAATAAAACAAACCCGCACACGTGTTGGTATGCATCTATGACAGACAGTACAACTTACGAGGCATTACGAGGCATTACGAGGCATTACATAATGTAATAGCATGCCGTTAAAGACAGCATATTATGACATATACTAAAAACAGCATGTAATAACGCGTGCCGTTAAAGACAGCATATAATACTGTATGCCGCTAAAGACAGCATGTAATAATGCGTCCCGTTAAAGACAGCATGTAATAACGCATGTCATTAGAGATAGCATGTAATAATGCATGCCGTTAAAGACAGCATGCAATAACGCATGCCGCTAAAAACACGTGAAATCACGCATGCCGTTAAAGACAGCATGTAATAACGCATGCCGTTAAAGACAGCATCATGTAACAACGCATGCCGTTAAAGACAACATATAATACCGTATGCCGCTAAAGACAGCATGCAATAATGCGTCCCGTTAAAGACAGCATGTCATAACGCATGTCATTAGAGATAGCATGTAATAATGCATGCCGTTAAAGACAGCATGTAATAGCGCATGCCGTTAATGACAGCATGTAATAGCATATGCCGTTAATGACAGCATGTAATAATGCGTCCCGTTAAAGACAGCATGTAATAACGCATGTCATTAGAGATAGCATGTAATAATGCATGCCGTTAAAGACAGCATGCAATAACGCATGCCGCTAAAAACACGTGAAATCACGCATGCCGTTAAAGACAGCATGTAATAACGCATGTCATTAGAGATAGCATGTAATAATGCATGCCGTTAAAGACAGCATGCAATAACGCATGCCGCTAAAAACACGTGAAATCACGCATGCCGTTAAAGACAGCATGTAATAACGCATGCCGTTAAAGACAGCATCATGTAACAACGCATGCCGTTAAAGACAACATATAATACCGTATGCCGCTAAAGACAGCATGCAATAATGCGTCCCGTTAAAGACAGCATGTCATAACGCATGTCATTAGAGATAGCATGTAATAATGCATGCCGTTAAAGACAGCATGTAATAGCGCATGCCGTTAATGACAGCATGTAATAGCATATGCCGTTAATGACAGCATGTAATAATGCGTCCCGTTAAAGACAGCATGTAATAACGCATGTCATTAGAGATAGCATGTAATAATGCATGCCGTTAAAGACAGCATGCAATAACGCATGCCGCTAAAAACACGTGAAATCACGCATGCCGTTAAAGACAGCATGTCATAACGCATGTCATTAGAGATAGCATGTAATAATGCATGCCGTTAAAGACAGCATGTAATAGCGCATGTCGTTAAAGACACCATGTAATAGCATATGCCGTTAATGACAGCATGTAATAATGCGTCCCGTTAAAGACAGCATGTAATAACGCATGTCATTAGAGATAGCATGTAATAATGCATGCCGTTAAAGACAGCATGCAATAACACATGCCGCTAAAAACACGTGAAATCACGCATGCCGTTAAAGACAGCATGTAATAACGCATGCCGTTAAAGACAGCAGCATGTAACAACGCATGCCGTTAAAGACAACATATAATACCGTATGCCGCTAAAGACAGCATGCAATAATGCGTCCCGTTAAAGACAGCATGTCATAACGCATGTCATTAGAGATAGCATGTAATAATGCATGCCGTTAAAGACAGCATGTAATAGCGTATGCCGTTAAAGACACCATGTAATAGCATATGCCGTTAAAGACAACATGTAATAACGTATGCCGTATGTAATAACGAGTGCCGTTAAAGACACGTGTTATAACGCATGCCGTTAAAGACAGCATATAATAACACATGCCGCTAAAGACAGCATGTAATAACACGTGCCGTTAAAGATAGCATGTAATAACGTATGCCGTTAAAGACAGCATGTAATAACACGTGCCGTTGAAGAAAGCATGCTATATCGCATGCCGTTAAAGACAGTATTTAAAAACACGTGCCGTTAAAGACAGCATGTAAAAACACATGCCACTAAAGACAGAATGTAATAACACGTGCCGTTTAAGACAGCATGTAATAATGCATGCCGTTTAAGACAGCATGTAATAATGCGTGTCGTTAAAGACAGCATGTAATAACACATGCCGTTAAAGACAGCATTTGATGGCAGTATGTCATAACATACGAGACGTTACGACGGAGCATGACACGCCTTTTGCTACAACGCCAATCAATCAATGACACATGTACAAGATAATGAATGGCAAATTGTATATGTCCGTACTAACTCCCAATTCAGTTTGTAGTAGACCTAGCAGTAGTTGTAATTATCATTTTTAGTGTAGAAGTGGCGGTGGTGGTCGGGCGGTAGTGGTTATAGTAACAAAAGTATTGTTTGTGGTGGCGGTCGTAATGGCAGCAATATCAATAGCAGCGGCAACAGCAACACTAGCTGTAGTAGTAATGGTAGTAGATATTAATATTTAACAATGTGTTAACTTGTTAACTATTGCACATAAATTGTATAAACTTGAATGGGGGGGGGGGGGGGGGGGGTAAAGTTGTCATTATTATTATCATCATCATCATCATCATCATGAGCAGCAGCAGCAGCAGCAGCAGCAGCAGCAGCAGCAGCAGTATTATCATCAAAATCAGCAACATAAACAAATACTTGTAAATAGCAGCGGACTTATACCTTGAGAAATAATATGATTTTTATTTGTAACTTTGACACTTTTAGTTAAAAAAAAACAACAAGAGCTAAATCTTTATTACAACACTGTGTAAAACACCATACATGTTCAAAAACCAATTATGTTGTATAAAGTGACACTCACCGTTCAGCGACCTACAACACCGTTATATCCTCCACGAATGTTTTAACATAAATGGAAACACTTACGTTTTTTATATAAATTGTTTCGCAAATTAAGTTATCTTTTACACAGTTAAACACGCCATTAGAGTGATTTATTACGATTTAACTGTTTGAAGTTCAGCACAGAGTCAAATAAAAAAGTAGCTCATTGATGAGCTGTGCGCATGGGCGGTATTAAATTCCTCCGCGTCTTGAACAACGTGTTTATTATATTTCCAGCCGGCTACTTTAACAGTCTACATGATTTAGTTGCCAAGCCGCCGTATTAATTCAACGATGACCTTAATTAAATGTATTGCAAATTTACGTGTTTTTTTTATTTTATGAAATTTAACACATTAGTTTCAATATGTAAATGAGCTATTGCCACTATCAATTTTGAGATTTAAACACTTGTTTTCCAGATTCAACTATACACTGTTTTTTTTTATTTCGATTGCTAAATGCATGTTAACTAACTCATGTCGTTTTCCATCAATATACACAATACTGCCAGCGGCTACTGTCATTTTTTATTTCCGTTACTTATGTCGGCGTGTTCATTACCGTTACATGATCAGATCACTGACTGTTTTCATATATAAAACGGTTGTAGTACACAGAAGCTATAAAGTCAGCAATAATGTTAACGTTTCGTATTTATAAGTAGCATGCACTAATTAGGTGTAAGTGCACTCGTGTACTGCCAATTACCATGACCACGTTCTTCGTTTTATCAAGGTTTTTTTTAGGGGATTCAATATTCTTTATTTTATCAATCATTACTCGTACAACAAATGTCAACATATAACAAGTCGTAACCTAATACCATGTTAATACTATTACTGCAATATTACATGATTTTCATTGTCTAAAGGACTTAAACAGAAGGATAGGAAACTTGCATATATCTCTTCTAAATGTTAATAGGGCCTACAAGTGCACGCGAAGTATAAATAATTTGGCAAATTAATCAATTCAAATTTCACTGGCAACTGTTTTCCTGTTTCATAAATGTAAAGTGTATGTAACGTTTGATGTTTTATAATGTTATATACACGCAAAATGCTCTTGAATTTAAGTAATGGCAGTTTGAGGTCCTCAGTTTCCTTGATTTTTTAGTTGCATTAAACAAATTTTGTAATCATAAATAACTGACTTCAACAATTTTAAACACAGTTTGTTGAGAATGGTCTCGTTTTGTAAAGAATTCCATTGAGCAAAGGAAGGTTTTTAATTTGTATTTCTGAGATGAATGAAATTTAGGATATGTGAAAACGTGATTTTGCGTGATTACGCGAGCGTTCATAACAACTCAATCAGTTGTTTTTCCTTCTCTATATACGTCCTTGATTTTATACAAGGATTTACTTATATATATATAGAAGAATAGGAAACTTGCACCTCTCTACGAATTCAAGGACTTGACGAAATGTCCATAAAATAGCACGTGAAGAATAAACAATTTGGCAATTTAATAATTTTGATTCCATTCTGGACTATTTCTGACATATTCCAAGAGTTATCCCGTCATTTGCTCTCGCAAACTTTGATGCTTTTGGGATGATAAGAAAACAGTTTTCCTGTGAGTCACGCAAAATGGTCTTGAATTTAAAACATTGCAGTTTGAAGAAAACTTTCAAGTAATTATTTTTTATTTGCAGTAAACACATTTTGTAATCGTAAGTACTTCAACAATTTCAAACACAATTTTCTGTGAATTGTCTCGTTTTGCAGATATATTCATTGTGCAAAGAAAGAATTTTGATTTGTATTTCTGAGATAAAGAGAAACTAGGATAAATGAAAACGAGATTTTCAAAAGATTTTGCTTGAATACGCAGGCGTTCATAAAATCTCAATCAGTTGCCTTTTTTCTATAAATATAAATCCTTGTTTTAAATGAACTGCCGTACATACTGGACCAAATCCGCCACCGTACTTCGACTGATGGATGGAGGTAGGAAACGATGGGAAACAATCTCTTGTAAAATGTTGAAGCGTGGATCTGAAGGTTGGATCTGAATCTCAACTTCAACTAAAATGCCTGTTTTATTGTTATAAAACATGCATAATATGCAGAACATGCATATCTTTATCTCTCCTCCCAATCTCTCTCTCTTCATCTCTAACCTCTTTTCCTCCTCTCTCTTTCTCTATCTCTCTCCACAATTTCTATCCCTCTTCTATACATATATCTCTCCCCAACCCCTATCTCCCCAACCCTTTTCCCTCCCTTACCGCTATCCTCGCCCTATATATCCCCAATCCCCCCCTCTCTCTCTCCTTTTTTTTATCTCATCTCTCTATATAATATATCTCTCTCCAATCCCTCTTTCTCCCCTTTTTCTATCTCTCCTCTCCCCAACCTGTCTCTCTGAGTCCCCCGTCCCACCCCCGCCAGTACACCCCCTTAAAGCTACCTTATTATACCTAAAATGTAATTTCGTGTTTATCTAAGTTTTCATCGTAAATCGTTTCGCCAAATAACTTGAAATGTCGCAAAATTAATTATCTGTGCTTTACAAAACGAAGTCTGAGTTTTGATAATCAATTTTAATTAACTGTTTACTGTTGAATGGCCGTTTTTGGACTTTAACTTACTGTATCGAATCGCTGCTTTTTGTTCACTCTTTATAGCCTACGTACTGATAATGTAATGATAATGTCTACGCGGGAGTGAAAATAAAAAAAGTCTTCAGTCTATATCTTGGCTCAAAATTTTATTGATTATATACCTGTAGTTATAAACAAACAACTTTGGCAAGAACCTACCGTATATTTACCTGGTTTTCTTTAATTGCCTGGTGCTGCGATACCAATACTTGGAATAGTTCTGATAAAAATGTAAAATCAAAGTATTTTAAGTAATGCTCGTACTGTGGAGCTCGTAGTCTAGTGGTATAGCACCAAACCCATGATCGGAAGGTCATGGGTTCGATCCTCCGCCGCGGTTATGTGGGGTGTCCTTGAGTAAGGCACGTTTTACGCACATAATTAGTACTGAGTCTACCACGGATGACGTAAAGCGTGATTTGTCTAAGTTGTTAGTTTTTATTTTCACATTCGAAGTAAAATAAATAAGTTTTAACTAAACTACTGATAGTCCGGCTTCAATAAATTGTCATGCACCACTTCCGAAATTAATTGATAAATTTATAGTGTTGGTTTATTTTTATTTTGTGCAATATTTTCAAAAATGCCCTAACAATTGTCCACGACATGTTTTGATTGATTGGTGATTGTTTGAATATATAAGATTAGTGATAAAAATTAAATTCAACGAATTAAAAGTGGTTCATGTCGCGTATGATCATTTCTATGGCAAACAAGACTGCAAAGATTTATCCCGACTACATCAGCAGGGCAATGACTTAAAGGGAATATATCAGGAAAAAAAAAATATAATTGACTTAAAAATACAAATATTTTTAAAATGGTTTAAATACATCTCATTAGCATTTATAAATACAATCTCGATGGCTTATATGTCACATCTACAAACATGTGACCAAAATCGCTATTGTAATCAGAGTTGTAAACTTCAAGCGAAATCCTCATTCTAAAAATAGACAACACTTAAATACTGCTAGACGACCATCAAATCGTCATTCGGACTTTTTCTATGATGAAACCATTTATACTTCGTGTAAACCTGTATAATGGATCAAAATGAAAAAAAAATGAAATCATGTGACATATTTAAAACGTCACAAAATATTTTTGCATGTTTAAATAAATATTTTTTTGGCAATACGGGGTCAATGAGTATATATAGACATGATATACTGGAGGAAAATGTTTATAGCCAATTTCAAACTTTTGAAAAATCCTGATAAATTCCCTTTAAGGACCATCTAGCAAGACTTTGCCCTGCGACTCTGTTTGCTACGTTGTTATATTTAAGCAATGCATTTGACAAACATGTAGGTCCAGGATCGGAGGGTCGTAGGATCCCCCCCCCCCCCCCAACCACGTTTATGTGTGGTGTTCTTGAACAAGTCATGACACTTTATCCTTATATGCCTAATACTGGTGGGTCCTCCGTGGCCGAGTGGTCTAAGGCGCCGTCTCAAGATCATTTACCTCTCACCGCTATGATCGTAGGTTCGAGTCCCGCTCGCTCCAAAAACTTTATGTGAGAAAGTTTCCAGTTACTTGCGGAAGGACGGTGGTTCTACTCAGTCTGACTCAGTCTGAGGTCTTCCTCCAGCAGTAAAACTGGATATGCCATATATAACCTGAAATGTGTTGAAAATGGCGTTAAACCCCATTCAAAAAAAAAAAACAAAAAAAAACTAATACTGGTTCTACCCAGGAAGAAATCGAGCGTAATTTGTCTAAGGTATAATAACTTGTTTCACAATCGAGGTAAAATTAAAACAATCGAGGTAAGATAAAAACACTAACACTTGAACAAAAGGTCCCAAATAAATCACCACTCCTTTGGTAAAAGTAATAAAAATGCTAAAATATATCGCTAATTTTTTACATGGTCGCTCGTAACATAAAGATCAAAGTTAATACCACAAGATCAAATAAACGAAGGAATGATATTCTAATTCATTAGATAGATAAACTAAACACAGACAATGGCTGCCTGCAGGACGGTGTTTAATCACCAGTCATTTGCTTACATTTTTTGCGAGCACATTAGTATAATTTTGAAAAGTCGAAACTACGATGGTGAAAAGTCGAAACAACGATGGTGAAAACGCGAAACTACGATAGTGAAAACGCGAAACTACGATGGTGAAAAGTCCAAACAACGAAACAACGATGGTGAAAACTCGAAACTACGATGGTGAAAGTTGAAACAACGAAACAATAAAACTACGATGGTGAAAAGTCGAAACTACGATGGGGAAAAGTCGAAATGTGTTATTCAGAATGCCTCATTAATCATTGAAAATAAAGTTAAACTTAATGAGTTAACCTTCTCTAAACAAAGACATTATTATTATTATTATTATTATTATTATTATTATTATTATTATTATTATTATTATTATTATTATTATTATTATTATGTACACCAGCGTGCGTTTTGCCCGTTTTGTCCATTTCTCCCCCATTATTATTGTTGTTCAGTTACTTTCATTTCGCTATTATGTGGCAGCACTTCCGCTTCCGGTGCGCCAAACATAAACAGATATAAAAATAAATAAAAAGTAAAACTACAGTACCGCTTTGTACTGGTACTGATATTCGTAGAATTGAATTAATCCCGTGACTCGTCTTCTACATCAACATATGTGAACACGTTTTAAGCCCATTTATAATTTAAAACTTGGACAATCTACGATCAGAGGCTTGAGCAGTTGAGAAACGGACCAGTGACCACGATCGCAGTGTTACCGGGTAAAACCATTACTATGCAGATTAAATGTTTTGTTTAACAAAATAACACATTGTCCCCTATTGCAGGGTCAAACTTAGAAACCTTCATGCAAACCTTGAGAGAAGATGAAGAAGAACTTTTAGGGGACTTGCCACTGCCTTAGATCCGTAATTTGTCGTGGCACAAACATGTCAAGCTTTTAGATCACAAAATCACACCCTGCAGTACTACTACTAATCTCGTGAATTTTCATAAAAATGAAAAGAAACAATAACTTGTTTTTACTATGTCAATTTCATATATAAACAGTTGGACAATACAGTTACTGACAGGGTTTTCATTTTAAAATCAAACAACAGATTGAAAGAGAAAACAACAGATCAGGCCAGGGGTTAAGGGGGCAAATGTTCGATGTTTCTGGAAAAAACCGATCCAAACCTGATTTTAACTGATGATTTTAATCGGCGATCGGTTAAATATGAAAACCCTGTACTGAATCAATTTACATCAACTACTGATTACCTAGTACACAAATGACACTCACTGAATGTTAATGAATAAGGAACACAAAGGTAAAGTTAGCGAATCAAGAAATTTTAAGTTTGTTCTTGAAATTCTGTAGAGACCAGAGAATTGTGTGAATCACATTCAATAACTACATCATCTTGATTTGTAAATTCACTATATTTCAGTGAAGCTGGTGATCTTAATTTACTAATAATGGATTACCTAGAGAGTTTAGAAGAAAAACGAAGAGAGGGTGAGTTGTTGGAACAACTACGTCACAAGAAACAGGAGTTACAACAAAAACTGGAACAGCTTAAACACCAAAGTGTAAGTATCAGCTATTTATGGCCTAAGGTTACCCATAACAAATCTTTGGTTGCTATTTTTCAGAAGTCAGTAACTGTACATGGGTAGGAAGGGAACCAGCTGACAATCTATTTACGACCTGACATACATGTAACCTTTGGTCATATTCATAAAGCATCTCCACTTAAATCAGATTTGAAATACACGAAACTTCTTGTCTTGGGGCTGTGGGTTTGATTCCTAGGAATGGCCCACTAAAAAATACCAATAGTTGTTCGGATGGAACTTTAAACCGAGGGTCCACGTGATGATGTTATACACCAAGCGGGCTTAAAGAACCAGAAAAACTTATGATGGGTTTCTAATTGTATCCTGCACTATCCCCCGCAAACTTAAAAGACAAACAGTCTTCTGGAGCCATCAACCATATGGGAAAAGCTGGTGATGATGTTTAATAAGCTTATATAAAACAACAACAGATTTAAATCCTGTTCCTAACATAGTGGACAGAGTGTAGGTCCCCCTCCCCCCCCCCCCCCCCCCCCCAATGTTACAGGTACTATCCCAGACTCTTCCTGATGACCTTTCAAAAAGCTACGCTTATTACTGTTTTTGCCCAGCATAAGGATTCATATAAGCTCAGAGCTTTACCTGCAATTCAGCTAAAAATAATTAGGTCAATAAGCTTTAATTTCAAAAGTCAATTCTTATCTGGGGCACTGTATTTTTTTAAAATTTATTTTAAACAATGTATATATGGATTTCTAAGCTATGTTTTCTTGATGAAATCAAATACTGTGAAATCTTTTATTTTCGTGGGTATTAAATTTCGTGGTTTCGAAGACATATTCATGGGGTCTTAAATTCATTGAAAACCAAAATATTTTTAAAAAACGTATAATTTTTTTTTTACACTTTTGACATCGCATAGTGCGTTCCAGTTATTAACGTTTGCTGTAATACACACATTGTCCGTCAGGGTTTATCACATTCCGCTGTGCCAATAAGAGTTGACACATGCCAATTAGTACCCTAATATACAAGTATGATATAGAACTAATTGTTATGCAAACACCAGGTAAGGAAAGGAAAAGTACAACATCTAATCCAGAAAGGGTTTCAGAATGCAGGCCTGGTGTAAATAACAATAGTGCCATGTCATGTGACTGTGAAAATGGACAGTAAACCAATGTGCTGCGTATTTTAAGAGATTTGTTTGTTTTAGCCATTAAAAATTTATCACCATATATTTAATCATAAAGAGAAACAATTATAGAATGGAATAATAAAAAAATACCACTAAATAAAAGATATTACTTCACTAGAAACTTATGTTGTAGTTTTCTTTGTACGCATGCATACTGTCCTTTTACAATGTTTTACAGTTTTTTTTACAATGTTTACCGTAAGCCTGTACGCCACATTGTTTCAACTCAATAGCATTTTGCTGCAAGGTGACTTCGACATTTGATCGAAATACAATAAATTATAATACATCTCGCTACACACACACGGAGCGGACGGACGTAGAATTAAAGATGATATGAGTAATAAAATTTTTTTTCACTATTTACAAAATCATCAATGTAAATATTGACGCAATATGATGAAAGAAAATATATAAATATAGGATAGATTATTTACCACAATACGATGCATGTAGGCATATGAAAACAGAGTTAATTTATATTGACAGCATTACATTATTGCGTAAGCTAAGTATGTGGGTATTTGATTTCGTTGTCTAGGCTTCCCACGAAATCCACAAAAATTAGTACCCCATGAAAATTAATGATTTCACAGTAGTAGGATGAAATCTAAATCTGTAGATGATCTGGTTCAATCAGGATATTCATTTTAGTGTTCTGGTCTTACTACAGTAATCTGTTTTTTAGGTATGTGCCTTCACACTTTGATATGTTTACTTAAGATTTGCAGTCCTTCACAGCTTTTGGTGTATATTGTAGACCACTGAAGGGCATTTCTGTTTGTGTGGACCTATTAGAGAAATCAATATATGTAAATAAAATCTATAAATTTTGTGTGTGTGTGTATATGTATCAGACAAGAATTCAAGAAGATATTTGTATTACAATTTTGACAGATACAATATATGTATACGGTAATAATTTTCACTTTATACATTATTTCGCTTAATAACATTTATACATACCGGTATGTTATATTATATGTTTTATTACAGTATGACATTGATGACAGAACAGACAGACATGAAGACAGCACAGATGAGTTCAGTGAGCTACATAGACTGACCGATATACTTCACACATATAGGATTTTGGGTATGAACGCATATTATATACATGTAGATCACACTTTTGAATGTATATATCTTAAGTGTTGTTTTTTAGCTCAACTGACCAATGGTCAGAAGTGCTTTTGCGATGGTGCATTGTCTGTCGTCTGTTGGCAGCACTTTCTATGAAACCACTAGGCCAATTAAACTGAAACTTCACATGGATGTTTCTATTGCATAGGAGACTATACAGAAGATTTTTTTTTTATCTAAAATTCAAGTTGGCCACCGTTACTAAAAACAGTCCAAAACTTAAAAAATCTTCTTCTCATGAACGGCCCAACATATTTTCAAAATGTTTATGTAGTAATGATGACCAACTATAGTTTTGTTAGTTTTGTTCAAATGGTGTCCCAAGGGTTAAAAATGACCCCGTCCGTTGTTTCTATTGCATAGGAGAATTTCAGAAAGAGCTATGGCCACTATGAGTCAGTAGAGCATCCTCAGGCCCTCTAGGGCCCCTTGTTTGTAGTTTTTAACTCCACATTCAACACAAAGCTGTCTTTTTTTTCTTTTAGCAAGTTGATATATATATATATGGCATCTAGTTTAATTGGTGGAGGAAACCTTCAGAATGAATCTGATGATTTGCATGAATGGAATTAATGCTATTTTCAGTTTTATTGGTTTTATTCCTGTATAGGAATCTTAAGCAGAACTACCGTCCTTCCTCAGGTAACTACAAAACTTTCTAACATAAAGTGAACTGTGTTTAGACGGAACTCGGCTCAAACCCACAACTGCAGTTATAATAGGTAAATCATTTTGACATGGTGCCTCTGACTACTTGACCAAGGAGGATGCTCACATCTTAGTGACGGGGTTAATTCTAGGTAGGAGTCATTGACCATTGGCATGTCTTTTTGTGAAATGAACCCTTTTGGTATATACTGAATTAGATTCTTTTATCATTGAAATTAATACAAAACTTTCCATAAATTTTAAAGAGTTGGAAAAAAAACAGTAACACAGACTGGACTGAACTGTTTCTTGTTTGAATGTATTAGTGATTACAGTGAGAAACAGTATTGATATGTATGCATTTATTAAAACAGTACTGTACTTTCAACATCTGGTTGGTTTCCCTAGCTTTATTAAATGTTCAGTATATTACGTTTTACTTCATATGGACACATTTGAACCTCTAATATAGAAGGCTTTTGAAAACAGTGTAGAACCAGTTCTGATTGCTCGTAACTGTTTCCTGCTCTATCAGAATAAATAGGTTATTGTTGTATGGTGTTTAGCGTCGCTTTCAACAATATTTCCATCATATTGCGACGGTGTCTACTTGAGACAGTATTCTAAGCGCTGTCACACTGGAGTATCATGCAGCAGACACATGGGATGATATTCCACCCAGTCACATTATACTGACACCAGGCCGACCAGACCTAGAACTCTCCTCTAAATGCTGAGCGTCAAGTGAGGAAGCTTCTAGTACCATTTTTAAAGTCTTTGGTATGACCCGGCAGGGAATTGAACCCACGACCTTCTGCATGCGAGGTGGACGCTCTACCACTAGATCACGCCGCGGTCTTAGAATAAATAGGTAAAATGTATGTGTGGTTTAAATGATTGGAAGAGTAAAATGTATATGGGTTAAAAGGTAATTTCTATAAGCACCCTATTCAGCGAGACTGGAAATGAGTAGAAGAATCTATTAGAAAAATTAACAAAGAAAATATTGATTGAATATTTGTATAATCCGTAAAATAAAATGAAGATAAGTACAGTTCAAGGCATGAGTGAAAAATAAATTAAAAAAAATATTGGTATATTGTTTTATTTCTCATCATGTCTGATGCACAATCTGGTGTTAGCATGGAACCCTGGATCATACAGTCCTGATTCAGTCCTTGCAACATAACATGCATCCTTGAACATGACACTTTATCCAAAAAAAAACTTTTTGCATATGTTTAGTATGGGTTCTACCCAGGAAGACTTTGAGGGTGATTTGTTGTGAGAACTTGTTTCACAATCGATGTAAAATAAATAAGTTTAATCTAACATAATTACAGGTGTCAGCATACACTCGATGTCTGGTGACCTGGTTCTCCGATTTGATCCAGTGTACAGGAACCAGTATCCAGCAACTGACTCATTCTGTGTGCAAATTTCAAAGAAGGGAGATAATTATGGTGTAGGACAACACAACTTACCCCCCTTTATACCAGTACAGCAGATGGAAGCTGATTATTTAGGTAGGGCTGTTCTCGAGTGTTAACAAAACATTCATGTAGTAAAAATATCCATTTTACTGTAAAGAAATGTACACAATGGTGGCTCAGTGGAAGAGCTGTCAACTTATGTATGGTGAGGTGTAACCAACACACTTTGATTTCTAGGGTATCCTCTAATCTTGATAATTAAGATTTTCAGGATAGTTCAAAATAAAGTTTCTGGGTTCTTCGTGGCTGGTTGATCTAAGGCACTGTCTTGTGACCACTCGACCATGGGAAAGTTTGCCAATTATTGAACAGCAGTTCTACTCAGGTTTTGTTTATCTATTTGAATATTTAGCTTCATTATTATGTCATCAAGTTCTAACCGGTGATCATTTAACCTAACCACTCTTTCCTGGGATTCTTGAAGGTCAACAACTTATACTTGAGCACACTCATCTCTGTAAGTAACTGTTAACTTTCCCACTTGAATCAGTGGTGGGTGAAGAATGGCAATGACATCCATTGCTGTATATCAATAGTCATGGAGGCTTTGGCCGGGCCGGGATTCAAACTCATGACATCTGGATTGATAGTCAGATGTTAACTGACTGTCAGATATCGGGAGGGATAGTTAAGTGCTCTGACTGGCGTTATATAACTGAAATACTGAGAAAAGGTGCAAAACCCAACTTAAAATATACACCACTAGTGTTGGAGTTATGGCCCTTTGCACATTTAATATATTACTTAGTATATAATAGAACTTATTGCTTTTATTTTGGAATATAGAACGTCCAGAAATGGGTTTTGAAACTTGTTGTTTATAACTAATAACTCCTGATAGTAAGGCCACCATTGATAAATTGCTTGTTTGCCACTTCCGATTCATAACATTTATTTTTTTTATTTTTTTTTTATAGTCAATCAGAGAATCTTTTTAAGGACATGTAATGACCGAGAATTTTTTTAAATGAACACCTAAAAAAATATATCGTGACCGGGGGAATGGTTTTGGGTCGGTCGGAAGCAACAAACAAACAATTTTTTAATTTCGGCCTTACTATTAGTCCCCTACCAGTTTCATTGTTTACCTTCCATCCCGCTGGCTTCTGTCCGGCTTCTGTCCGTCCGAAAAGATTACTCAAAAAAATATCCAAGCTGGGTTTTTGAAAATTTGCATGTGGATAGAGGGCAATAAGGAGATATTGCAGGTCATTTTATTTTTTCAGTAGGACAAAAATTGTGGTTGATATGGCAACAAAATAAGTAAAATTACAGATACAAACTGGATCCTGTGGTAATAAAAAAGTATGAAAAGTAGCAAAATTGTGATACTTACTATGTGGATAGAGGACAATAAGGTGTCACTACACGGTTGAATTTTGTTCTTTGTTATTTTTTTTTAAAGTATTTTTTTTTGTAGTAGGAATGTATAACACATAAAAATGCACAATATTTGGTAGGTTGACCAGCTTGTTTTATTTTATAGAGGGTGCAGTGACACCCAGATTTTATTTTTAAAAAAAAGAAGTTCTCGAAAGCTCATAAATACATGCATATATGTGCTGATGTCCTATAAAAGTCACTTTTGTAACACCAGTGATGTCTTATTGCAGTATATGCTATGCTAACTTTTGTTCTACTCATCTGCAGCAAGAAATCACAACCACTATGAACCATTTTGTAAATATTTGATAACCAAAGTTCATAGGGGCGTAACTGTGTAATGAGACCTAAGGAGATAATGCAGGTCATTTTATTACTTTTTCAATCGGACAAAAATTGTGGTTGGTATGGCAACATGATTGTGTAAACCGATAGAGGATTAATGTATTGCTTGCAATACTCCAGTGTTTTGTTAATTATAATGCTGTAGCTTTTATTATAAAACAATATTTCTTTTACCCTTTACTCCATAGATACGCGTTTTCCCACACCAATCACAGAAGGCCTTTGAAAACAGTGCAGGAAGAGTTCAGATTGCTCGTACTAAGCAATCTGAACACAGTGTCCACTGAGAACACTTTCTGCATTGTTTTCAACTTTGTCAGTTAATATAAACATAATTCACCCAATAATTCAAAATCCTTTCATATTAGAGGTGTCCAAAGGCGTCTATATTAGACCGCACTTCTCCAACTCTTCCAGAGGACTTAGACCTCTATGTATAATAAGCCTACAAAATATACTATTCCATTGTCCCTCATATGGGCGAGACATTTAACTCTGCAAAATTGTCTTGTCTAGTATTTTTTATATTTAATGTGTAATCAGCTCTCTAGATAAAGTGCATATTTTCGTAAATACTCCAAAAGAAACACCATACACGTACTAGGTTTGGCTTCCATGCACATCAGAGTTAAACAGAACTTGAGATTTGAGCGTAGGGCTTTGTCCTAAATTCGCCATATTTCAAATTACAGGAATATTGGTACTCCAATAAATTAGTCAGTACTCTTATTTCAAAATCGAGGAGTACCGGTAATACTTATATTAACTAAAACCTGATGTAGAGTGCTGGCGTAAACGTTTTTTTCATAGTTACTTACTTGCACAGAAATACTTTATACATGTATTTCATTTATTGTAGAAACAAATGTCACAGTTAAAGAGTTTGTTGATAAACTCAATGGGTATCTACGTGCCTATGTGTACAGAAGAGAAAGTCTCAAACATTGTCAGGTAAAACAGGTTGACATACCCCAATTTTATCATGATAAATTTCTTAACAGGGTTTCGATTGTTTAAATGGGTCATTGACATTCAGTGGAGTTGTGGTCCTTTAAAGGGAGTATGTCAGGAAAAAAACACTATAAATGTCTTAAGTTAAGTTAATTTAGTATGGATTAAAAGCATCTCATTGTCATTAATAAATAAATCCAAATTGTTTGGTACTTCAAATCCACCAAAACATGACAAAATCAATATTTAAATTAGAGTGGTAAACTTGAAACAAATTCCCCATTCCAAAAATAGACAGCACTTAAATACTGTTTGACGACCTTCACATTGTCATTTAGACTTTTTCTAAGATGAAACAATTTTTATTACTAAGAACCGGTAGATGGATCAAATAAAAATCCCAATGAAATCACATGACCCATTTAATACGTCACAAAATGTGATGCAGTTATAATCAGGAAATCTATTTTAGTCTGACCCAGGTGCTGCATTAAAGAGATCTTTAATTATTCTTTTTGGTAACTGTTTAACTTGGTCAATAGTAAGTTTCCTCAATGGATATTGAGAATTATGTCTATTGCTTGTACTAGACGGAGGGTCAATACTTTTTTTTGTAATTTTGAAATTTCTGATGGACCGAGTAAAATTACAAGGGTTTGACAGTGAAAATCAAAGGTCCAAGACCTGGGACTTTATTCTATACATCTATTGGAGATGATTACAACAGGCGTGTACCAAATAAGCATTTTATTTTATTGGGAATGTTAAGCAATGACAATTCTTCTAAACCATTTGTTCATTATTTCAATGCAAGGACAATACATGTAATTGTATAGAGATTCTCTATAAACGTCTCACATAACAATTCATTATGTACTGTTCTACATAATTATAGAGAAATGCACTTCTGGAACACAAGGTACATTACCAATAGTTCTAAAAGTTCCTTGTTCCCATAAATATGGTCGAATTATGCAGAAAAAAACTTGGGGTTGACCAGGTTGCTTATTCACAATTTCGATGGTTTGATGACACCCCTTTATTTTTGATAATTCTGCCCATTTGTATCACTACGCATCTTTAAACTGTTATAACTTCGTCAAACAGTGCCCAGTGCCATCCAAACTTGGCAGAAATCATGAAAATGTTCCAATGTTGTCATATGCACAAAGAAATATGACAATTTTATCAATTTTCAACGAATATATTGCCCAACCGCCGTTACACAGCTCTAATTTCTTGGGCGTAAGAATCTTGCTACAGTCATGTCATGTAAGGGAGGTAATTATTGACACCTTGAAGTCCTTGTTTAATAGAAATGTGCAAAATTCTCTCCTTTAGGAGAAAAGACGCTCTAACAATATGGTTTATAACTAGAGATGCTCTTTCAGGTTGCCGCAGCTTAAATGTCATACTCCTTGATCCAAAATTGAGACTGTTGCTGGAAATAATTGTACATCAGACAAACAATGTCTTTGTAAAGTAGTTTGGCCAGACCTGGTTAGCTCAGTTGGTAGTGCATCTGACTATCCAGGGGTTATGGCATTGCATCTCATTATCATTCGTCTCTCACCACTGATTCTAGTGAGAAAGTTATCAGTTACTTGCAGAGACAGGTGTGCTCAAGTACTGGTTAACTTTCCTGGATACCAAGAAAGAGTGTTTGGGTTAAAGGATCATCTGTTAGCCCAGGACGGCATGAAAATAATGTGAAACATTCAAATTGAATCTAAAGGAGTTTGCTTTACCTCAGATATACATATCCGGCAACTTGTGTTTTATTCTTGCCCAGTATACAATTATGTAATGTGAAGTTATGTTTTATATATATTTTTCAGGAGAAGCACAAAGACAGACTCACCCAGAGTGCTGATGTTAATTTATCTGTCACATATGTGAATCTGAAACTTGATGTTGGAGAGGAGTTGCCAACTCTGGACATTACCTTGCAATATGATATTTGTAGAAGTCTCCCAGATTCTGCTGAACTACGTTTTGGTAAGGAAAAACTTGGTTGTTGTTGTTTTTTTCTTTAAAGTCACACTTGCTTAAATTATATGTCAAATTTTCTTTTTATCTTAACAATGTGTAATTTACCTGACACAGGCTGTTGAAAAAAAAAAAAAAGATACTCCAATCAGTGACGAGCAAACGCATCATCTAGGCATAAATGTAATTTATAAATATTTCTATTATCAACACTTTTTCCACTGCTTGACCAAAATCAATCAATGAAAATCAGCTATTTTTTTTAGCTTGACTTTTCGAAGAATAAAGAGAGCTATTCTATTCACCCAGGCATGTCAGCTTCACACCTTGGTTAAAGTTTTGCATGCACATCCTTTTATCGGTAACCATCGCATGTATTGTCTTGAAACTTTACACAAGCCTTCCTAGTCATCAATCCTACTACAATAACTCTTGCATGAATATAATACAAATTACTGCCCTTGTTTGACTAAGAAATTCTGGTTAAAGTTTTACATAGAAATTCTGGTTAAAGTTTTGCATGCAAGTTCCTATCTCAGTTACCATTGCATGTATTGCATTAAAACTTTACACAAAGCTTCTTAGTTATCAACCCTACTACAATAACTCTTGCATGAATATAATGGAATTTTATTGCCCTTGTTTGACTTAGTTAAAGTTTTGCATGCAAAAACCATCAAGTTTATATCTCACCAACCACTCAATGTATTTGATTGAAACTTTACACAAGTCTTCCCAGTCATAAACCTACTACAATAACTAAGTGAGATAACTCTTACGTGAATGTAATGCAAGTTATTGCCCTTCTTTGACTTAGAAATTTGTTTAAAGATTTGCATGCAAGTACCATCAAGTCCGTATAACACCAACCTCTCAATGTATTTGATTTAAACATTACATATGGTTTTGTAGTCATGAAATCAACTAAATTAATCAAGTCGGATAACTCATCAGTCACTGCATGTATTTGATTGAAACTTCATACAAGATATTGCAGTTATATGACCTACTCAATTTTGCCAATTTTGTAAGTCAGATAACTCTTATTTGCTTTGATTTGTCATCAGTCTCAATCAAATTTGTACTTCTGTGACAAATATTGGAATAGTCAAGCGCACTGTCCCTCCGACAGCTATTGTTTAAGATATTATGCATATGGACATCTGCTATTTGGATATCTGAAATATTTGTTAAAATTTGACTTCCATCTATACATCATGTTAATAGTTGCTTCTATGAAACTGATATATTTACTGATCTTGGTATAAAAATGATCAATTGTTAGCATGCCAAGACATGGCATGCCTACCAGTTATCAACAATTTTGAATCACTACAAGAAAAAATAAAAAGAATTGCAATATTTCTGAATGACTGTTTTAAAAGTAACATTTTAATTTTACAGAAACAACAGATGATTCTGGCAGTAAGAAGAATTACATGGATAAATTACTTTCCCGTTGGAAATCAGTGTTAATGAAGGAGAACATAATTACAGCCGTCTCTAACATTGTTGGTGATATGTAAAATCTGCATGGTTACGTCTTGGGTTAGTTAAGTACACCTGTCACTGGCTACCTCTTGAACTAGTCTAGTTAACCTGTCACTGGCTTCCTCTTGGACTAGTCGAATACACCTGTCACTGCTACCTCTTAGACTAGTCTAGTACACCTGCCATTGCCTACATCTTGGATTAGACTAGAACACCTGTCACTGGCTTCCTCTTGGACTAGTCTAGTACACCTATCACTGGCTACTTCTTGGACTAGTAAAGTACACCTATCACTGCTTACCTCTTGGATTAGTATAGTACACCTGTCACTGGCTTCCTCTTCTGACTAGTCTATTACACCTGTCACTGGCTACAACTTGGACTAATCAAGTATACCTGTCACTGGCTTCCTCTTGAACTAGTCTATTACACCTGTATTTGACTAGTCTATTGCACCTGTCACTTGGCTACCTCTTGGATAAGTCTAGTACACCTGTCACTGGCTAACTCTTGGGTAAGTATAGTACACCTGTCAATGGCTTTCTCTTGGATTAGTCTAGTACACCTGCCACTGGCTACCTCTTTGATAAGTCTAGTATACATGTCACTGGTTTCCTTTTGGATAAGTCTAGTACATCTGTCACTGGCTACCTCTGGCACTGGTCTACTACACCTGTCACTGACTTCCTCTTGGACTAGTCTAGTACAACTGTCACTGGCTTCTTCTTGGACTAGTATAGTACACCTGTCACTGCCTACCTCTTGGACTATATAGTACACCTGTCACTGGCTTCCTCTTTGACTAGTCTATTACACCTGTCACTGGTTACATCTTCGACTAATCAAGTACACCTGTCCCTGGCTTCCTCTTGAACTAGTCTATTACACCTGTCTTGAACTAGTCTAATACACCTGTCACTGGCTACCTCTTGGATAATTCTAGTACACCTGTCACTGGCTAACTCTTTGATAAGTCTATTACAACTGTCAATTGCTTCCTCTTGGATTAGTCTAGTACACCTGTCACTCGCTACCTCTTGGATTAGTCTAGTACACAGGTCACTGGCTTCCAATTGGATTAGTCTAGTATATCTGTCACTGGCTACTTCTTGGACTTGTCTAGTACACCTGTCACTAGCTTCCTTTTGGATTATTCTAGTACATCTGTCACTGCCTTCCACTTGGACTAGTCTACTCTTGAATTAGTCTAATACACCTGTCACTGGCTTCCTCTTGGACTAGTCTAGTACACCTGTCACTGGCTTCCTCTTGGATTAGTATATTACATCTGTCACTGGCTTCCACTTAAACTAGTTTAGTATACCTGTCACTGGCTACCTCTTGGACTAGTCTATTATACCTGTCACTAGCTTCCTCTTGGTTTAGGCTTGAACACATGTCACTGGCTACCTCTTAGATAAGTCTAGTACACGTGTCACTGGCTTCCTTTTGGACTAGTCTAGTACACCTGTCACTGTTTACCTCTTGGAATAGTCTAGCAATCATGTAAGAAATAGCCTGATGGAATAGTCCAGTAATCTGTTACTGGTTACATCTTGGATTAATCCAGCACATCTGACTCTGGTTACATCATGGATTAATCCAGCACACCTGTCTCTGGTAACATCTTGGAATAATCCAGCACAACTGGCTCTGGTTACATCATGGATTATTCCAGCACACCTGCCTTTGGTTTCATCATGGATTAATCCAGCACACCTGTCTCTTGTTTCATATTGGATTAATCCAGCACACTTGTCTCTGGTTACAACTTAGAATAATCCATCAAACCTGTCTCTGGTTACATCATGGATTAATCCAGCACACATGTCTCTGGTTACATCATGGATTAATCCAGCACACATGTCTCTGGTTACATCATGCATTAATCCAGCACACCTGTATCTGGTTACATCTTGGATTATCCCAGCACACCTGTCTCTGGTTACATCTTGGAATAATCCAGCACACCTGTCTCTGGTTACATCATGGATTAATCCAGCACATGTCATGGGGTACCTTTTGGAATAATCCAGTACACCTGTCACTGGTTGCGTCTTGGAATGGTCCAGTACAACTCACACTGATTGTGTCTTGGAATAGCCCAGTACACCTCTCACTGGTTGTGTCTTGCAATAGTCCAGTACACCTCTCACTGGTTTTGTCTTGCAATACTCCAGTGCACCTCTCACTGGTTGCGTTTTGCAATAGTCCAGTACACCTCTCACTGGTTGCGTCTTGGAATAGTCCAGTACACCTCTCACTGGTTGCGATACACCTCTCACTGGTTGTGTCTTGGAATAGTGCAGTACACCTCTCACTGGTTGCGTCTTGCAATAGTCAAGTACACCTCTCACTGGTTGTGTCTTGGAATAGTCCAGTACACTTGATAGTGATAGCCTCTTGGAATAGTCCAGTACACCTATCACTGTTTACATCATGGACTGGTCTAGTACACTTGTCACTGTTTACATTATGGACTAGTATAGTACATGTATGCCTGTCACTGGTTACCTCTTGGAATAGTCCAGCACACCTGTCACTGGTTACCTCTTGGAATAGTCTAGTATGCATGAAACTGGTAACTTCTTGGAATGGTCCAGTAATCTGTCACTAGTTACATCATGTTACACGCTAGTCACTGGTACTCCCTTGGAATAGTTCAGTATACCTCATGAAATAGTTTAGAACGCATGTTGGTGATTACACCTGTCACTGGTTACCTCTTTGAATAGTCAAGCACACCTGTCACTGGTTACCTCTTGGAATATTCCAGCACACCTGTCACTGGTTACCTCTTGGAATAATCTAGTATTCCTGTCACTGATTACTTGTTAGAATAGTCCGGTAATCTGTCACTAGTTACATCATGGATTAATCCAGTACGCGTGTCACTGGTAACCACTTTGGTGATTACATGATTTAATTGTTAAGTACTTATATTTATAGCGCATATAAGTGACTACTTGACAATAACACATATCAGTGGATTTTCAGAGAAATGAACATGAATGTATTTGATTATAAACATGTAAGTGTTGCCCCTTTGGCGTCCGGTATTTTTTTTTATCAATAACTCTTGAAAGGGTAAACACATGTAATAAATATTTCGTGAGTGATAGTCTTGATCGTAATTATGCAATGCTTGCTTTTCTAAAAGACAAACGTGTTGACAAGTTGTGTAGAAGAAACGTTTGGATTTGGAAGTAAGATCTGATTGGCTGAAACAATAACACCTCTGCAATGGTTATGTTATAATAACAATTAAAAATATATATTCGAACGGTAGTCATGGCAGTTATCTTGTACTGAGCCTCGCATAATACAGTTTTCCAACCCATTTAATAAATTCAATAATAAAATAAGTACTCATGTAAGATCCTCTATTTATGTGCCAAACAAGTGTGGACATGAACCAATTCTGTACACTTGTATCCTGGTTCAGTAGATATTTTTAATCATTTAGGAATATTATAGAGAAGGAAAGGCAACTGATTGATATTTTGTGAAATTTTGAAAAATCTCGCAATATCTCCTTTTCCATTCATCTCAGGAACACAGATCAAAATTCTTACATTGGAGAATAACATTATCATGAAAACAAAACCATTCTCAGCAATTTGTGTTTAAAATTGTTGAAGTATTTCTGATTTAAAAAATTGCATACTGCAGCTAAAATAACAACAAATTAGGAGAAATTTTACTTCAAACCTCAATATATTTAATTCAAGATCATTTTTCGTTATCGAAACATTTTAAATTATTTAAGACTACATACAATTTGCATTTTATGTACAAGAAATAAGTTGCCTGTAAAGTATAAATGATTATTTACCAAATAATTAATCCATTTTATCATCATTTAGTCAGGAGATTCAAGTTTCGTATCCTTCTATATAAATTATCAATTATCCAATTTTGTTTTGTCCGCTTGTTCATTCATTCATTTAAAGCAGGTGAACATATAATACTAACCGAGAAAGAGAGAACCTAGTGTGAGTGAATTGTTATTTACAGGTATAGCATGTATTGCTTTATAATTATTTAATTGTACGCACATGTATACAGTGAAACCTGTCTAAGTGGTTACCTCTATTAAGCAGCCACTTGTCTTTAGCAGCCACAATTGCTTTTGGCTATTGCTATGCTTTAAGAGCAAATTATCCTGTATTAAGCAACAACCTGTCTTTAAAGGCCCCTGTTGCTCCTTTCATTGACTGGCTGCTTAAGGCAGGTATGACTATACATTTATAACGCCATATCAAAAAGAAACTTTAAAAATTAATTGTACATATATTTTAGCCAGTGTTTTAAAGCAACACATCCACGTTTAAACTTTTTTAAAAAGTTTTTCAATTGAGTTGTGAGCACATTTCCCATACATAAATATATGGTCAGTGAGCTGTATATGTGCTAACAAACACTATCCAGAACGCTTTAGAATTATAAAAAAAGATGTCCAAATTATAAAGCGTGACAAACGCTTTATAAATTATTTTTAAATTGCCGAGGATTCCAACTTGGCTTCAAATTGAATTATGCGAGTCGTATACAAAAACTTCACGTTTTAGTGCATAGTGACTACTTTAACTGCCTTGAAAGTCATTTTGACAATTTTTTTTGACTCGGGTGAGTTACACGCTTGTTTTATAAAGTGTTAGTCACGCATTATATTTTGGGCATCATTTTGTTCCGGATTGTGTTTATATGCTCATATACAGCTAATTGATCATATGTTTGTATGGGAAATGTGCTCATAACTCAATTAATTTTTTTTTTTAAGTTCAAACGTGGATGTGTTGCTTTAAGCTCGTCTTTTTGAAAAAAAAATTTAAGAGCTATTGTTATGCCCCTGGCTTCATCGTCGTCGTCGTTGTCGTCGTCCGCTGGTTAAAGTTTTATGTTATGCTCAGCATTTTCTCTGTTTCTGAACAAACAACTTATGTAACGGTGACTAAACTTCATAAACACATTAATATCATATTATACTAACAATGTTTATAGCTAACTTACCTAAATTTACATACTTTTGGCTTACAATCTTTAGGTGAAAGTTTTTTGTTTAGCTCGGGTTTGATTTTTTTTTATTAAATCAATTTTATTTTTCAGTAATACTATTAATTATGTAAGCTCATCACCATTAACTAAAAATAAGTTTACATCACCGACCTTGACCTATTTAATGGACTTTCCTGCCCGAGCCCAACCAAGACCCCAACCTTCTGCCCTTTTTTTTTTATTTTTCTTTTTTTTTATTTTCAATTTGTTTTGTATTAAATCAAATACTCTGTCCCATTTCAACTTTGTTATTGACCCCAAGACCCTCACTACTACCCCCACCCTCCCCGCCCATTTTGTTTTTTTAGTTTTGTATTAAATAAAATACTCTGCCCTATTTCAACTTTGTTACCGACCAAAAGATCATCATCCTTACCCTCACCCCTCCGCTCCCCCATCTCGTATCCCTGCCCATTTCTCGTTTTTTTAAATCAATTATTAATTCTGTAAGCTGATCACCATCAACTAAAAAACGTTTACATCACTGACCTTGACCTATTAAATGGAATTTCCTGCCCGAGCCAAACCAAGACACAAACCTTGCTGCCTATTTATTTTTTATTATTATTTGTTTTGTATTAAATCAAATACTCTGCCCCATTTCAGCTTTGTTACCGATACAAAGACCATCACCCCTACTCCCCTATCACCCAACATCCCCGTCCATTTTTTTTTTTAAATTTTGTTTTGTTCAAATACTCTTCCCCATTTCAACTTTGTTACCAACACAAAGACCATCACCCCTACTCCCCTATCACCCAACATCCCCGTCCATTTTTTTTTTAAATTTTGTTTTGTTCAAATACTCTTCCCCATTTCAACTTTGTTACCAACACAAAGACTACCACCCCTACTCCCCTATCACCCAACATCCCCGTCCATTTTTTTTTTTAAATTTTGTTTTGTTCAAATACTCTTCCCCATTTCAACTTTGTTACCAACACAAAGACCATCACCCCTACTCCCCTATCACCCAACATCCCCGTCCATTTTCTTTTTTAAATTTTGTTTTGTTCAAATACTCTTCCCCATTTTAACTTTGTTACCAAACCCAAGACCCTCCACTTTACCACCCCACCACCCCCCACTCTCATTTAAAAAAATGTTTTTGTTTTGTTTTAAATTTAAATTTAATACTATTCTGCCCCTTTGTTAACAACCCCAAGACCCCCACCCCTCCAACTTTTTTTATTGTATTAAAACTAAACAGCCCTGTTTATTTAACTTTGGCACACCCACACGTCCACATCCAGATTTTTTTAAACTAATCATTATCATGTTTAAAAAGTTTACTTCACTGACTTTGACCTACGTAATAGATTTGGAAAAAAAGACGAGCGTCTGCACCTGCTTGCGGTGCTCTTGTTTGAAATTATGGCTAATGCTTTGTGTAAATAATCAACATCTACATGATTTTATTACATTTATTTTATTATGAAATCGATATATACATGTAAATATGTTTGTAGAAGATGGAATAGTATTATAAATATTTGTATGTTAAAGTATTGTCTGTCTAAATGTTGTTGTGTTTCATATCCAAATTCCTTATGCTAGCCGGGCCTGAGTAGCTCAGTCGGTAGTGCGTCTAACTATCAATCCAGGGGTCATGAGTTTGAATCGCCGCCAGTCGACAGTCTCCGTGATGATTTATATAGGACATTGTATCTAATTGGGTCAGCATTCCTTTCTTACCACTTATTCAAGTTGGAAAGTTGCCACTTACTTGCGGAGATGGGGTGTTCTTGAGTACTGGTTAACTTTAAAGTATCCAAGAAAAAAACGGTAGTTAGGTTAACTGATCGTCTGTTAGCCCTCGATGGCATAAAACTGTCGTTAAATAATCAGTCAATAAACATGTCATGCCATACAACACACGCACGAGTGCGCGCGCACACACACGCACACACTCTTTTAAACATATAAGATGTATTAATAAAAGTGAACCTCCACCGGGTTTCAAATCCTAATGCACTGGGAGCCAAAACATAAAGGAGGGTGTAGGAGGTGGCCACTTCCGGTTACTACGCCTCTGATAATTACTCATTGTATTCCAACAGATTAGTAAATGAGTGACAAACTACTACTTCTACTTTTTCCGAAATTATAATGATAAACACATTACAATATCAATGTTGAATAAACAACAATTGAAATAACCTTGACATAATCATACGTAAGCTGAAACATCATGCGGCCGATATAACTACACTCCCCCCTTCCCCCCCCCCCCCCCCACCCCCCCAAGCCCACTTCGTTTATTGCTTTTAACTAATTATATGGTTTTAACTAGGTCGTTTACGTGCAATTTAAATTTTCTTTATCGTCCTTTGAAAGAATTTGTAAATATTGAAATAACCGAGAAACACCTCGTCTGATAAAAGATGGACAAATACAGCCATGTGGCATGATGTACAGGTGTTTTAATCACTGACTTTTATATATTCACATATTTGTCTGAGCCATACGTTCGTCGTTTATCAGGGTACACATATTTGTCTCAGGCTTACGTTCATCGTTTATCAGGGTACACATATTTGTCTGAGACATACGTTCATCGTTTATCAGGGTACACATATTTATCTGAGCCATATGTTCATCGTTTATCATGGTTCACATATTTGTATGAGGCATACGTTCATTGTGTATCAGGGTAAACAGATTTATCTGAACCACACGTTCATAGTTTATCAGGGCACGCATACTTTTTTTCAGCCACACGTTCATCGTATATCAGGGTACACACGTTTCACTAAGCCACATTTTCATTGTTTTTCAGGGTACACATATTTGTCTGAGCCATACATTCATTGTTTATCATGGCACGCATATTTGTCTCAGGCTTACATTTATTGTTTATCAGGGTACACACATTTGTCTCAGGCTTACGTTCATCGTTTATCAGGTTACACATATTTGTCTGAGCCACACGTTCATCGTTTATCAGGGCACACATATTTGTCTGAGGCACACGTTCGTAGGTTATCAGGTTACACATATTTGTCTGAGCCATACGTTCATCGTATATCAGGTTACACATATTTGTCTGAGCCACACGTTCATCGTTTATCAGGGCACACATATTTGTCTGAGGTACACATTCATCGTCAATCAGGGTACACATTGTTGTGTGAACGAAACGTTTCGTTTATCAGGGCAAACATTTTTGTCAGAGCCACACGTTCATCGTTTATCAGGGCACACATATTTGTCTTAGCCACACGTTCATCGTTTTTCATGGCACACATATTTATCCGAGCCACACGTTCATCGTTTATGAGGGCACATATATTTGTTTCAGCCACACGTTTATCGTTCATCAGGTTACACACATTATTCTGAGCCACCCGTTCATTGTTTATAAGGCACCATATTTGTCTGAGCCAAACATTCATTGTTTACCAGGCGACACACATTTTCTAAGCCACACTTTCATTTTTTATCAGGGTTCACATATTTGAATGAGGCATATGTTCATTGTGTATCAGGGTACACAGATTTTTCTTAGCCACACTTTTATTGTTTATCAGGGTTCACATATTTGAATGAGGCATATGTTCACTGTGTATCAGGGTACACAGATTTATCTGAACCACACGTTCATAGTTTATCAGGGCACGTACATTTGTTTCAGCCACACGTTCATCGTATATCAGGGTACACACATTTTACTATGCCACGCTTTCTTTGTTTATCAGGGTACACATAACTGTCTAAGCCACGCGTTCATAGTTTATCAGGACACGCATATTTGTCTGAGCCACACATTCATCGTTTACCAGGGCACACATATTTGTCTGAGCCACACGTCCATCGTTTTTCATGGTACATATATTTGTCTGAGCCACACGTTTATCATTTATCAGAGCACACATATTTGTGTAAGCTACATATACATCGTTTATTAGGGCACAATTATTTATCTGAGCCATACATTCATCGTTTATCAGGGCACACATATTTGTCTGAGCCATACGTTCATCGTTTATCAGGGCACACATATTTGTCAGAGCCACACATTAATCGTTTATCAGGGCACACATATTTGTGTGAGCCACACGTCCATCGTTTATGAGGGTACACATATTTGTCTGAGCCACACGTTCATCGTTTATCAGGGCACATCTATTTGTCTGAGCCACAAGATCATCGTTTATCAGGGCACACATATTTGTGTATGTCAAATGTTCATCGTTTATCAGGGCACACATATTTGTCTGATCCACAAGGTCATCATTTATCCGGGCACATAAAAAAATTATATCTGTCTGAGGCACACATTCATCGTCAATCAGGGTACACATATTCGTGTAAGCGAAACGTTGATAGTTTATCAGTGAACACATATATGTCAGAGCCACACGCTGATCGTTTATCAGGGCACACATGTTTGTGCGAGCCACACGTTTATCGTTTATCAGGGTATATATATATTTTTCTGAGCTACATGTTCATCGTTTTTCAGGGCACATATATTTGTCTGAGCCACACGTTCATTGTTTATCATGGCACATATTTGTCTGAGCCACACGTTCATCGTTTATCAGGGTACACATATTTGTGTGAACCTAACGTTTATCGTTTATCAGGGTACACATACTTGTCTGAGCCACACGTTTACCGTTTATCAGGCTACACACATTTATCTGAGCCACTCGTTCATCGTTTATAAGTCAGCATATTTGTCTGAGCCAAACGTTCATTGTTTATCAGGCGACACACAGTTTCAAAGCCACACTTTCATTGTTTATCAGGGTTCACATATTTGAATGAGGCATACATTCATTATGTATCAGGGTACACAGATTTATCTGAACCACAAGTTCATAGTTTATCAGGGCATGCATTTTTGTTTCAGCCACACGTTCATCGTATATCCAGGTACACACATTTTACTATGCCACGCTTTCTTTGTTTATCAGGGTACACATAACTGTCTAAGCCACACGTTCATAGTTTATCAGGACACGCATATTTGTCTGAGCCACACATTCATCGTTTACCAGGGTACACATATTTGTGTGAGCCACACGTTTATCGTTTATCAGGGTATAATATTTGTCTGAGCTACACTTTCATCGTTTTTCAGGGCACATATATTTGTTTGAGCTACACGTTCATCGTTTATCATTGCACATATTTGTCTGAGCCACACGTTCATCGTTTATCAGGGTACACATCCTTGTCTGAGCCCCATGTTCATCGTTTATTATGGTACTTATATTTTTCTATCGGTTATCAGTGTACACATATTTGTCTAAGACACACGTTCATCGTTTTTCAGGAACATATATTTGTCAGAACCACATATTCATCGTTTATCACGGCACACGTATTATTCAAATCCACACCTTTTATCCTGATACACATATTTGCCATAGGTTGATCGTTTATCAGGGTACACATATTTGTCTGAGCAACACGTTTAACGTTGATCAGGGTACACGTATTTTTGTGTAAGTTAAAAATCCATCGTTTATCAGGGTATACTTATTTGTGTGAGCCACACGTTTATCATTTATTAGGGTACACATTTTAGTCAGAACCACAAGTTCACCGTTGTTCAGGGTACACTTATTTGTCCGAATCACAAGTTCATCGTTTATCAGCGCACACGTTAAAACTTTTATTTATGAGTCAGCTGTTTAGTATACAATGTATATCACTAATGGCTTTGAAGCAGTCGATAGACTTCCCTTTCAAAAAGCATGCATTTGCGTTATATTCGCAAACACACATATATGACTGATATTAAACCCTAAAAACGTTAATTGTGAAGAAATTATATGTATTTCTGACTCATAGTGGTTTCATTTAATTTTAGGTGTTGATATGTGGACTTATGCGTGTTATTGTTAAACGTGACTGGTAATTATCCAGGGCACAAACGATTAGTATGTTTGCAGCGTCATGATGGAGATAACTGAACGGTTTGTTGTTGTGTGGTGTTTAGCGTCGCTCTCAACAATTTGTCAGTCATATTGCGACGGTATCTACTTGAGACAGTATTCTGAGAGTTGCCACACTGAGGTATCATGCCGCAGGCACATGCTATGATACCCACCCAGTCACATTTTACCGACACAGGGTCGATAGACCTATCCTTTAAATGCTGAGCGCCGAGCAAAGAAACTTCTGTTTCCATTTTTCAAAATCTTCCAAATTTGTTTTTAAATTTTAAAAGTAATTTGGATTAATTCCACTTTTTGCCTCTCTCCCAAAATATAAACTGTAGTGTCTTAATCCGCGATCAAGCAGTCCACGTGGTATTAAAATAAACACGTGATACAGTAACCAATTGGAGTGCAGAAATTGGTCACATGATCAAATTAACACCCGTTTCGTTACGGATAAGAAACCATAATTAAACAATGTTTTAAGTCAAATGTGACATAAATATTCCGAACCATTAAGTAATTAATCAATGAGCGAAAATTACTCTTAACGAAGTGATAGAAATTTGAGTCAACAATACATTACAATACAATACAATATCCTTTTGTAACATATTGACATATTGTATTTGTGGCTATTCTATAATACTTCCTGCTATACATAGCAACCCAATTTCTTATCTATCCCTCTCTCACACGAGGTCGAATAAAGCAGTCATATCTAACACAGTTCGTGTTTATTAATACTTTCACTCCATCATTGTATTACTATTTCGTATTACAATAACTACACATGGAAATATTACACCTTCATTCACTCAGTTCACATATACACGAAATCACGATGTCATGCAAAGTTGTAAAGTGTTAAGGCTCATATAAGATTGTTAGTAACGTATATAGAATATATTTCAGAGATAGTTCAAATTCATAACTTAGGAAATGGAACAACATTTGTCAGTTTTTGTGGGAGAGTTCCACTATATGCATGGTCACATTTATATATTTGGCCTGTAACATTTGACTTTATACGCAAATTATTTCAATTCATTTTCTTATTATCAAAATAGTTTTATAAATAATAACCAAACAACAACAAATCATCGTTTTTATTAGATCTTTACTCTCAATATATATTTGTTGAAATAATTGAGTTGATACATCATGCAAGTGTCAGGCAATGCGCGTGCATGCATGTAGATCCACATATATAATCTATTTTAAAACTGTGTAACATAAGACTTAAAATCAATTCATTGAGACTTAAATTGATAATATTAAATAAATATTTGATTGGGCATATATCAATGTCTATCTGAAAACAAATTGTGACAATTTGTTAATTACATGTATTAGTCGAACATGAGAATATTGATGATATACGAACACAGTAATAGTTCATACAGTCATATTTAGTATTTTTCCAAATGTATTATGATTAAAAAGAAATGTAATTAATTATGTTCCTCAAAACAATATTTACCATAATTGAATTGAATTGGGTTTTACGGCACACCAAATTACAAAATACGGCGCTAAACAGGACTAAACATTTTGGTTTCACATCTCATTCACATCGAGATAAAAATCAAGAGATATGGTACCAACACTTTCATCTTCAAAAAGTGATGCGGTTCATTCAAAGTTTTTAAACTTTAGTTTAAACAATGTTTTATTCACAAAAAATATACATGGTAGTCATGCATTCAATAAACATATTAAGCAACAAGCGGAAGGGGTTCAGAAGAAAGCTATAATAGTTTAATACAATGTATATGTGTGTACCTGTTCTTTACTTGTGAGTTCAACATTCTCTAGGAAACTCATAGAGACAAAAATCATAACTCTTGATTGCATTTTGGCAGAATTATTTACCTTTTAGACATTGAAATTCTGTTTTCAGCAGGTTAAAGTCTGTAGTACAAGGCCTTGATCTTAAATGTTTGACAAGTAGGGTCAGTTTGTGGTCCTCTCTCAAATTTGTTCAAAACCATGACCCTTGAGGCAAAATTGGCACGCCCTAAGGGATTTATTTTCTTCATTTTCATGAAAGGGTATCCAGCTGTGATAAACTGTGCATGCTGGTAAAAGATTTATAATAAAAAAATATTTATCCAACTATAGTTCCATGTATATGAAATTGTACCGATATATTGCTTTCTGGGGTGAAGTTAGCGCATAGGCCTATATGTCATGCTGAATTAATTAATATTAAGGCAATATGAACCAGCCACACTAGTGTTGGTAAACTATTTTGCTAATTTATTTTTAACAGATAAGCAATAATTAAAGTTTAATTTTATCACCCCTCAGTTTTGCTTGTCTTCCATTTGGTACTTATTTCCTGAAAAAGCTGTTGTTTTAGAACAGCATCGAAAAAGTCGAGCGCACTATCCCTCCGGCAGCTCTTGTTTTATTTATTTTTAAAAAAAAATATAATAAAAGTCCATGAACACGTGTGACTCATTATAACTTGGCTTCAAGCGCCATCAGGAAAAATAAAGAGCAACAACCTCTTCTGAATGAAGAGTGGACTGCGATGAACAATGGTGGAGCATACTTAAGATTCTATGTTTAGATCTTACATGTTATATCCTATTTAAGGGCCCTTGAAATTCAAGTTGTTCATTTATGACAATACAGATGTGCACTTATGACCATCATAAGATCAAGTTTCTAGTTTTAAGTCTTAGTGGATATATATATTTTTTTTATGTTATGTATGTCCAGTGAGGATGCAATACTGTCGGCACGTTGGTATAATAAATCCCACGTGCTTTCAGAACGAAGCTTTTCTAAAGTACTGACTAATTTCTAGCTTCAGTATGGGCTTGTAGTCAATCACAGTCTTTTAATTGTAAGCTTACAGACAATGGTCTAGTGTAGTCTATAATATGCTGTGACAAATCAGCAGCAATAATAAAATCAAAGTCATCCATCCCTAACAAAATAAATTGAGACATTGTGTGCTGCCTGACCAATCTGAGTATCATAATTTATTTAGATTTAAAATGTAACAAGGATATTAGATAAAGTGCCTCAATTTTTTTCATACCTAGCCCATAAAACAGGGAGGCAGTGGTCTCCCTGTGACTCATGGTAACTACGGGACTGAACTGAGGATGATTACCCCACCAGAGGCACGGGTAGACGCCAACATCAATACCATCAGCTAAGGGCGGACAGGGATTACACACGATTTTTCCCAAGAACCGTTGTGCAGTGGAATCAGCTCCCCACTTACACCTGTCTGGCAGAGTCGCTGGATTCCTTCAAGGCCCAGGTCTTGAAGACCCAGCACACGTGGGTCATTTAATTCTTAAACTCCTTTGTCCTCTTTCATTCTTTCCCTCTCTTTACTTTCTTCTATCTCTACAAATTCTTCAGCTCTTACTCATCTTTTTCATTTCCCACTAAATTTTCTTCTGGCACTCCACTGGCGATAATACTCAAATTGAGTGTATACCAGTATATCGGCAAAAGCAAGAAGATAAATATTATGATATTTGGATATTAATATAACATAAAAGTACATGGAACAACTTGATACGTAGCTGTTGTATTATTTAAACTTGCACTATTTCCTTCCCATGTGATAGTTTATATATAGAACTGGATATTTTTTATATAATTGTCATTATTTAAATCTGTTGAATATTTATTTGATAAATTCACTTTTTTTATATTGCACTTTATTTGTTACGGTCAAGATACTTTTGAATTTAAGAACATTGGGTCGTACATAATATTTCGGTTTTAAATATGTTATCCGAGCATATGGAAATCCTTTATAAACAAGTAAGTAGTAATATTCGTCTCTTATATCTTCATTGTATAACGGACATAATTATTCTGTTTTCCCTATTTATATTATTCCATCGTCCGATTATGATAGGTAACTTATGATTCCCAGTTCTAAAATTTATTATGTCGTTAAGATATGTATAAGGCGTATTAACTATATGTTGTTCGAGTCGGATTAATGTATCATCAAGATATCCAAATATCTAACATTTATCTGAATTAAAACCACATTTTGTTACTATCGAAATACTTAAATGAATTTATCAGAAATAACATAATAACGAAATAGCCGTTATTTTGATTACAAACTTGATAAAGTTACTTTTTATGATTGAAAATTAACAAGATATAATATATAACTTTTCAAAATTAATAATGGTAACCATGGAAATATATTTAGCAATTATAGCATGGTTACAATGTTTTTTAAGATAAGAAGAAATTAAATTTGATACAAAAGTCAAGCAGTAAATGAAACTTAAGCGCAGATGTGTGGATAATTTCATTTTGCAGTAATTATATCACACTGTACACATCAACGTTGATTGTATAACTCGTCAAACAATTGAGATTGATTGAGTTAATATTTAGCGTCATTTTATGCCATCGAGGGCTTACAGACGATCAGTTAACCTAACCTTAGTTTCCTGGGAAAGCTGGAAGGTTAACCACTACTCTAGCACGCCCCATCTCCGCAACTGATGTCCAACGAATTGTTGTCTATTTGTTTAATATTGAAATTGTCATGGGTTGAAACAGAAAATTGTTTAAATTTTTATGAAATATTTATTTTTTTTAACAAGAAAGAAGTGCATAGCTAAACACACCTTAATTCAAACATTTTAACAACACATCACAGCAAAGGAAATTTTATGTAGTAAGATAAAGTAATAAGTTTAAAATATTTATACAGATTTTTTTCGTATTTCTTACTTTGAAAATGGGCTAAAATTAGAAAATTATCACAAAGTAATAACTGTAAGCGTAATAATTCTTTATTTCTTTAAATTTTAAAAAGAAATGTTCACCACCTGGAGTTACAGTCAATCCTTTTGATACTAATATCAAGGCAATATGTGTTTGTTGGTTTAAGAGGAATTGTGTTGACAAAATTTGAAAAGCGCCAAATGTGTCGCTGGAAGTACTCGCAGTTACTTATCTCTATGTATTACGTCCCTACCTATACCACACACTCACATCTCTGTCAATCATTAATTATTGTTTTCTGCCCACATAACCCAATCACAGCTCTCTAAATCACCAATTATTGTTTTCTGCCAACACCACTCAACCACAGCTCTATAAATCACCAATTATTGTTTTCTGCCCACACCACTCAACCACAGCTCTATAAATCACCAATTTTTGTTTTCTGCCCACACCACTCAACCACAGCTCTATAAATCACCAATTATTGTTTTCTGCCCACACCACTGAACCACAGCTCTGTAAATCACCAATTATTGTTTTCTGCCCACACCACTGAACCACAGCTCTGTAAATCACCAATTATTGTTTTTTCTGCCCATACCACTCTGGCAACCACAGCTCTGTAAATCACCAATTATTGTTTTCTACCCACACAACTCAACTACAGCTCTGTAAATCATCAATATTGTTTTCTGTAAATCACCAATATTTGTTTTATGCCCACACCATTCAACCACAGCTCTATAAATCACCAATTATAGTATTCTGACCACACAACTCAACTACAGCTCTATAAATCACCAATTTTTGTTTTCTGCCCACACCACTTAACCACAGCTCTGTAAATCACAAATTATTGTTTTCTGCCCACACCACTGAACCACAGCTCTGTAAATCACCAATTATTGTTTTCTGCCAACACAACTCAACCACAGCTCTGTAAATTATCAATATTGTTTTCTATAAATCACCAATTATTGTTTTCTGCCCACACCACTCAACCACAGCTCTATAAATCACCAATTATTGTTTTCTGCCCATACCACTCAACCACAGCTCTATAAATCACCAATTATTGTTTTATACAGAAAAATTAGCAGTGTTATTATAAAGAGACATTTAGTATTTAGGAATAGTAGATTTAAAATGATAGATGAACAAATAAGCGGCATAGCACAGAAGATGTCAACGATTGTCTCTACTGTAACCATAGTTACAATTGACATTGGTTACTGTGCAATTTACCCCAGTCGCATCCCTCTCATTATGGATGGTAGGGCGTCTCCCGTAGGCTGAAATGTAGAGAAAAATCGGTAATACTTTCAGTGACTTAATAGGCGGATAGGTCACTGATACTGTATGGTTTAATTAAATATATGTAATACCGCGAGCAAGTTGTAATACTCATGTTAAAGGGTATATATCATAAAGAAAACGCTATAGATGTCTTAAAATCATTCCACTGTTATTAATACATAAAATCCGAATGGTTTTGCATGTCAAATCCACTAAAATGTGACAAAATCGATATTTTCAATTGGAGTGATAAACTTGTAATGAAATCCCTATTCTAAAAATAGACAGCACTTAAATACCGATTGACGAGATTCGGACTCTTTTTAAAATGAAACAATTTTACTACGTGGTCAATAACGGGTCAAATAACTGAAATATACATGAAAACAGCGGGGCGGTAGTGCAGTGGATAGAGTGTTGGCCGCTCAAGCCAGAGTTTGCGGGTTCCATCGCCAGTCTCTAAAAACTCTCCGTACTGGTTCTACCCGGTTAGTAATTTTGAATAGTAAGTTTGAAGTACAAATCAGCAAAAATACCAGACAATCATGTTGAATTAAGGGCAATTTAAATTAATTGAAATCAATTGTTTACAAACCTAGCTAAATAAAGCTGGGTGTTGACGTATAAAAAAACATTTATACACTGAGAAAAAATCTGTTTTCTGAATTTAGTATGTGCCGTCATTACGTAGTTGAACGCACTTTATATTTAGATATGGTCGCGCGGGATGGTAGGTTGCTCTGGATGCAGAGAAAATATTAGTTATATGAGTAATACAAGTGGATATTTAACTCGTTAGGTCAGGCGTCAGGCGTTAAGGACATTTTTATGTTTTGTTAGATGTTTCCATTATTATTATTATTATTATTAGTAGTAGTAATAGTGGTGGTAGTGGTGGTAGTAGTAGTTGTAGTAGTAAGAGTAGTAGTAGTTGTAGTAGTAGTAAAGTAGTAGCAATCGTGGTGGTAGTGGTGGTGGTGGTAGTAGTAGTAGTAGTAGTAGTAGTAGTAGTAGTGGTGGTGGTGGTGGTGGTGGTGGTTGTAGTAGTAGTAGTAGTAGTAGTAATAATAAAAGTAGTAACAGTAGTAGTAGTAGTGGTGGTGGCGGTGGTGGTAATTAGAACTACTACTAGTAGTAGTAGTAGAAGTAGTAATAGTGCTGGTAGTGGTGGTGGTGGTGGTGGTGGTAGTAGTAGTATTAGTAGTAGTAGTAGTAGTGGTGGTTGTGGTGGTGGTGGTGGTGGTGGTAGTAGTAGTAGTAGTAGTAGTATTAATAATAAAAGTAGTAACAGTAGTAGTAGTAGTGGTAGTGGTGGTGGTGGTTATTAGAACTAGTACTAGTAGTAGTAGTAGAAGTAGTAATATTGCTGGTAGTGGTGATGATGGTGGTGGTAGTAGTAGTAGTAGTAGTACTAGTAGTAGTGGTAGTAGTAAAAGTGGTGGTAGTGGTGGTAGTAGTAGTAGTAGGAGTAGTAGTAGTAGCAATAGTGGTGGTAGTGGTGGTCGTCGTAGTAGAAGTAGTAGTAGTTGTAGTAGCAATAGTGGTGGTAGTTGTGGTGGTAGTAGTAGTAGTAGTAATATTATTATTATTATTGTTATTATTATTATTATTAGTAGTAGTAGTAGTAATAGTAGTAATAGTGATGGTAGTGGTGGTGGTGGTGGTGGTATTAGTAGTAGTAGTAGTAGTTGTAATAATGGTGGTAGTGGTGGTGGTAGTAGTAGTAGTAGTATTTTGGTAATAGTAGTAGCAACAGTGGTGGTGGTAGTAGTAGTAGTAGTAGTACTACTACTACTACAAGTAGAAGTAGTAGTAGTAATGGTAGAAGTAGTAGCAATAGTGATAGTAGAAGTTGTAGTAGTAGTATTATTAGTCGTAGTAGTAGTAGTAGTAATAGCAAAAGTGTTGGTAGTGATGGTGGAAGTAGTAGTGGTAGTAGTAATAGCAATAGTGGTTGTGGTGGTAATAGTAGTAGTAGTTGTAATATTGATGGTAGTGGTGGTTGTTGTAGTAGTAGTAGTAGTTGTTGTAGTTGTAATAGTAGCAGTAGTAGTAGTAGTAGTTATAGTAGTAGTAGTAGTAGTAGTAGTAGTAGCAGTAGTGGTAGTGGTAGTGGTAGTACCAGTAGTAGTAGTAGTAGTGGTGGTGGTTGTGGTGGTAAGTAGTAGTAATAGTAGTAGTAGTAGTAGTTGTAGTAGTAATAGTAGTAGTAGTAGTAGTAGTAGTAGTAGTAGTAGTAGTAGTAATGGTAATAGTAATAGTAATAGTAATAGTAATAATAGTAGTAGTAGCAGTTGTAGTTGTAGTGGTAGTAATTGTTGTCGTCGTAGTAGTTTTGATGTATATCTGTAAACTTTTCATAGGTGATGTTTGCATGTATTTTGAAAACAGTTGACAGAAATGTACTTTTCAGAGTCAGGAGTTGCTGATAGAAAAGCAACACTATTTTTTACATAATTTCCAAAACATCGATTTCTAATTAATACTAGCATCAAACTGCCCAATAAGTAAGTGACGTGTTATATACTTACGCCGTGTGCAGAGTCGTAGGCTTCTATGCATGCACTGACTTCCGGTGGAAGTCCTCGCTTCGTCTTATTGAGTGGATGGAATGGTCCAGAAGCTCCGGTCATAGGCAATTGTTTGATCGCATTTGAACTCTGTACGTATGTTTCTGGCTTGGAATACATCTCTGTGGCAGGTTGTTGTTTTGGACTCGCTGTTCTTGTAACTACTGGTGTATGGTGTCGTGGAGGTGACCTTTGCAACGAGACGGTGTTCGTCTCGGCAATGGGACTTCTTATTGCCATATCGGGTGATGGCGTCCATCTTGAATATGAAGCTGGCCTCACAGGCGCCCTGGATTGACTGCTACGTTGCTGAGGCGATGTTACGGGGTTCTCAGTGTATGTCTTCTTACGTGTATTTGAACGTTCCTGTGGCGTTGGCGATCGTCTGTGGTTAGATGCTGTCACAAGCGGCAGTATTTCTGGAGAGGGCCGTCTTGGTGGTTCTCGATATACCTGAATAGTGAGATTAACAATTAAGTTTTGATATGGCGGTCCAATAAACCTTCTATTAGTATGCTTATTTAAGAACGACAAACAAGACATTTATATTTACAATGCAGTTAAGTGTATATCGAGGGTTAAATGCGAAACAGATCTAAGTGCATATAAATAAAGAAGCACTTAGACCTTTTTCGCTTTCACCCGTCGATATACAGGCACGGAATACAGAAAATATATAGTAAATGCAAAGGCGTCCCCACTTACATGAACTCAAATATTCATTGTCATACTGAGTCGGTGAGGTTCAGTCCACAAGGTACACGATTTTTTTATAAAGGCATGGCATGAAATAGGAGCCAATTTCTTTAAAACAAATAATGTCGACTTTTACCCCATCCTCATTTTTGGCAATTTTATGGCCCGGCCCTTTTGCTTATTTGTAATATAAAAAGCAATAAAATATGTTTAAACTAAGCTAATTTACATTTGATTTAATCAGCAGAAGCAGAGAAGGTCCTCCGTTGCCGAGTGGTCTAAGGTGCCGTCTCAAGATCACTTACCTCTCACCGCTAAGGTCGTAGGTTCGAGTCCCGCTAGCTCCAAAAAGTGTATGTGAGAAAGTTTCCAGTTACTTGCGGAAGAACGATGGTTCCACTCGGTCTGACTTAGTCTGAGGTCTTCTTCCTCCACCAGTAAAAACTGAATATCCCATATATAACCTAAAATGTGTTGAAAATGGCGTTCAATCCCATTAAAAAATCAGCAGGGTGTGGACGAATAGTATGAGAATTAGACTTACTTTCGGCGAATTCCAACGTGTCTCCACCTGCGCATTTTCTGGTGTCTTGGCTCTGTATGTCACCGGAACTTCTTCGGGATGTTGGAAAAAGGGCAAAGTTTGAGTCTGTGATACTTTTGAAACGGGCCCTTTATACTGAGTACTGCGGGCCGTCGTCTTTCTTGGTAACTCGGAGCATTGGACTGCGGCATGTTTTGTTGAGATAAATGTCTTCGACGACTGTGTGAGTGGTGCCACAATTGGAACTATGCTAGGTAACGGAGATGTTGTGTTGGTCTGTATCGCAGTTGACGATGTTTTAGTCTGGTCCGACTGGGTCCCGAACGCTTTTGTTTGTTTGGGTTGGTACTGCGTTCCAAATGTCTTTGTTTGTGCTAATTTGGTCTGTGTTGGGATTGTTTTCGTAGCTGGTGAATAATGTTGTGTTGAAGAGCTCGTGAATTGTTTCTGTTCTGTTTTCTTTGACACTGGCACCACAGCCGCACTAACTTTAGGTGCGTCTGCTGTCTTTTTGAGTGTTTTTGTATTTTCTTTCTTTGGAATTGTTTGTCTTTCTTTCACAGCGTATTTCTGTTTTGGCTTATCTGTCGGTCTTAACAACAGCAACAGCAAAAAGAAATGAAAATGCAATTTAAGTAACAAGAACATTTCGTCCCATTAAAGCAATAAGGTGACAAGTGTTTGTTTTGCACCAATGTGGCAATTTGTGTGTGGTATATAGAGATTGCATTCCAGCTGGGACGAGAATGGATATTGGCAAGATGAGAAATGTTCTTGTCGGCATTTTCACGTGGTGAGGGTGAATATATATAGGCAGACCCTATACAGTAAACTGTATGTCTACTAGGACAGCGAATTAAGGCGATGGTGTCCCTAAAACTGTATCGTATTAAACAAAGCACAAAGTAGTGCTTTAATCATTTGTAACTTTCAAACATTAGAGTATACAATATCGAAGAACGAATAGCAAGCTAACTCCAGTGTGTCTAATATATATCTTAAAGATTTTTTCTAAGGGATACAGTGTTTAAGAAGAAGCATGTAATTTCTTATATTTTTCTGATAAAATACTAGTATTAAATAACAATTATAACACAATTTTGTAAATTGAAGACCTTACATGAGTGCTTGCTTGTTATTGGATTTGTCAACTGAGCATATCATTTTTTCCAACGACTTTGATTGATCCAATAATAATAATGAGCATTACTATCCAGGGTCGTAGCCATACTGTGGCAAACGGAAGTACTTGGCTCCTGTAGAATTTGTGGAATTTTGACTTTTCAGTTTACTTTTTGTGGGGAAAGTCCCCATGCAATTATAAACAGTTAGTTCCACTGGAAGGCTTAATGAATAAAAATATATCTCAGATATATCGAGAAACTGCAGTACATGCTTTATAGGACTTATTTTTTTTTTTTTTACGGGAAGGGGGCATATCACCGGCCCCCCTCCACGCCCCCTTCCCCCTAGAAAGGTTGAGAATGTGCCTTCTATTAGATTAAACTTTGGCTACGACCCTGCTATCAAATTCTTTTGATCCCCATATTAAATTATGAAAAACATTTTTAGAGAACGAGATCAAAATCAAGCATATTAGTTTTCTTTGAATAGTCATCGTCTAATAACGTCGATTCTCGGCACTTTACGTATGATAGCCGAGTTATAAGGGAAACGTCGAATGAAAATGATTAAATGATTGAATAATTAGCGTCATTTTTATGCGATCGAGCGATCATAACCTAACCACTGTTTTCTGGGTTCCACATATCAACAAGTAACCGATTACTTTCCCACTTGAATCAGCACAGAGAGATGAATAATAATGAGACACAATGTCGTATATCAATCATCACGGAGACTGTTGTCAGGCGGGGATTCGATCTCACGATCCCTGGATTGATAATCGGACGCGTTACCGACTGAGCTACCGAATGATAAATCAGTAGTGGTATTACTCGTGTTAACATATAAATACATATGTTAAGGCCTTATATCGAAAATATCGTAAAATGAAACGTTACGTGTATCAATTGATTGAATATTTAGCATCATTTTGTGCCAACGAGGACTAACAGACGATTCGTTAAGGTTAGGAACTATTTTCCGGTATCCTGGAAGGTTAACCAATAGTAGATCACATCCATCTCCGCAAGTAACTGATAACTTTCCCACTTGAATCAGCAGTGAGAGACGAATCAATCATCCCGGAGACTGTTGCCGGGCGGGGATTCGAACTCGCGATCCTTGTATTGATACAGTAGCCGGACGTGCTATCGAGTGTGCTAATCAGGCCCGGCTGCGTTAAATGTGTTGATATTTTCATTACGGGGAGAAAACGACTCTTTTAACGGTCTTAAATTGTGTTTAACCATGCAAATTTGTTTATAAACAACCTTTTTAAATATGAATTTCTAGAAAGTTACACAATTTGTGTTGCTTAAAAATATTGCACTCAGTGATTTCTCCAAGTTACTCAATGTTCTGCCATACTGCGTAGTAGTGGATAATTCCACTGACATAAATTTATTGGTTGGACCGTTTAAAAACTGAGTATCGTGCACAATTAAATAGATAATGACTTATCATATTCGATGCTACGTTTACTTGCATAATTAAACGACACGTCTCTATTTGATCTTAGATAGTAAGAAACAATAAATACTGAACGAATTGAATTTATAAACATAAACTTGCAAAACACCTATCCCCTGTATCGGAATAAACCGATAAAAGAAGATAAAATCAGTGAAGTCTCTTTTTTTCCATCTCTTCAATCAATACTCTTTTTTTATTTGAAATATTCTGACTAAACCATTATTTCATTGATCATTTAAATTGTAATTACTACGGAGCAATGTGATAACGTCTATATGAAATGTATAATAACTGTTATGGAAGCAGATTTACACAAGCTTTTAAGCTTTTTTCTGTATCTTTTCCACATAATTAGTTAAAAGTATGACTTTATGCTTAATTGTTAAATGTTTGCTAAATATATGTGAATAAAATATTGTTTAAACTAAACTGTAATACTTTACCTTTTGGCGGCCACCGTGTCTTCAACAAAACCGTAATTCCAGTTTCTCATCCCTGCATTGTTGTCCTGTGTCAATTTATACTCCACATTACCGTTATAAGGTTCCACCCTCCGGTCAAAATAGCTCGGCTTCGATTTTAAGGGGTCGGTTGCCGACTTTGGGCTCGGTTTATACGGGGTTGTCGGTTTATACAGTTTGTGCTCGTGTGGTTTAATGTTATACTCCGGTCCCATTTTGTTCGTTTTTATATCAGGTCCGCTGGCAAAACCATAACTTTCGAATGTCTTTCTTGGCGTATTCAGCGTTCTTGTAGTGTTGGGTGCAGTATTTTTGGCAGCTTTCCTTTCACGTGGAGTTTCTCTGTGACTGTTGACATTTGTTGGTTGATTGGGACGGTACTCTTGCCTTTGGTTGGTCGGTGTGAACTGGCTGAGACGAAGGTGGTCTGTCTCTCTGATGGGTTTATAGGTGTAGTCAGACACCGGTCCTCGGTCATAATAACTGCGGGCCTTCACCATTACTAAAGATGCATAGCAATACATTATTTTTATTTGATGTTTCAATAACATTGAATTTTTTGCATTGTTTATTAATGGGATTTAACGCCGTTTTCAACACATTTCAGATTATATATGTCATCTCAAATTCTGTTGGAGGAGGAAGACCTCAGAATGAATCTGAGTAGAACCACCGTCGTAACTGATAACCTTTCTCACATAAAGTTTTTGGAGCGAGTGGAACTCGGACCTACGACCTTAGCGGTGAGAGGTAAGTGATCTTGAGACGGCGCCATTGACCACTCGGCCAAGGAGGACCCTCAAGTAACCAAGAAGTGACTTATAAGTGATTCCACAATAACATTGAGATTTTTCAGAACACAAGGCAATTTTGAAAAATTTCACATTACACTACTCTTTGAAAATTATATAATCCAAATATATAATCATAATAGCACAGTGTGTTTATGCAGATCTTTAACTGCGTATCTGTATTGGAAAGTGGCATAAATGTTTAAAACAGACAGACAGACAGACAGACAGACAGACAGACAGACAAGACAGACAGACAGACAAGACAGACAGACAGACAGACAGACAGACAGACAGACAGACAGACAGACTAGTAAGATAAACTGCAAATGGATCATCATTCAAATTGAATTAAGATTACAATTCAAGAAACAAACCAAATGAATTACACAGTTAACAACTACTTACCTTTTAATCAGTGTTCCCTATTTCACCGGGTGAAATTAACTGATATAAAATAAATCGACTCTACAAATTACGTGGTTCGTATGAATACTTGCTAATTTCTCTTTCGATCATCATAGCTTAAATCGCTTCAAAACCTTTCTCACAATAGGCCTATAGTATACATATTCTTTAACCAATCATTTATTGAGCGTATATACAGTATCCACGGGTAGATTTAGAGACGGGGATGGGAGTCAATGTGACAGAGTATCTAGGCCTGCTGTATCATTCAGATTTCCCGAATTTTAAATAGGTACTTTAGTGAAAATGGCGAAAAACAGAGATTTGGACCTCTTAAAATTTGAAAAGCACTTTTGATATTTGAAAACTTTAATTTCTTCACTTCAGCCGATGACTAAAAGTCCTTAAAGAGATAATGCCGTGATATACAGCGAATGAAATGTGCGAGGACTGCGTTTCACAAAATAACTTAAATAAAAATCGACGTTAGTCAAATGTACAATCTCTGCGTTGTGTGCTCAAATTTTGATCAACTTTTAAAATGATTGTATTTCCTAAAAATATATAACTTTCGGCATGAGTTGAGCCAATTTGGCTTCATTTGGATGAAAATTAAACATATAATGAATAATTGTTGGTTAACGTTTACGACGATTTTTCTCGTAAGATTTTTTGTGAAACGCACCCCTGGTTCTGCACATGTTATTCAATGTATATCACGGCATCATCTCTTTTCAAATGTACGAATAGCATGAATATCAAGTTCACAGGCGTGAAATCAAATTTCAACATCAGGCGTGATGTCGTCTGCTTTCATCTAGTGTGTGTTTTATGTTTATCGACTGCCGCCCTTTGCACATTTAATCCGATACATACAAATGAATTAAATGACTCAATGATGTTTGTATCATGATCAAAATTATATTCAATATTACTTTAGGGCCGAACTACGTCTCAATTTTTATTGATTTAAATGTCGTGTGTTATCATGTTCTCAAGGTAACCTTTTACTTAGGAACATCTTCAATAATAAATAAAATTAATGTGTTTCGATTGAATGGGAACAAGTTAAATTTTGAGTCACAGGGTCCATATTTACAGGGCATCTCAAGTCAAAAAGATTTTATTATATAGTTTTCTATATCTTTTTAAAACCATACTTACAGACTACTTAGCTTATATTTTCATTAAATAGAACAGTGAGATCTAAATATATTGGTCACCCTCGTCACTATTTAATAGAAAAGTATATAAAGATGTCCGAGTGGTTTATTGATTGATTGGTTGAATATTTAGCATAATTTTATGCCATCGAGTGCTAATAGACGATCAGTTAACCTAACCACTGTTTCCTGGGATCCTGATAGGGTGACCAGTACTCGAGCACACTCCATCTCCGCAAGTAACTGACAACTTTTCCACTTGAATAAGCGACGAGAGACGCATGATAATGAAACACAATGTCGTAAATCAGTCATCACGAAGACTGTTGCCCGGTAGGGATTCGAACTCACGACCCCTGAATTGATAGTCAGACGCGTAACCGACTGAGCTAATGGGGCCTGGCCGAGTGGTCTAAGGTTTCGTCTTTAGATCAGTTACCTCTTTCCGCTAATGTCGTAGGTTGGAGTCCCATTCGCTCTAAAAACTGTGAGAAAGTTTGCCAGTTACTTGCGGATGGACGGTAGTTCTACTATGATTCATGCTGAGGTCTTTCTCCACCAATAAAACTTGATATGCCGTATATAACCTGATGTGTTGAAAATGGCGTTAAAGACCATTATTTAAAAAAAGGGAAAACAAAAGATTGATTGATTGAAAATATTAAGTAATGACACTGTTATGAAATCGTTCATGAAAACGTTCGTTCTAAGCTGATAATTAAAGAAGCCTCACCTTTATCGCCAACATTCATTTTCTTTCGATCTTAGCAGTCAAACTGCACATTTATATCAAACATCACATATAATGGATATTCTATTCATACCCCAATTTCGAAGCATCATTTCTTCACCAAAATTCATAATTCAAACATGAGAATAATTTCAATCTGTTCAAAATACATTATTATGTCATTCAAATAAAAAATTAGCACTAAAATAAGGAAATTGCCTTTTTTGAAAATTAAATATTTCATAAAATTATTCTCAACATAAACATAGTCATATAACAATACATTATGTTACATGATTATACTTGATTAATGTGTAAAAGTATTTAATTCTTAGTGGTTTATGTTACAACTAAGTAAATTGAGAAAAAGTAAATTATCAAAAACAACGTTAACAGTATTTTTATATCGTGAATTTAACAACAAGATAACCATATTTATTTTGTATGTAACCTAATGATATATGGATAGATAAAAGGACTCAGAATAAGGTATGGTAAATTATGAAAGAAGAGGAAATATGGATCAATAGGATTGTTTTATATGTTTTAAAGAAAATGAAATAAAGAGAGATGGCTTTAGTTTAAGAATGTATATTGATTTAGAGAAATAATCTCCATTGCTGTTCGTGTTTGTCAAAATTATTGTGTCTAAGTGCTATTTCTCTTTCTATTTCAATTTATTTTTTTAAAGTAGTATTTGAATAATATAAAAATAGCAATGTCACCTTGACATGTTTTGTAAATATGAACTATTTTGCACTGAAAATTATAGAGTTTTTAATATAATTCATACACATTTCAATTCCTCTGGAGGCAGATATTTGGGGCTGAGATCGGAGTCATAAAAGTACTCAACGGCAGTACCGCAAAGTTGAGATAAAATGTACTCAGTGGAATGCAGCAAAGTATTGCAGGAATCGTCTATTTTTCCGTTTTTTATATCTGGCTGACGTCTTTGTGTACGACAGGAATGCACAACTATTTGGCATCAACGTTTACCCGTTAGCATTTCCATGCTATTTGACACTTTGTTACTTAGGCAAAGCTGCCAAAATTTACTAAAAGCTCCGCGTATATTATATGTTGCTGCTTGTTAATGCTTCATGAAAAGTTCACACAACCGTAGATTCGGCCTAGCTAAAATGCATTGATTTCAAACAGTCGCAAAGCAGTGATTCATGCACGACCGTATATCAGGTAATTCGTTATTTTTCAAGTATTGCGGTGAACAGACTACTGTTTCACCAACATTTTACTTATATACTTAAAAACTTAACTAATTTTTGACTGGTTATTTATCTATTAAATAATCAATATCAATGAAACCATATGCAGTTAAATGGAACCAGACTAAAATCATGATCAGTTGGCTGTCTTTCTTAGACTTAAGTTTTTTTTAAGAATTTAAGTATATGTTGGTGAAACAAGAGCCTGGTTCTCTGCTCGATACCGGCATTAGTTCTTTGTATTTGCATTTTTTGACATCAAAAGGCTGTTGCAAGATGGAACCAGTAATGAGAGGATCAAAGATATGTTAAGAAGAATGTTGTATTGCGCTCACGTCCGAAATAGTTCAGACCATTATCTTTGTGGCTTAGTTTCCATTCGATATATGACATGGTTTATCTTCTGCATGGCTTTACTTAATGACAAAAACAGGTGATTGTTTACACGCACGTTTCATACGTTATGTTTTATCCTGGTGAAGGCGTTAGTTGAAACGTTGATAAAATTAAATGCACGTTTTGTTGTTGATCTATCCATCATACTATTTACTTATAACGGAGTTTGGGTAGTATATGTGTGTTTTTTTGCGTTACCATTACTTTTTTTTATTTAAAGTGAATATATCAGGATTTTGAATGGCTAAAACAATCCCCGGCACTCCCCAATATATATTCGAACATGCCTAAATAATGTATTGAAAAGGGGTTTCTTAACTTAGGCTACGCGTCTAGGTTAGACTAAATTAGATTTTCTGCTAACTGCAGTATATTGTGTGACGTATTCGATGTGAAGGTCGTCAAGTAGTATTTAAATGCTGTCTAGATTTTGTTTCAAGTTTATCAATCTAATCCAATATATTGATTTTGTCACGTTTTGGTGGATTTGACATGCTCAACAATTGATATTTTAGTGATTGATGATAATGAGATGTTTTTACCCATTTTTAAAATAAATTAATTTTTAAGACATTAATACTGACATACTCACTTTAAAAACGCATCTATCTATAAGCTTGCAATAGTTACTGGTATGTGTGCTATAAATAAAATCAATGCTGATTTTATATTTAAGACATTACAAGGAACTGTAATATATATATTTTTTTTAAAAAAATCTCTGAAAATATTCAAAAGGAAATAAGTGAGTTTTATTTGATAGAATGACACTTTAAATGTCGATAATTACTTTTTACTAGGAAATCATGTATGGCGGCCATTTTGAATTTTCGGCCATTTTGATTTTTCACACATATCATTTAATGCCCCTTCACCTTTTTTCGAACGGCAATGCCGGACCCGATTAGCTCAGTCGGTTATGCGTCTGGCTATCAATCCAGGGGTCGTGAGTTCGAATCCCCCGCCCGGCAACAGTCTCCGTGATGATTGATATACGCCATTGCGTCTCATTATCATTTGTCTCTCACCACTGATTCAAGTGGGAAAATTATCAGTTACTTGCGGAGACGAGGTGTGCTCGAGTACTGGTTAATCCCAGGAAACAGTGGTTAGGTTAATTGATCGTCTGTTAGCCCTCGATGGCATAAAAATGACGCTAAATATTCAATCAATCAATCAATCAATCGAACGGTAGGGACATAAAAATAAGTGTTAATAGCCCATACAATTATTTTACGTTGTAGCCCATAGTCCATACAATCATCTCACGCCCGTACATGGGCATCGTGTTGAAGGCAAACATTACAATTTTGAGAAAAAAATGAGAAGTTTGTTTCCATTATTTTTAGAAGGTGCAAAACCCATGGGGAATAGTCACATATATATGATTATAACTATGGCGACAAAATCGTTTCTAACAAACTTCGTATAACATAATTATATACGAAATCATAAAGCTGTTAACATATTATATTATAAACAAATATGCAGAATGGAGTTTCTGGCTTTGTTCGACAATATTATATATACAACTATATTGAAAAGCCAAGCTTTATAAAATACAAGATTACAGAGCAAGTCTTTCAATATTGGACACCATTTTTTCTTATTTGGATTATTTCCAACATCGCCTTTTAACATCCAATAAACATTTTTAGTGCACCTTATGATATTAAAGAATCTCAAGTTACAAAAATATATCCTGCTTTGTTCTCCATGAACAAAATCGATGAATTTGTGTACTTTTCATTGATCCCAACAAGCGTTAACAAAATTGTCTATTTCTTTCGTCTTTATTAAAACACCCAAACTTCACTGGCATAATTAAGGATTGGCGCTTTAAGCTTAACAAACACATCTAATCTATGTTTAACTGGTGTATCAGTGAACTTATATACGTATTTATCTAAATGAAAAATAAACATGTATTGGCAGCTGTCGCCTGGTAAAACTTTATTATTCCAATGCCGTTGCCAGACGTTTAAAATCGAGAAGGCCATTTATCATCTGAACTATGGAGTCCGAGGAATATTCCCTGCATTCTCCTGTTATTTCAAATTAGACGAGATCAAAATTTATTTTCAATTTTTATGTCATTGTTTGTGCGACTCAATAAATATACAGTCATATATAATAATTAAATAAGAGGACTATAGCCACTATGTTAAATCTGTCTACGACTTATATAATAAACTTTTTAAGTTGTTCATGAAGATCTTCTTTCCATTTTTATGTCTTACATTAACGTGACTATACGAAAATCATGCTTTAATGCATTTTTGTCACTTTTAAAAATATCAAGGGAGGCAACTCCTCTTGCCTCAGTGTGGTCAGGGCGTTGTTTTTGATAAACTATAATTTGATATATTTTTTTGTTCACATAGGATCATGCAATTTTTCACAGTATTATTAGTAGTTTGTAAATTAGTCTCTATCCTCCATGGAACATCGGCATACGTTGGTGGACATGTGTTCCGTCGCGGCAACATCACCGGATATCACGTGTATTTTCTCGGACAGGTCAACACGTGGAAATTGTATGACAACCTAAGAGAAAAAACGTGCGTCATACGGGCTGGTTGCTTATGTGTATATACACGAACGTTATTTTTCGGCGTAGCTGTATAATATGGCTTTTGACCTATATTTTTGGGTAATCTTGGCACTGAATGGGTGTGTGTTGAAAAGATAATATACTGTGTGTTTATGAACACTGTTATAGAAGACACATATTAAATATCGGATTATATTAGTTTTTGGTACCAAAATCTTGAAAGATTTATTTCAATTTCAAAGTTATTTAAATAATTTATCGTCGCAAGAGAAATCGAAAGTAAACTGTTCACCCCGTTGTACACCTCACTGACAACCCGTTACGCCCCTCGCTAACTCCAATCGAATGTCTTCCGAAGCTTGCCGGAGAACGCCGAGTAATAATGATTGTTTAACATATTAATGTATTGCAAATTTGAAGTATATAATTATACCTAAATATATAACTAAAAAAAGATTTCTTTAATATTCAAAAGATGATGAATGGTAAAGAAAATATAACTAAATACGCTGGAACTATTTTATGTCGTATTAATTTATTCATTGTTTCGGTTGAACCAGAGACATAATACATTATATTGTATTATGTCTCTGGTTGAACGGTCTCTCTCCCGCATTCCGAAAACCTTTCCTTCCATCAACTTGAGCTTACATTGTCCATCAACTTAATTTGATCCCGCCCATGCATAGAAACTCCGCCTCTTACTTCAATATTACATAACTGTAAATTAGACACTGATTGACAATAATGCCTGAATTATTTGGTTGTTACATAAGCCCAGTTAAAACAGTTTTAATTTTGTTTCATTGATATTATTTTACATTTTTATAAATAAACCCGGGATTGTTATTCTTATATTCCAGCCGATGTATGTTTTTATTCCATATGCGTTGGGGCACTCCCTGGGTGTTTCAATAACTGGGAATAGTGCTGCGTTCTAAAGAGTGTTTATAAAATAAAATGGCTGTTATATAATCCAATTTATAATTTTTATTAATGTTTTAATTAAGAAAAAATATATGTTGTACAAAATACTTCCCGAGGTTTTGTGAAGGGGGTATCTTCTGCTTGTGGGGAAACTTTGATAATCAAAAACCAAATGCTGTATTTCAGTTAAAGTAAGGAATAGTTAATATTAATCCAAGATATTTTAATAATGTTATTAAAAACAAACGCAAGACAATAATTAACTATCAGATGTATTTCAAAGTGGAACCTTCACCGGATTCAAACCCAGTCCTTATAGGCAAGCCAAAACGAGGGAAGAGTGTGTGTAGGAGTGCAGCCTAATAATATGTTTTTACTTTCGATTTTTATTGTGGACAATTTGATATCTAAATAGTTAAATAATATATATCTAGCTTATAAAAAAATAATACAGAAATAATAAAACTGTTAATTTCAAAATGCGTTTCTCGTACTCTGCCGATTGGTTTATCTAAATTGATCACATCGTCAAGTGATTTGCTTAATGGCAGGGATAGTTGTTTTGACAATATTTCTGCGCAGAGGTTGACGCGTTATAACTGATAAATCTAAAGCTTAATTTATATATTTGCAAATTGATCATGTTGACCATTGTTACAGAAATGTTTCTTAGATATATACTGTATCCACATATCTTCAGTCTATCAGTAATCGTCAATTTTCAATGTTATTTTCTTTGAAAATAACCAATCAATAAACTAAGGAAAATCCTCATACTTTATTGTCTACTAGCAAGAGCATGTGCAAGCACATGGATGTTAAAGCAAAGTTAAGTTGTAGTTATTATCATTATTATTATTTAAATTCAATTATTAATTTTATACCCAAAAACATATGCTTAATTAAAGGGTTATAAGAAATCAATTAACAAACTAAGATGGAAATACGACTAGTATGCAGAGCATAATGCAATGTATGGTTTTCTTTTTTCGCATAATGCAATGTATGGTTTTCTTTTTTCTAAAGAATAAATAAAAAATCTTGTTCTTATTATGTTGTTATTACTTATATTTGTAACGAGGATATTAAAATTTATGTTTAAGTTGCAGAGAACGTATAAACTGGATAGGAAATATAACACAAATTTCAGCAATGACTGATTAAATAAAAACAGTGGTTTAAATAAAAACAAAACGCAATGTCATTAAATGATGACTCATCCACACATATTGTTTTTATGTCGTCTCTGATTCTTAGTTTTTTTCTCATTATACAGCACTTGTTCATTTTCACATTAGTAGGTCTACCTATTAAAATATTTTTTTGAAAGTGTCCATCTTTAGCTAAATTGATATAACATTTTCCATTTATATACCACTGAAATAATTGTCACTATCACGTTCAGTGTTTTCATCACTCATAATATCATCTACTTCATTTAACCTTACTGTATACTCATTCTTGCACATGTCGGCGCAACATTTACAAAATCATGTACATGAAAGCTTTTCACTTTTTTAACTGCATTAATTTCTGTCACGAGGCGGGTCTGAAGCACGACTACAAGCTATCACTTTCAGAAAGTTTGCTTGAGCTGCAGCTGGGGGTGGGGAGGGGCACCATAGTGTGGTGTACAGAGTAATCGTATCAATTGCTTCTTGTTTCCGACATTTTTCATGAAGATATTTATTGAAGGCAATGGCATTTCCATATCACAGGTGACAGTTCCACATATACGTCGCGTTCATGGGACTTGATGGATCCTTAAAAGTACCAGTCAAACAACATAAACACGGTGGTCTCTCGTAACTGACTTAAAGAAGTTTGTGGTTAAGATATCAACGGTTGCTATCTTTGGTCCGTCTGAGGTGTCATTAATGCTAGCTTATTCCAAAGTGAAGTTTTATTCCCTTTTTCTTAGATCTCCATACTCATAAAACAAGTTAAATGGTAGTGAAGCTAACTCAAAGCTGAGTATCACTTGGAGATCAAAGTTTCTATATGCACTTGTCACCATCATGCTAGCATACAACTTTTCAGTATCATATACACTTTTTTCTCCTACTCCGACTCCTTTTTCATTGTTTCCAATTCGTTCTTGAGTGTATCATAAAAACCTATGTGAAGTTTGTTCTTGAATTTTTCAGCCATACGCTCAACAATTACCACAGCCTCTTTGACATTGACTTTTATTTGTAATATGACCATTAACGATGTTCATTAGTTTATCTCCTGATGTTTTCATTGGGTGTCTGTTTTTTCAAGTTCCTGTTGTATTTTTTTCTATCTTCTGTTTCAAGAGTTTCTCTCTTAGTTCCTTTCTCTTTGTGCTGCCGTGAGTATGGCTCATGCATTGGATTTTCATCACAGTGAAACACTGTTGCACAAATTTTACAATAACATCCATCGTGATACTTAATCATGAGAAAGGGTGATACCTACAAGGTCACCTTTTGTTTTTCCATAACTGATATAGGTTTGTTCTCAAAACTGGTCTGAAAAAAAAATTGCATTCCATGTCGACAAACGGGATTCCCTTTTTGAAACATGTTCTGTGCTTCTTCTTGGAGACATTTCTTCATTTCTAACACATACCATACTGAGTAATGGCATGATTAACGTGCGTTACCGCGAAAAAAATACGGAATATGAATGTAATAATTAGTTTGCTTCTCATTCGGCACGTAAGAGCTGTAGGGCAATTCAAACTATCATCACAAGGCAATCTTTCTGTCTTAAGTCTTCTAGTTTTGACAGCAACATATCAATATCCATGCCTTCTATCAAAATGTTCTCTTAGAATCTCTTAGTATTTCAGTGACATCCATACATAATCCTCTCATTGCTTTTGGTCATGTTTATGTTTTCCCATTAAGTATATGGGCTGTTCCCCTAAAGGCTGCTTTCAGCATATCCTCAATGCAATACCCTTTCATAAGAGTATCAATGCAACCATTGAACGACATGAGCATATGCCACCTAAAATCACCTACATATCTTCTCATTCTTTGTGACTATTGACTACTTGAAGTTGATTCCCTCTGTCCATGTCCAGTTTTCTGTATAGGTCATCATGTCTTTGTTTACTTGCTAATATAATGCTGCTTATTGTTTCCGGGCCTGCTTCATATAAAGGTTTATTGAAGACATCACACTTGAATAGGCACGCGTGTGTCATTCCAGATTAAAATGAATATATTACGCAACGAGGAAAGAAACAAATAATGCTACGACTATATGATTGTGAAAGTTAATAACTGAAAACAAAAAAGTATCGATAACTGTCAATGATATAAATTCTTCTATGTGGTTACAGTATATATCTAAGAATTAATTATTTGGAAAATAAATAAATATATGGCTGCAAACATCTACATTAAAGACAAAGACACAAAGAATATTTTACATTAGCTCATCTGTTGCCAAATGACAAATCCACTTATAAATTTCACCGTCCGAATCTGACGTCGTCTGCACTCAATAAACAAATGTCCAAAAATACAAATTTGACCTATTATGAAAGGACTGTTCATGGTGTATAGATTGTTTGAGACTGTTTATCTTCATAATATATATATAACTTCTTTAAATCAACTTCCCCAAATTTGTAGTGTGTTTTGGGAGTATATTTGTTGGAGTTGTTGTAAAGAAACATCTCCTTTCTGAAGAGTATCAACTATGGGAGGCTGAAAATGTCACAGCTTGTTTGCTGGGAGTACACTGCCAGGCCATCGTGTTACTTTGTGATGAATGGCATTTATTTTGTAATCTCAAAAGCCGCCTTAATGTCAAGTTGGTTGTGTTAGTTAGACTATTTGTGTGGGTTCAAATAATTTACGTTTGAGACAACAAATAAAATGTGTGATTATAAAAATAGATTACCTCCCTTTTTCTAATGATTATTTTATCTTGACGTGTGAAACTCAACAAATCTGTATTCTTTTTAAACGATTACCTTCCAATCAGATCCCTTTTAATATCAATGTTATCAATATATTTTAATGTATTCAACAAAATAACAAAGTTAAAAAGATAACTAAAACAGAACAAATAATGCTTTTACAGTAAGGCAATATAATGGCTGATAAATTTTTATTCTCAATGATGCCAAGGTAGCATACAGCGGATTCTTATTCAATACACCCTAAATAACAGGAAACAGCAATAAAACCTTGTATCTACCCTATTGCAAGGTTCAGTCGATTTTCTCTATTATTCTCTTGGACTATATGCTCCGTAATTCTTCGTGTTTCTTTTATAATTTTTTTTCATGAACTTGAAGCAAACAAGATATGTGAGTGATAAATCTATCCGTAAATTTTAACACGTTGACAACTAGTGTTTACGAATGTGCTCCATGCATTTTTGTCTGCTGTATAACTAAACCAAGGGAAAAGAGACTACTGGTTAGCCACAGTTGACTTATGAGACACCTTTATGTTGTACACAACAACTTTCCGAAAGCTATTCTTGCCAGGCGTCAGGCTGTTAGACATTCGGTACCCCTCAATTTAACTAGCTGTTGGGTGATCAACCGGCCGCATCAGAAAAATTCCAAGTGCTTTCACCGTGATAATAATAGTTGTTATAGTACAGAGCTCTCCACAATGTTTATGTTGGGATTTGAATCTTTTTTTTAACAGAATTTCAGGTATCTAAGACAGTCAGCGCTCCTAATCATCAATTCTGCGATCAACTTGGCGGTGTACCATCACTCAACACATCAGAGACTGTGATCGGATGGGGATTCAAACTCACGACCCCTGGACTGTCATTTTGATGATCTACAAACTGAGTCAGCCGGAGTCGACTCAGAAAAAATGAAGAGTTTGAAGATGATCGAATGAAAATGCGGCTACGAGAATGCACATAAGGTCAATTAGTGCAATTCTTTGTGTTTCAAGGGCCATAACTCAGTCATCCTGATATCAATATGTTTGCCTACATAAATAAGTGGCTCAAATAGTGCACTTTCTATGTTTCAAGGGCCACAACTCCGAATTTAATTTTTCGATTTGACAAGAACTTGTCCGAGATATTATGGTTATGTAACTACCAGTTAGTTTGGACAAGAGCAAATAAAACATGCAGGTGAAGAGAGCTACATTGTACATATATAGGGATAATCTTAGTAAATTAGAATTGCTATACTATATATCCCAACTATATGTGTTGTTGATAGAGAACCCCGACATATGTGTACAACAAGAGGGCAGATTGGCCCTAGGGTTCATCTGTGGCAGAGGTAAGTTTGATTAAGATCAAATGAAAACTGAGAGTGCTAGAGCGCACACAAAATAATATATATACACTTTTTGATTGAAGGGCCGCAACTCTGACATTAATTACACAAATTTTACAGTTCATGAAGATATTAATGTTATTAATTACTGTGTAAATATGGCGAAGATCAAATGAAAACTGCGTTTGCTAGAGTTAAAACAACGTCAAATAGTGCACCTTTTGAAAATTCAAGGGCCATCGTTCCTGCATTGATTGTCCGATTTGACCAGGTCATAAATTTGTTATGATATATTACAATTATATAACTATGTAAGTTCGGTGAGGACAAAATAAACAAGACCTGTCGGAGGGACAGCGCGCTCAACTATTCGAATATTTGTCACAGAAGCACACATTTGTTTGGGACTGATGACAAATCCAAGCAAATAAAAGTTATCTAACTTAAAAAATTGAAAAAATTGAGTAGGTCTTACAACTGCAATATCTTGTATGAAGTTTAAATCAAATACATGCACTGACTGCTGAGTTATAAAACTTCTAAGTAAAACAAAGGCCTTAATTTGCAAAAAAATATGGCAAGAGTTATCCGACTTCATTACTTTAGTTGATTTCATGACTACAAAGCCATATGTAAAGTTTCAATCAAATTCATTGAACGGTTGGTGTAATATGGACTTGACAGTACTTGCTTTCAAAACTTTAACCAAAATTCTAAGTCAAAGAAGGATTGAGACATGGGCCTTGGTAGTTCATCATGGATCAAATGAGTGGACATAACAATACCATATATGGTAGAATGAGTTTCTGGACTTGGCAATTCATCATGTATCTTGTGAGTAGATAAACCAATACCATACATGGTAGACCGAACTATGGGCCTCGGCAGTTCATCATGGATCTGAAAAGTGGATGTACCAATACCATATATGGTAGATTCAGCTATGGGGCCTTAGCAGTGAATCATTGATCTTATGAGTAGGTATATCAATACCATATATGGTAGACTCAGTTATGGGCCTTGCCTGTTCATCATGGATCTGATGAGTAGACATACCAATACCATAAATGGTAGACTGCGCTTCTATGGCCTTGGCAATTAATCATGGATCTGATGAGTGGATATACCAATACCATATATGGTAAACTGAGCTACTGGCTTTGGCAATTCATCATGGATCTTATGAGTAGATATACCAATACCATATATGGTAGAATGAGCTTTTGGCCTTGGAAATACATCATGGACCATATGAGTAGATATACCAATACCATATATGGTAAGCCGAGCTACTGGCCTTGGCAATTCATCATGGATCTTATGAGTAGATATACCAATAACATACATGGTAGACTGAGCTATTGCCCTTGACAGTTCATCATGGATCTTATGAGTGGATATACGAATACCAAATATGGTATACTCATCTTCTGGCTTTGGCAGTTCATCATGGATCTTAAGAGTGAATAAACCAATACCATATATGGTAGACTGACCTATTGGCATTGGCAGTTCATTATGGATAAAAAGAGTGTAAAATTCAATACCATATATGGTAGACTTATCTACTGGCCTTCGCAGTTCATTATGGATCTTATGAATGCTTATACGAATACCATATATGGTAGACTGAGCTATTGGCCTTTGCAGTTCATTATGGATATAAGAGTGTAAAAACCAATACCATATATGGTATACTGAGCTACTGGCCTTGGCAATTCATCATGGATCTTATGAGCAGATATATCAATAGTGTGTATGTTTAAATTAGATATTAGACTTGGCAGTTCATCATGGATCTGATGAGTAGATATACCAATAGTATATATTGTAGACTGAGCTATGGGCCTTGGTAGTTCAGCATGAATTTGATGAGTAGATATACCAATAACATATATGGTAGACTGAGCTACTGGCCTTGGCAGTTCATCATGGATCTTAAGAGTGAATAAACCAATACCATATATGATATACTGAGCTACTGGCCTTGGCAGTTCATCATGGATCTGATGAGTAGATATACCAATAACATATAAGGTAGACTGAGCTACTGGCCTTGGCAGTTCATCGTGGATCTGGTGAGAGGATATACCAATACGATATATGGTAGACTGGGTTATGGGCCTTGGTAGTTCATCATGGATCTGATGAGTGGATATACGAATACCATTTATTGACGACTGAGCTATGGGCCTTGGTAGTTCATCATGGTTCTTATGAGTGGATATACCAATACCATTCATGGTAGACAGAGCTACTGGCCTTGGCAGTTCATCATGGAACTGCTGAGTGGATATATTAATACCATATATGGTAGACTGAGCTTTGGGCCTTGGTAGTTCATCATGGATATTATGAGTAGATATATCAATACCATTCATGGTAGACTAAGCTACTGGCCTTGGCAGTTGATCATGGATCTTATGAGTAGATATACCAATATCATATATGGTAGACTGAGCTATGTGACTTGGTAGTTCACCATGGATCTGATGAGTGGATATACCGATAACATATATGGTATACTGAGATATTGGCCGCGGCAGTTCATCATGGAAATTATGAGTGGATATACCAATACCATATATGGTATACTGAGATATTGGCCTTGGCAGTTCATCATGGATCTTATGAGTAGATATACTAATACCAGATTTGGTATACTGAGATATTGGCATTGGCAGTTCATCATGGATCTAATGAGTAGATATACCAATACCATATATGGTATACTGAGATATTGGCCTTGTCAGTTCATCATGGATCATATGAATAGATATACTAATACTATATATGGTAGGCTTAGCTTTTTGCTTTGGTAGTTCATATAGGATCTTATGAGTAAATATACCAATACCATATATGGTAGACTGAGCTATTGGCCATGGCAGTTCTTCATGGATCTTATCAGTAGATATAACAATAACATATATTGTAGACTGAGCTATTGGCCTTGGCAATATATCATGGACCTTATGAGTAGATATACCAAAACCATATATGGTAAACTGGGCTATGGGCCATGTCAGTTCATCATGGATCTTATGAGTAGATATACCAATATGATATATGGTAGACTGAGCTACAGGCTTTGGCATTTCATCATGGATCTGATGTGTGGATATACCAATACCATATAACAGACTGAGCTACAGGCTTTGGCATTTCATCATGGATCTGATGAGTGGATATACCAATACCATATATGATAGACTGAGCTTCTGGCCTTTGCAGTTCATCATGGATCTGATAAGTGGATACACCAATACCATATGTGATATACTGAGCTATGGGCCTTGGAGGTTCATCATGGATATTATGAGTAGATATATCAATACCATATATGGTAGACTCAGTTATGGATCTTGGCAGTTCATCATGGATCTGATGAGTAGATATAGCTACACCATATATGGTTCACTGATTTAATGGCCTTGGCAGTTCATCATGGATCTTATGAGTAGATATACCAATAAAATATATGGAAAACTGAGCTACTGGCCTTGGCAGTTCAACATGGATCTGATGAGAAGATATACCAATACCATATATGGTAGACTGCGCTATTGCCGTTGGCAGTTCATCACGGATCTGATGAGTAGATATACCAATACCATATATGGTAGACTGAGCTAGTTCCTTTGGCAGTTCATCAAGGATCTGATGAGTAGATTTTCAAATACCATATATTGTAGACTTAACTGTGGGACTTGGTAGTTCATCATGGATCTGATGAGTAGATATATCAATACCATATATGGTAGACTGAGCTAGTTCCCTTGGCAGTTCATCAATGATCTGATGAGTAGATATAAATAGCATATATTGTAGACTGAGCTGTGGGACTTGGTAGTTCATCATGGATCTGATGAGTAGATATATCAATACCATATATGGTAGACTGAGCTAGTTCCTTTGGCAGTTCCTCATTGATCTTATGAGTAGATATACCAATACCATATATTTTAGACTTAGCTGTTGGACATGTTAATTCATCATAGATCTGATGAGTAGATATATAAGTACCATATATGGTAGACAAAGCTAGTTCCCTTGGCAGTTCATCAATGATCTAATGAGTAGATATACCAATACCATATATTGTAGACTTCGCTGTTGGACTTGGTAGTTCATCATGGATCTGATGAGTATATATACCAATATCATATATAGTAGACTGAGGTAGTTCCCTTGGCCGTTCTTCAAGGATCTGATGAGTAGATATATCAATACCATATGTTGTAGACTTAGCTGTGGGACGTGGTAGTTCATCATGTATCTGATGAATAGATATATATCAATACCATATATTGTAGACTTAGCTGTGGAACTTGGTAGTTCATCATGGATCTGATGAGTAGATATACCAATAGCATATATTGTAGACTCAGCTAGTTCCTTTGGCAGTTCATCAAGGATCTGATGAGTAGATATACCAATATCATATATTGTAGACTGAGCTATTGGATTTGGTAATTCATCTTGGATCTGACGAGTAGATATACCAATACCATATATGGTAGACTGCGCTTCTTGCCTTGGCAGTTCATCATGGATCTGATGAGTGGATATACCAATATCATATATGGTAAACTGAGCTATAGGCCTTGATAGTTCACCATGGATCTGATGAGTAGATATACCAATACCATACATGATATACTGAGCTGTGGGACGTGGTAGCTCATCATGGATCTGATGAGTAGATATATCAATACCATATATCGTATACTGATTTAATGGCCTTGGCAGTTCATCATGGGTCTGATAAGTAGATATACCAATATGTTATATGGTATACTGAGATACTGGCCTTGACAGTTCATAATAGATCTGATGTGTAGATATACCAATACCATCTATGGTAGGCTGAAATATTGGCTTTTGTAGTTCATATAGGATATTTTAGTAGATATTCCAATACCATATATGGTAGACTGAGCTACTGGCCTTGGCAGTTCATCATGGATCATATGAGTAGATATACCAATACCATATATGGTTGACTGAGCTACTGGCCTTGGCAGTTCTTCATGGATCATATGAGTAGATATACCAATACCATATATGGTTGACTGAGCTACTGGCCTTGGCAGTTTAACATGGATCATATGAGTAGATATACCAATACCATATATGGTTGACTGAGCAACTGGCCTTGGCAGTTCATCATGGATCTGATTAGTAGATATACCAATACCATATATGGTAGACTGCGCTTCTGGCCTTGGCAGTTCATCATGGATCTGATGAGTAGATATACCAATACCATATATGGTAGGCTGAGCTATGGGCCTTGATAGTTCACTATGTATCATATGAGTAGATATACCAATACCATATATGGTTGATTGAGCTATTGGCCTTGGCAGTTCATCATTAATCTTATGACTAGATATACCAATACCATATATGGTAGACTGAGCTATGCGCCTTAGCAATCATCATGGTTCTTATGAGTAGATATACGAATACTATAAATGGTAGACTCTGAGCTATTGGAGCAAGGCGTGTTTCATATTCATTGTGTATATAGCAACTTTACGGTGTCCCTTTGGTCGAAACAACGAAACTACGATGGTGAAATTTCAAAATTTATGATTGTGAAAATTCATGAAACATTATGATTATGGTGAAAATTATTCAAAACTACGATGATGACATGTAGTTTCGACTTTTTACCATCGCTCTTTCGACATTTTTAATTGAATAAATACGCGTCGATGACCCCAACGGGGCTCCATAGTATTTACCAGTAATATCGTAGTTTTAATCTATTTGACATAAGAGCATATTTGGCCGACAGGAGACGTTAATATGGAATGTGCCATCATAAACATTCATATATATAAGCGTATCAAATTTATAGATCAAAACTTTATATTTATACATTAAAGTAATAAAGAAAAAATGATATAACCAGCAGAAGATGTAGCATTAAAAGGACGGATACCTCAAAGCATCATAATCGCAAATAAAGCAAGGAATACAAGCAATAAGTACAATTCACAGGTATATTAGTATTGACGACAGGTGCCACCGCCTTGGACCGGCCAGTAGTAAACATACGTCACTTTGGGACAACTTAAACCTGGTGCACCCACACAGTTGTTCCTCTATTTTCATATTAATGTCTATGAAAATATTCCGCCATACTATTCTCTAAAGCATACGGCCGTGTATATTGTAAAACACAGAAATGCCATGTCATACTTCTATATCTTCTCGAATAAAATCCTGCCACATACAATGTATGCAATATATCAAATAATATTATATATTCTTACCATGGGGTTTGTTTTGTAATTGTTTGGAGCATTTCCAGAGTGATGAATGTAAATAATCAGACACTGCGCAGTATCTTCATTAAAAAGTGTGTTATTGTAGTGAAGCTAGGGTTGCTATGTCTAAAAGCATTTCTTACACTCACGATTTGGCAGGATAACTTTCCAAAAGTTGTTTATTTTATGTTTTATGTTGAATGCCAAGGTGACAGAGAGAGAATGCATCAACAAGCATGATAACAGCGAACGTGGCATTACGCAATATAAATGACAAACATACGAAACGGAGTAAGACAACCTTGAATATATATTAATATAGGCAAAGTCAAACAGAACAGACACATTTGCAACAGTTTTGGTGAAACATACTGTGAAATTACAATGGCGGATTTTAATATCTTAATATATATATTGATTTTGTATCTGATTTGTCTTATTAAACAATCACAATGCGATGAAACTGTTTGTTCCAGATGTTTGTATGAGCAAAAAGTCTTAGAGAAAATAATACGGAAGGAGGTGAAAGTGGAAACGCTTACAAATGGCAGGATAATTATTTGATTACCTTTTGTTTGTTGTTTTATCATGTTATATATGCATTACATATGTGTTATTGGACATAACGTTTTCAACATAAGCATGTAGATGAAACTATCTATTCAAATTTATTTCAATTTCAATTATGTTTACGTGTCCTACAATGGATGCAACTAAACGCATACGTTATTAAAAACTATATATAAAAGTATATATTCCCAGTTGACAAGACAGGTAGCGTATTTATACAAATCAAAATTGTAAATTACTTGAATATATGAAAGTAAAGATAGCATCGGAAAGTAAGTACGAAATACCAAACTAACAACGTTTTTACCAATTACTGTATGTGTTTATTTTCAGTTTATTTTCAAATTTCTTTTTGTACGTTCATGACACTTAAACTAATTAAACGATTAAGATAATTACAGAAATGATGTGGATTTTATTTCATTTCTGAGCCTGTTGTTTAGAATTAGTATGTGAATGACAGTGGGCTGTCATAACCAAAACAGAATGATTCTGAGACAGAACACGTGAATGACACTCAAGAGATGCATGTTTCATTTTAGAAACTGTTTTGTAGAATTAGTATGTGAGTGACAGTGGGCTCTCATAATCAAAACAGAATGATTCTGAGACACAACACATGAATGACAATCACGAGGTGCATGTTTCATTTTAGAAACTGTTTTGTAGAATTAGTATGTGAATGACAGTGGGCTCTCATAATCAAAACAAAATGATTCTGAGACAGAACACATGAATGACAATCAAGAGATGCATGTTTCATTTTAGATACTGTTTTGTAGAATTAGTATGTGAATGTGGGCTGTCATCTCCACAACAGCGTAACTTTGAGACAGGCTGTTCTTTAAGTATATATTAACACATGGATGGCAAACAATTGTGAATAAGTTAGCTTTCGACTTTCATTAAATATATATTTCATTTACAATGAATAAATATTACCTAATATTTAATTGATTTAATAAACTACAGAATGCAAATAATTTATAACAGTAAATACACTATTATTGGTAAAATTTTCGTTTTGGTACAGAATGCGGATTATTAGGAAAGCTTGAAAACGGCAAAGTGTTCTACACCGACTTTACTGTGCGACCAAAAGTTGCGACATTCCTGTGTAATTCTGGATTTCATCTTATTGGTGACGTAACAAGGACGTGTCAGACAGATGGGACGTGGGATAATGCTACTCCGCGGTGTGACGGTACGTTCTTATTATGTGTGTTTTAGTTTTCATGTTTGAAATCGAACTTCACTCCTGCTATACATAAAATGTACACTTATAAACGTATAACCATTTAAATAGTAATAATCTCCAAGTATTATCAATATTATATGAAAGTCATGTATGACCATGAATATGCTAAATATGATGCCCTTCAATTATTCGTAAGAGTTATGTCCATTTCCAAAATGTAAAATAATATAATGGCCTGCACGTTATATGCTACTATAATTTAATATTTCAATCATGTATATGTCTTGGATAACTATAGATATAGAGTAAATTATGATATATATATAATTATCATGTATACAGTTAGATATGATATATATAATTATTAGATATACAATTAGATATAATATATATGATTATAAGATATACAGTTAGATATAATATGTATAATTATAAGATATATAGTAAGATATAATATATATATAATTATTAGATAAACAACAATATATAATATATATAATTTTCAGATATACAGTTAAATATAATATATCTGATTATCAGATATACAGTGAGATATAATATATATAATTATCAGATATACAGTGAGATATAATATATATAATAATCAGATATACAGTTAAATATAATATATATAATTATCAGATATACAGTTAGATAAAATATATATAATTATAAGATATACAGTTAGATATAATATATATAATTATTATATATACAGTTATATATAATAAGTATGATTATTAGATATACAGTTAGGTATAATAGGTATAATTATTAGATATACAGTCAGATATTATCAGGTTATTTTACAGTGTACTCGTACAATATAACTTGAATATATGAAAGTATAGATAGCATCGGAAAGTAAGTACGAAATACCAAACTAACAACGTTTTTACCAATTACTGTATGTGTTTAATTTCAATTTATTTTCAAATTTCTTTTTGTACGTTTATGACACTTACACTAATTAAATGATTAAAATGAATACAGAAATTATGTGGATTTTATTTAATTTCTGAGTCCGTTGTTTAGAATTAGTATGTGAGTGACAGTGGGCTATCATAATCAAAACTGAGTGATTCTGAGACAGAACACATGGCTGACAAACAGGAGGTGCATGTTTCATTTTAGATACTGTTTTGTAGAATTAGTATGTGAATGTTGGCTGTCATCTCCACAACAGCGTCACTCTGAGACAGGTTGTTCTTTAAGTAAATATTAACACATGGATGGCAAACAATTGCGAATAAGTGAACTGTTGATTTTTTCATTAAATATATTTCATTTACAATGAATAAATATTACCTGATATTTTATTGATTAAATAAACTACAGAATGCAAATAATTTATAACAGTAAATACAATATTATCGGTACATTTTTTGTTTTGGTACAGAATGCGGACTATTAGGAGAGCTGGAAAACGGCAAAGTGTTCTACACCGACTTTACTGTTCGGCCAAAAGTTGCGACATTTTTGTGTAATCCTGGATTTGATCTTATTGGTGACGTCACACGGATGTGTCAAACAAACGGAGAGTGGGATAATGATTCTCCGACGTGTGTCTGTGCAGGTTTGTTTTTTGTACCGCCATTTGATAATAGTTTACTATTGCATTAGAATAAAAGTGTTTGAATGAAGCAAAAAATGAAAAACGTATACTCCAGTATGTACAAATACCCTTAATTCCGTCTACAATAGGATAATGGGCTTGCTTTTAATTACTGGGTAGAAAGCATCATATTTCACATTTTCACGGTCAAATAGGACGAAGTGTTAGGAATATTTTCTTTATCGGTTCGAACAAAAATCTAAAGAATTATTATTTTACATTCTTTTAAAGATTTTTCACTGATATTTTTAAGAATAGTGTATCTGCACCAGTATTTTAAAAATGTTCATACTTTCTCTTAAATATGGAGTTTAAGATTGTTATTCATGGTATTTTTATACCCCAATAAGATTATGTGTTCATAAATGTACAGACTCTGCCGATGCATAGATACGAGTAAACTTCCATCTCATCATTGTCACGTGTCCCTTTTAGTCTTGCTTTCTAAAATAAAAATAGATAAATGAATGGTTTAAGTTTTGTATATTTTTTGTTTTAATATTTCTTAAATATTTGAACATATCGACAACCAAATATTATGGTTTGTTTTTATATATCTAAATATTGCCCTTGTTTGATTGATTAGAACCAGGTCCTGTTGATTGTGTCGATGTGCTAGAGAAAGGAGTTGGAACAACCAGTGGGGTATATACGGTGCAGTTACGTAAATCAAACAGGACCGTACAAGTTATGTGTGACATGACGACGGATGGGGGCGGATGGACGGTAAGTGATATAAATCTATTAGTGAAACTATTTTGTAAGCGTAAACCTTGCCGTGTATTTCCGATTTCGTTTTCAAAATCTTATTCTTAGACTAGAGTTTCATTCGGATAACTCGGTCAACCACGAATTGTACGTTTATAGTTAACGAATAAACTTATATTGAGAACTGTTTAGTTTAAAAAAAAGTTAACATGTATACAGCAAATGGTTTGGACCACATATTCTCGCAACTTAGATTCGATCCTTCCTTCATCATATAATAAACAATATTTGACAATGGTTTATGTATAAACATGACTATTAACGAAAATAGTAATAACATTTGAATTGAAAATGGTCGTCAAGACAATAAACGAAGTATTACAATAAAAGAGATGAATCTTATGTACCTACAACTGATGTTTTAATATAAATATCGAGGGAATGTTATATTATATAAGACTTAGTGTTTAATGAAATTCAATATAAAATACTTTCATATCAATTCGTTGTTTCTCCACGACGTTTGAGAAAAGGTGATTAATTGGTTTGAACATGTATATTGTATCGATTGTGAAACAGGTTCTTGCGACTTATTCCAATTTTTTCGATCTCTTCCTTGGCAGAACCAGTACTAAGCACGTGCAGATAAGATATCTTGGTCATAACCACACCACATGAACCTGGCAGGGGATCGAACCCGCGACTCTTCGATCCTTTGTCCGATGCTGTACAACTGTATAACTTTATCCGCACGTTATAGCATTGAAAATGTCTCTATCGTGTATTTTAAAATAAGCGACCACCATATCAATTAGTCTACGCTACGTGGTATCATACGAAAGTGAAAGGGCCGATGAATGGCATCTTAAGTTAATGGACCCGTTTCACTAAACCTTCGTAAGTCTTACGATTTACATACGAACAAATTGTGACACCTAGGGACATTTCATTTGGGCATGTGTTATTGCAAATTGTGAAACATAGGGACATTTCATTTGGGCAAGTGTTGTTTGAAATTGTGACACATAGGGACATTTCATTTGGGCAAGTGTTGTTGCAAATTGTGACACATAGGGACATTTCATTTGGGCAAGTGTTGTTGCAAATTTTAAAAATAATACTTTTTAAAAGGCTTACGATAGTTGTAAAAATGCAAGTTCGTAAAACATACCCTAGTACTCAATTTGATACTGTTATTCGAAAGTTCGTAAAACTTGCCCTAGTACTCAATTTGATACTGTTATTCAAAAGTTCGTAAAACATGCCCTAGTACTCAATTCGATACTGAAAGTTCGTAAAACATGCCCTAGTACTAAATTTGAAACTGTTATTCGAAAGTTCGTAAAACGTGCCCTAGTACTCAATTTGATACTGTTATTCGAAAGTTCGTAAAACGTGCCCTAATACTCAATTAGATACTGTTATTCGAAAGTTCGTAAAACGTGCCCTAGTACTCAATTTGATACTGTTATTCGAAAGTTCGTAAAACGTGCCCTAATACTCAATTAGATACTGTTATTCAAAAGTTCGTAAAACATGCCCTAGTACTCAATTCGATACTGAAAGTTCGTAAAACATGCCCTAGTACTAAATTTGATACTGTTATTCGAAAGTTCGTAAAACGTGCCCTAGTACTCAATTTGATACTGTTATTCGAAAGTTCGTAAAACGTGCCCTAGTACTCAATTAGATACTGTTATTCGAAAGTTCGTAAAACATGCCCTAGTACTCAATTTGATACTGTTATTCGTCACTGTTTACCGAAGTGGAAACGTTCTGGCATTTCAGATTTAAATGTCGGGTAAGTGTCGTTTATTACAATTCATATTGAATACAATATATTTAGTTCGAAAGTAGTAACACGTTATATTAATGCATTTCGCTTGTTTATGTTTGTTCCCTTCAGGTATTTCAGTATCGCTTCTCAGGGAATGTAGATTTTTACAAAACATTCGCCGAATACGAATCCGGATTTGGGAGACTTCAGGGAGAATTTTGGATTGGTAAGTAATGATTTAAAAATAACATGCTTTTTACTCTTTTTATTTGGTCTTTTATTACCACTTTTATACATGTATTATTCCTTTCAACCACTTACAAAATATATGCCCCTTTCAAACAAAAGAACAAAAAAATGTCTGCACTGATACTGGGGTTATTCTCATTTCACATTTACCTCGTATAGATTATACTTTAAGTGTTAAGTGAAAATTGATCGAAACCGTTGATTGCCCCTTCAAAGAATATTCTCGGCTGCTTAACATATTACAATATCACATATAGTAGTCCACACCCTTAAGTGCCAACCCGGGGTCTAGTTCCCGGGATAATTTGGTCGAGGGACTAACTTTAGACTCACACAAACAATATAACGTATAAATATACAGAGAATATGACAATAACACATATAAATATAACACAATATGACAATATCACATATAAATATGCACAGTATGACAATGTTACATATACATATACACAAAAAAAATGACAATTTCACGTATAAATATACACAAAAATTGTAAATATACACAATATAACAATATCACATATAGATATCAAAAACTATGATAATATAATATATAAATATGCATAATATGATTTGTTACATGTATGTATTTACCGTCACAATAAACGACAATATCACATAAACACACAAACAATATAACAATATCAAATATAGATATTCACACAATATTACAATAACACATACAGATATACACAATATCACATATAAAGATACACATAATATGACAATATCATATATAAATATACACACAATATTACATAAAAGTGTACAAATATTATGAAAATTGCACATATAAATATACACAGGATATGACTATAACACATATGAATATACTTTTAATGTGAAAATATCACATATAAATATACACACAATGAGACAATATCACATATACATAAACACATAATATGACAATATAATATATACATAAACACACAATATGACAATAAAAAATATCGTCTTGAAACCGTCAGACAAAACATCCATGGTGAAGATATATAAGTAAAACAGCGACACGTTGAACCTTTATCAAAAATTCTAGTTATGCTATAGCTCAGATATGATAATGTGGAGCGCATGGTCCAGTGGTAGAGCACCGAACCCATGAAATTGTAGTAATGTTATAGCTCAGATATAATAATGTGGAGTGCATAGTCCAGTGGTAGAGCACCGAACACATGCTATTGTAGTTATGTTATAGCTCAGATATAATAATGTGGAGAGCATGGTCCAGTGGTAGAGCATCGAACCTATGATATTGTAGTTATGTTATAGCTCAGATATAATAATATGGAGTGCATGGTCCAGTGGTAGAGCACCAAACCTATGATATTGTAGTTATGTTATAGCTCAGATATAATAATGCAGAGAACATTGTCCTGTGGTAGAGCATCGAACTCATGATATTGTAGTTATGTTTTAGGTCAGAAATAATAATGTGGAGTGCATGGTCCAGTGCTAGAGCACCGAACTCATGATATTGTAGTTATGTTATAGCTCAGATATAATAATGTAGAGTGCATGGTCCAGTGGTAGAGCACCGAAGCCATGATATTGTAGTTACGTTATAGCTCAGACATAATAATGTGGAGCGCATGGTCCAGTGGTAGAGCACCGAACCTATGATATTGTAGTTATGTTTTAGCTCAGATATAATAATGTGGAATGAATGGTGCAGCGGTAGAGCACCGAACTCATGATATTGTAGTTATGTTATAGCTCAGATATAATAATGCAGAGCACATTGCCCTGTGGTAGAGCATCGAACTCATGATATTGTAGTTACGTTATAGCTCAGACATAATAATGTGGAGTGCATGGTCCAGTGGTAGTGCACCGAACCCAAAATATTGTAGTTATGTAATAGCTCAGACATAAAAAAGTGGAGTGCATGTTCCAGTGGTAGAGCACCGAACCCATGATATTGTAGTTATGTCATAGCTCAGACATAATAAAGTGGAGTGCATTGTTCAGTGGTTGAGCACCGAACCCATGATATTGTAATTATGTTATAGCTCAGATACAATAATGTGTAGCGCATGGTGCAGCTGTAGAGCACCAACCCATGATATTGTAGTTATTTTATAGCTCAGACATAATAATTAGGAGTGCATGGTCCTGCGGTAGAGCACCGAACCCATGATATTGTAGTTACGTTATAGCTCAGACATAATAATGTAAAGCGCATGGTCCAGTGGTAGTGCACCGAACCCAAAATATTGTAGTTATGTAATAGCTCAGACATAAAAAAGTGGAGTGCATGTTCCAGTGGTAGAGCACCGAACCCATGATATTGTAGTTATGTCATAGCTCAGACATAATAAAGTGGAGTGCATTGTTCAGTGGTTGAGCACCGAACCCATGATATTGTAATTATGTTATAGCTCAGATACAATAATGTGTAGCGCATGGTGCAGCTGTAGAGCACCAACCCATGATATTGTAGTTATTTTATAGCTCAGACATAATAATTAGGAGTGCATGGTCCTGCGGTAGAGCACCGAATCCATTATATTGTAGTTATTTTATAGTTCAGATATAATAATGTTTAATGCATGTTCCAGTGGTAGAGCATCGAATCCATTATATTGTAGTTATGTTATAACTCAGAAACAATAATGTGGAGCGCATGGTCCAGTGGTAGAACATCGAACCCATGATATTGAAGTTATGTTATAGCTCAGACATAATAATGTGGAGCACATGGTCCAGTGGTAGAACACCGAACCCATGATATTGTAGTTATGTTTTAGCTCAGATATAATAAAGTGGAGTGCATGGTCCAGTGGTAGAACACCGAACCCATGATATTGTAGTTATGTTTTAGCTCAGATATAATAAAGTGGAGTGCATGGTCCAGTGGTAGAACACCGAACCCATGATATTGTAGTTATGTTATAACTCAGATATAATAATGTGGAGCACATGGTCCAGTGGTAGAACACCGAACCCATGATATTGTAGTTATGTTTTAGCTCAGATATAATAAAATGGAGTGCATGGTCCAGTGGTAGAACACCGAACCCATGATATTGTAGTTATGTTATAGCTCAGACATAATAATGTGGAGCACATGGTACAGTGGTAGAACACCGAACCCATGATATTGTAGTTATGTTTTAGCTCAGATATAATAATGTGGAGCGCATGGTTCAGTGGTAGAGCACCGAACCCATGATATTGTAGTTATGTTATAGCACAGATATAATATTGTGGAGCGCATGGTCCAGTGGTAGAGGATCGAACGCATGATATTGTAGTTATGTTATAGCTAAGATACAATAATGTGGAGCACATGGTACAGTGGTAGAACACCGAACCCATGATATTGTAGTTATGTTTTAGCTCAGATATAAAAATGTGGAGCGCATGGTTCAGTGGTAGAGCACCGAACCCATGATATTGTAGTTATGTTATAGCACAGATATAATATTGTGGAGCGCATGGTCCAGTGGTAGAGGATCGAAAGCATGATATTATAGTTATGTTATTGCTCAGATACAATAATGTAGAGCGCATGGTTTAGTGGTAGAGCACTGAACCCATGATATTGTAGTTATGTTATAGCTCAGATACAATAATGTGGAGCGCTTGGTCCAGTGGTAGAGCATCGAACCCATGATATTGTAGTTATGTTATAGCACAGATATAATAATGTAGAGCGCATGGTCCAGTGGTAGAGGATTGAACGCATGATATTGTAGTTATGTTATAGCTCAGATACAATAATGTGGAGCGCATGGTCCAGTGGTAGAGCACCGAACCCATGATATTGTAATTATGTTATAGCTCAGATATAATAATGTGGAGCGCATGGTCCAGTGGTAGATGATCGAACGCATGATATTGTAGTTATGTTAGAGCTCAGATATAATAATGTGGAGAGCATGGTCCAGTGGTAGAACACCGAACCCATGATATTGTAGTTATGTTATAGCTCAGACATAACAATGTGGAGCGCATGGTCCAGTGGTAGAACACCGAACCCATGATATTGTAGTTATGTTTTAGCTCAGATATAATAAAGTGGAGTGCATGGTCGAGTGGTAGAACACCGAACCCATGATATTGTAGTTATGTTTTAGCTCAGATATAATAAAGTGGAGTGCATGGTCCAGTGGTAGAACAACGAACACATGATATTGTAGTTATGTTATAGCTCAGATATAATAATGTGGAGCGCATGGTAGAGTGGTACAGCACCGAACCCATGATATTGTAGTTATGTTATAGCTCAGATATAATAATGTGGAGAGCATGGTCCAGTGGTAGAACACCGAACCCATGATATTGTAGTTATGTTATAGCTCAGATATAACAATGTGGAGCGCATGGTCCAGTGGTAGAGCACAGCACCCATGATCTTGTATTTATATTATAACTCAGATACAATAATGTGGAGCGCATAGTCCAGTGGTAGAACACCGAACCCATGATATTGTAGTTATGTTATAGCTCAGATATAATAATGTGAAGCGCATGGTCCAGTGGTAGAACACCTAACCCATGATATTGTAGTTATGTTATAGCTCAGATATAATAATGTGGAGAGCATGGTCCAGCGGTAGAGCACTGAACCCATAATATTGTAGTTATATTATAGCTCAGATATAATAATGTGGAAAGCATAGTCCAGTGGTAGAGCACCGAACCCATAATATTGTAGTTATGTTATAGCTCAGATTCAATAATATGTAGCGCATGGTCCAGCGGTAGAGCACTGAACCTATAATATTGTAGTTATGTTTTAGCTCAGATACAATAATGTGTAGCGCATGGTCCAGCGGTAGAGACCGAACCCATGATATTGTAGTTAAGTTCTATCTCAGAAATAATAATGTAAAGCGCATGGTCCAGCGGTAGAGCACCGAACCGATGATATTGTAGTTATGTTATAGCTCAGATACGATATTGTGTAGCGCACGGTTCATTGGTAGAGCACCGAACCCATGATATTGAAGTTATGTTATAACTCAGGTATAATAATGTGGAGTGCATGGTCCAGTGGTAGAGCACCGAACCCAAAATATTGTAGTTATGTTATAGCTCAGACATAATCAAGTTGAGTGCAGGTTTCAGTGGTAGAGCACCGAACCCACGATATTTTAGTTAAGTTATAGTTCAGATACAATAATGTGTAATGTGTAATGCTCAGATACATGTATAATAATGTTTAGTGCATGGTCCAGTGGTACAGCATCGAATCCATTATATTGTAGTTATGTTATAACTCAGACACAATAATGTGGAGCGCATGGTCCAGTGGTAGAACATCGAACCCAGGAAATTGAAGTTATGTTATAGCTCAGACATAATAATGTGGAGCACAAGGTCCAGCGGTAGGACACCGAACCTATGATAATGTAGTTATGTTATAAGTCAGATATAATACTGTGGAGCGCATGGTCCAGTGGTAGAGCATCGAACCCATGATATTGTAGTTATGCAATAGCTGAGATACAATAATGTGGAGTGCACTGTCCAGTGATAGAGCACCTAACTTATGATATTGTAGTTATGTTATAGGTCAGAGATAATAATGTGGAGCGCATGGTCAAGTGGTAGAGCACCGAACTCATGATATTGTAGTTATGTTATAGCTCAGATATAATAATGTGGAGTGCATGGTTCAGTGGTAGAGCACAGAAACCATGATATTGTAGTTATGTTATAGCTCATATATGATAATGTGGAGCGCATGCTCCAGTGGTAGAACACCGAATCCATGATAGTGTAGTTATGTTCTAGCTTAGACATAATAATGTGGAGAGCATGGTCCAGTGGAAGTGCACCAAACTCATGATATTGTAGTTATGTTATAAGTCAGACATAATAATGTGGAGAGAATGGTCCAGTGGTAGAACACCGAACCCATGATATTGTAGTTTAGTTATAGCTCAGAAGTAATAATGTGGAACACCTGGTCTAGTGGTAGAGCACCGAACCCATGATATGGTAGTAATGTTATAGCTCAGATATAATAATGTGGAGCGCATGGTCTATTGGTACAGCACCGAACACATGATAGTGTAGTTATGTTGTAGGTCAGAGATAATAATGTGGATCGTATGGTCCGGTGGTAGAGCACCGAACCCATGATATTGTAGTTATGTTATAGCTCAGATATGATAATGTGAAGAGCATGGTAGAGTGGTAGAGCACCGAACCCAAGATATTATAGTTATGGTATAGCTCAGACATGATAATGTGGAGAGCATGGGCCAGTGGTAGAGCACCGAACCCATGATATTGTAGTTATGTTATAGCTCAGATATAATAATGTGGAGCGCACGGTTCATTGGTAGAGCACCAAACACATGATATTGAAGTTCTGTTATAACTCAGATATAATAATGTGGAGCGCATGGTCCAGTAATAGAGCACCGAACCCAAAATATAGTAGTTATGTTATAGCTCAGACATAATAAAGTTGAGTGCATGTTCCAGTGGTAGAGCACAGAACCCATGATATTTTAGTTATGTTATAGCTCAGATACAATAATGTGTAGCGCATGGTCCTGCTGTAGAGAACCGAACCCATGATATTGTAGTTATGTTATAGCTCTGACATAATAATTTGGAGCGCATTGTCCAGCGGTAGAGCACCGAACACATGATATTGTTGTTATTTTATAGCTCAGATATAATAATGTTAAGTGCATGGTCCAGTGGTAGAGCATCGAATTCATTATATTGTAGATATGTTATAACTCAGATACAATAATGTGGAGCGCATGGTCCAGTGGTAGAACATCGAACCCAGGATATTGAAGTTATGTTATAGCTCAGACATAATAATGGGAAGCACAAGGTCCAGCGGTAGAGCACCGAACCCATGATAATGTAGTTATGTTATCAGTCAGATAAAATACTGTGGAGCGCATTGTCCAGTGCAAGAGCATCAAACCCATGATATTGTAGTTATGCAATAGCTGAGATACAATAATGTGGAGCGCATGGTCCAGTGATAGAGAACAGAATATATGATATTGTATTTATGTTATAGCTCAGACATAAAAATGTGGAGCGAATGGTCTAGTGATTGAGCACCGAACCCATGATATTGTAGTTATTTTATAGCTCAGATATAATAATGTGGAATGCATGGTTCAGTTGTAGAGCACAGCAACCATGCTATTGTAGTTATATTTTAGCTCTGATATAATAATGTGGAGCGCATGGTCAAGTGGTTGAGCACCGAACACTTGCTATTGTAGTTATGTAATAGCTCAGATATAATAATGTGGAGCGAATGGTTCAGTGGTAGACCACCGAACCCATGATATTGTAGTTATGTTATAGCTCAGATATAATAATGTGGAGCGAATGGTTCAGTGGTAGAACACCGAACCCATGATATTGTAGTTATGTTATAGCTCAGATATAATAATGTGGAGCGCATGGTCCAGTGGTAGAGCTCCTAATCCATGATATTGTAGTTATGTTATAGCTCAGACATAATAATGTGGAATGCATGGTTCAGTTGTAGAGGACAGCAACCATGCTATTGTAGTTATATTTGAGCTCTGATATAATAATGTGGAGAGCATGGTCAAGTGGTTGAGCACCGAACCCATGATATTGTAATTATGTTATAGCTCAGATACGATAATGTGTAGCGCATGGTCAAGCGGAAGAAAACCGAATCCATCATATTGTAGTTATGTTATAGCTCAGATATAATAATGTGGAGCGCATGGTTCAGTGGTAGAGCACCGAACCCATGATATGGTAGTTATGTTATAGCTCAGATATAATAATGTGGAGCGCATGGTCCAGTGGTAGAGCACCGAAGCCATGATATTGTAGTTATGTTATAGTTCAGACATAATAATGTGGAACACATGGTCAAGTGGTTGAGGACCGAACCCATGATATTGTAGTTATGTTATAGCTCAGATATTTTAAGGGGGATCGCATGGTCCAGTGGTTGAGCACCGAACTCATGATATTTTAGTTATGTTATAGGTCAGAGATAATAATGTGGAGCGCATGGTCCAGTGGTAGAGCACTGAATCCATGATATTGTAGTTATTTTATAGCTCAGATATAATAATGTGGAGCGCATGGTTCAGCGGTAGAGCACAGCAACCATGATATTGTAATTATGTTATAGCTCAGATATAATAATGTGGAGCGCATGGTCGAGTGGTAGAACACCAAATCCATGATATTGTAGTTATGTTATAGCTTACACTTTATAATGTGGAGCGCATAGTCTAGTGGTAGAGGACCGAACCCATGATATTGTAGTAATGTTGTAGGTCAGAGATAATAATGTGGAGCGCATGGTCTAGTGGTAGAGCACCGAAACCATGATATTTTAGTAATGTTATAGCTCTGATATGATAATGTGAAGAGCATGGTCCATTGGTATAGCACCGAACCCATGATATTGTAGTTATGTTATAGCTCAGACTTGATAATGTGGAGAGCATTGTCCAGTGGTAGAGCACCGAACCCATGATATTGTAGTTATGTTATAGCTCAGATATAATAAAGTGGAGTGCACGGTTCATTGGTAGAGCACCAAACTCATGGTATTGAAGTTATGTTATAACTCAGATATTATAATGTGGAGCGCATGGTCCAGTGGTAGAGCACCGAACCCATGATATTTTAGTAATGTTATAGCTCAGATACAATAATGAGTAGCGCATGGTCCAGCTGTAGAGAACCGAATCCATGATATTGTAGTTATGTTATAGCTCAGACATAATAATTTGGAGCGCATTGTCCAGCGGTAGATCACCGAACACATGATATTGTAGTTATTTTATAGCTCAGATATAATCATGTTTAGTGCATTGTCCAGTGGAAGAGCATCGAATCCATTATATTGTAGTTATGTTATAACTCAGACACAATAATGTGGAGCGCATGGTCCAGTGGTAGAACATCGAACCCAGGATATTGAAGTTATGTTATAGCTCAGAAATAATAATGTGGAGCACAAGGTCCAGCGGTAGAGCACCGAACCCTAGATAATGTAGTTATGTTATAAGTCAGATATAATACTATGGAGCTCATGGTCCAGTGATAGAACACCGAAGCCTTGATATTGTAGTTATGTTTTACCTCAGATATAATAATGTGGAGCGCATGGTCCAGTGGTAGAACATCGAACACATGATATTGTAGTTATGTAACAGCTCAGATATAATAATTTGTAGCGCATGGTTCAGTGGTAGAGCACCTAACCCATGATATTGAAGTTATGTTATAGCTCAGATATAATAATGTGTAGCGCATGGTCCAGTGGTAGAGCACCTAACCCATGATATTGTAGTTATGTTATAGCTCAGACATAATAATGTGGAACACATGGTCAAGTGGTTGAGCACAGAACCCATGATATTGTAGTTATGTTATAGCTCAGATATTTTAATGGGGAGCGCATGGTCCAGTGGTGGAGCACCGAACTCATGATATTGTAGTTATGTTATAGGTTAGAGATAATAATGTGAAGCGCATGGTTCAGTGGTAGAGCACCGAACCCATGATATTTTAGTTATGTTATAGCTGAGATATAATAATGTGAAGCGTATGGTCCAGTGGTAGAACACCGAACCCATGATATTGTAGTTATGTTATAGCTCAGATATAATAATGTGGAGCCTATGGTCCAGCGGTAGAGCACTGAAACCATGATATTGTACTAATGTTACAGCTCAGAAATAATAATGTGTAGCACATGGTCCAGCGGTAGAGAACGAACCAATGATATTGTAGTTATTTTATAGCTCAGATACGATAATGTGTAGCGCAAGGTCCAGCGGAAGAGCACCGAACCCATGATATTGGAGTTTGGTTATAGCTCAGACATAATAATGTGATTCACATGGTCCAGTGGTAGAGCACTGAACATATGATATTGTAGTTATGTTATAGCTAAGATGTAATAATGTGGAGCGCAAGGTCCAGTGGTAGAGCACCGAACCCATGATATTGTAGTTATGTTATAGCTCATATATAATAATATGGAGCGCATGGTTCAGTAGTAGAGCACCGAACCCATGATATTGAAGTTATGTTATAACTCAGATATAATAATGTGGAGAGCACGTTCAGTATTAGAGCACCGAACCCATGATATTGTAGTTATGTTATAGCTCAGATATAATAATGTGGAGCGCATGGTCCAGTGATAGAGCACCGAACCCATGATATTGTAGTTTGGTTATATCTCAGACATAATAATGTGGAGCGCTTGTTTCAGTGGTAGAGCACCGAACCCATGATATTGTAGTTATGTTATAGCTCAGATGTAATAATGTGGAGCACATGGTTCAGTGGTAGAGCACCGAACCAATGATATTGTAGTCATGTTATAGCTCAGATATAATAATGTGGAGCGCATGGTCCAGTGGTAGAACACCGAAGCCATGATATTGTAGTTATGTTATAGCTCAGAAATAATAATGTGGAACACATTGTCAAGTGATAGAGCACCGAACCCATGATATTGTAGTTATGTTATAGCTCAGATATTTTAATGGGGAGCGCATGGTAGAGTGGTAGAACACCGAACTCATGATATTGTAGTTATGTTATAGGTCAGATATAATAATGTGGAGCGCAAGGTCCAGTGGTAGAGCACCGAACCAATGATATTGTAGTTTTGTTATAGCTCAGATATAATAATGTTGAGCGCATGGTCCAGTAGTAGAGCACCGAACCCAAGATACTGTAGTTAAGGTATAACTCAGATATAATAATGTGGAACGCATGGTCCAGTGGTAGAGAACCGAACCCATGATATTGTAGTTATGTTATAACTCAGATATAATAATGTGGAGTGCATGCTCCAGTGGTAGAACACCGAGCCAATGATATTGTAGTTATGTTACAGCTCAGACATAATAATGTGGAGTGCATGCTCCAGTGATAGAACACCGAACCCATGATATTGTAGTTATGTTATAGATCAAATATAATAATGTGGAGTGCATGGTCCAGTGGTAGAACACCGAACCCATGATATTGTAGTTATGTTATAGCTAAGACATTATAATGTGGAGCGCATGGTCCAGTGGTAGAACACCGGACCCATGATATTGTAGTTATGTTATAGCTCAGACATAATAATGTGGAGTGCATGCTCCAGTGGTAGAGCACCGAGCCCATGATATTGTAGTTATGTTATAGTTGAGACACAATAATGCGTAGCGCATGGTCCAGTGGTAGAACACCGAACCCATTATATTGTAGTTATGTTATAGCTCAGACATAATAATGTGGAGTGCATGCTCCTGTGGTAGAACACCGAACCCATTATATTGTAGTTATGTTATAGCTGAGACATAATACTGTGGAGCGCATGGTCCTCTGGTAGAACACCGAACCTATGATATTTTAGTTATGTTATAGATCAGGCATAATAATGTGGAGCACATGGTCCAGTGGTAGAGCACCGAGCCCATGATATTGTAGTTATGTTATAGTTGAGACACAATAATATTTGGCGCATGGTCCAGTGGTAGATCATCGAACCCATGATATTGTAGTTATGTTATAGCTCAGGCAAGATAATGTGGAGTGCATGGTCCAGTGTTAGAACACCGAGCCCATGATATTGTAGTTACGTTATAGCTCAGACATAATACTGAGGAGCACATGGTCCTGTAGTAGAGCACCGAGCCCATGATATTGTAGTTATGTTAAAGCTCAGACATAATAATGTGGAGTGCATGGTCCAGTGTTAGAACACCGAGCCCATGATATTGTAGTTATGTTATAGCTCAGACATAATAATGAGGAGCACATTGTCCAGTGGTAGAGCACCGAGCCCATGATATTGTAGTTATGTTCAAGCTCAGACATAATAATGTGGAGTGCATGCTTCAGTGGTAGAACACCGAACCCATGATATTGTAGTTATGTTATAGCTGAGACATAATGATGTTGAGCGTATAAAAAGTGGTAGAACACCGAACCCATTATATTGTAGTCATGCTATAGTTGCGAAACAATAATATTGGGCGCATGGTCCAGTGGTAGAACATCGAACCCATTATATTGTAGTTATGTTACAGCTCAGACATAATAATGTGGATTGCATAGTCCAGTGGTAGAACACCGAACCCATGATATTGTAGTTATGTTACAGCTCAGACATTATAATAAGGAGTGCATGGTCCAGTGGTAGAACAACGAAACCCATGATATTGTAGTTATGTTATAGCTCAGACATAACAATGTGGAGCGCATGGTCCAGTGGTAGAGCACCGACCCCATGATATTGTAGTTATTTCATAGCTCAGACATAATAATGTGGAGTGCATGCTTCAGTGGTAGAACACCGAACCCATGATATTGTAGTTATGTTATAGCTGAGACATAATGATGTTGAGCGTATAAAAAGTGGTAGAACACCGAACCCATTATATTGTAGTCATGCTATAGTTGCGAAACAATAATATTGGGCGCATGGTCCAGTGGTAGAACATCGAACCCATTATATTGTAGTTATGTTACAGCTCAGACATAATAATGTGGATTGCATAGTCCAGTGGTAGAACACCGAACCCATGATATTGTAGTTATGTTACAGCTCAGACAGTATAATAAGGAGTGCATGGTCCAGTGGTAGAACAACGAAACCCATGATATTGTAGTCATGTTATAGCTCAGACATAACAATGTGGAGCGCATGGTCCAGTGGTAGAGCACCGACCCCATGATATTGTAGTTATTTCATAGCTCAGACATAATAATGTGGAGTGCATGGTCCAGTGGTAGAACACTGAACCCATGATATTGTAGTTATGTTAAAGCTAAGACATAATAATGTGGAGTGCATGGTCAAGTGGTAGAACACCGAACCCATGATATTGTATTGATGTTATAGGTCAGATACAATAATGTGGAGCGCATGGTCCAGCGGTAGAGCACCGAACCCATGATATTGTAGTTATGTTATAGCTATGATACAATAATGTGGAGCGCATGGTCCAGCGGTAGAGCGGTAGAGCACTGAACCCATGATATTGTAGTTATGTTATAGCTCAGATAAAATAATGTGGAGCGCATGGTCCAGCGGTAGAGCACCGAACCCATGATATTGGAGTTTGGTTATAGCTCAGACATAATAATGTGATTCACATGGTCCAGTGGTAGAGCACTGAACCCATGATATTGTAGTTATGTTATAGCTAAGATGTAATAATGTGGAGCGCAAGGTCCAGTGGTAGAGCACCGAACACATTATATTGTAGTTATGTAATAGCTCATATATAATAACATGGAGCGCATGGTTCAGTAGTAGAGCACCGAACCCATGATATTGAAGTAATGTTATAGCTCAGATATAATAATGTGGAGAGCAGGGTTCAGTATTAGAACACCGGACCAATGATATTGTAGTTATGTTATAGCTCAGATATAATAATGTGGAGCGCATGGTCCAGTGATAGAGCACCGAACCCATGATATTGTAGTTTGGTTATAGCTCAGATATAATAATGTGGAGCGCTCGGTTCTGTGGTAGACCACCGAACCCATGATATTGTAGTTATGTTATAGCTCAGATATAATAATGTGGAGAGCAGGGTTCAGTATTAGAACACCGAACCAATGATATTGTAGTTATGTTATAGCTCAGATATAATAATGTGGAGCGCATGGTCCAGTGATAGAGCACCGAACCCATGATATTGTAGTTTGGTTATAGCTCAGATATAATAATGTGGAGCGCTCGGTTCTGTGGTAGACCACCGAACCCATGATATTGTAGTTATGTTATAGCTCAGATATAATAATGTGGAGCGAATGGTCATATGGTAGAGCACCGATCCATTGATATTGTAGTTATGTTATAGCTCAGATATAATAATTGAGAGCGCATGGTCCAGTGGTAGAGCACCGAACCCATGATATTGAAGTTATGTTATAGATCAGAAATAATAATGTGGAGCGTATGGTCTAGCGGTAGAGCATCGAACCCATGATATTGTAGTTATGTTATAGCTCAGAAACAATCATGTGTAGCGCATGGTCCAGCGGTAGAGCGCCATACCGAGGATATTGTAGTTATGTTATAGCTCAGACATAATACTGTGGATCGCATGGTCCAGCGGTAGAGCGCCATACCGAGGATATTGTAGTTATGTTATAGCTCAGACATAATACTGTGGAGCGCATGGTCCAGTGTTAGAGCGCCGTACCGATGATATTGTAGTTATGTTATAGCTCAGACATAATACTGTGGAGCGCATGGTCCAGCGGTATTGCACCGAACCTATGATATTGTAGTTATGTTATAGATCAGACATAATACTGTGGAGCGTATGGTCCAGTGGTAGAGCATCAAATCCATGATATTGAAGTTATGTTATAGCTCAGACATAATAATGTCGAGCGCATGGTCCTGTGGTAGAGCACCGAACCCATGATATTGTAGTTTTGTTATAGCCCAGACAGAAATATATGGAGCGCATGGTTCAGTGGTAGAGCACCGGGCATATGATACTGAAGTTATGATATAACTAAGACATAATAATGTGGGGCGCATGGTCCAGTGGTAGAGCACCAAACCCATGATATTGAAGTCATGTTATAACTCAGACATAATAATGTGGGGCGCATGGTCCAGTGGTAGAGCACCAAACCCATGATATTGAAGTCATGTTATAACTCAGACATAATAATGTGGAGCGCATGGTCCAGTGGTAGAGCAACGAACTCATTATATTGTAGTTATGTTATAGCTCAGATATAATAAAGTGGAGTGCATGGTTCTGTGGTAGAGCACCGGACCCATGATATTGTCGTTATTTTATAGCTCAGACATAATAAAGTGAAGCGCATGGTCCAGTGGTAGAGCACCGAATCCATTATATTGAAGTTATGTTATAACTCAGACATA